>PIJE02000095.1:15206-70206 GCA_002895965.2 Coryphaenoides rupestris
TCATTTTATATAAATACTAATGTACAGAATTGTTCAGTATTTTGGATCAATAGTTTGTCAGAGAGAATATGCAAGACTGGATGAATCAAGATCCATTATTGATTAACCAGATTAATTCATATTGTTGCCATTGCCATGAAAACATTTGCTAACTTCAACATTAAGGACCACTGTGATATTTTAAATGATGAAGTTGACAAAAGCTTTCCTCAGGTATGAAAAGTGTGAGTGAATCATGGTTGGTTAGCGGTGGTTAATTCAGTTAAGCGCGATAACTCTGGCTTTGTATGTCTGGCTTTGTATGTCAATGTGAGCAGACCCCCTATAGAACCCAGAGACCTCGAGTAATCACTGATACTTAGTATAGGCACAGACATCCATAATCATGTTCTAATATCCTAATCCTAATCCTTCACTGAATGATCCCCTGTCTCCTCTTCCCCTCGCTACCGGCGTCACGTCTTCTCTTTGCTTCTAATATACCTTAATCAACCCACTACTACCCTAATGAACCCTCAAATACCACCTTAATCAACTCTTTCCCACCCTAATCAACCGTCAAATACCACCTTAATCAACCCTCTACCACCCTAATCAACCCTCAAATACCACCTTAATCAACGCTGTACATCAACCCTCAAATACCACCTTAATTACCCCCTAAATGCCACCTTAATCAAGCCCTCAATTACCACTTTAATCAAGCCTCAAATACCACCTTAATTAACCCTATACTACAACCTTAATCAGTCATCAAGTAATTAATCAACCCTTAAACACCACCGTAGGCAACCCTCAAATACCAACTTAATCCATCCTCAAATACTATCTTAATCAACTCTCTACCCCTTTAATCAACCCTCAAATACCACCTTAATCAAACCTCAAATACCACCTTACTCAACCCTCAAATGCCACCTTACTCAACCCTCAAATACCACCTTAATCAACCCTCAAATACCACCTTAACTACCCCTGTAATACTCACTACGATCTCTTTCCCTGTGTGTGTACCTGACTGAGTTGGAGATGATGATGGTGATGGTGCCCAAGCATGGGATGGTGTGGGTGGTGTTGATGATGATGATGGTGATGACTGTGCGGATGGTGATGAAGCCGACCCTGAGGACTGGCCGCTTGCGGGTAGGGTGCCGAGCCTGCCGCGGCGCTGGGTAGAGAGTTGGGCCCGGAGGAGAGGAAGACAAGCGGGCGATGGCACATGTCCGTCCCCTTGGCGCAGGACATGTCTCCTCCGCTGTCACTGCCAGAGTCCCCCAGATTACTGCTGGAGCTCTGGGACAGCCCCGGGAACTGAGGGGGAGAGGGACAGCCAGAGAGAGAGAGAGAGAGGGAGAGGGAGTGTTAATAACTACAGTAAATCTTAGCTCTGGTATCCCTGTATTACCGCAGTCGTGGCATCACCTGCGAGTTCACAGCCGCAGCAGCTGAGTTCAGCAGGGCCTCCACCGCGTCCTCGCAGCCCAGGAACCCCGGGACCCCCGCCGCCCTCTCCCTGTCCCCGCGCTCCGGCCCCGTTCCCAGGGCTCCCAGCAGAGAGCCGGGCCCCGTCGTGGCCTCGCCGCCAAACTGCTGCTGCAGCGCCGCCAGCCAGATCAAGTCCTCCAAGGAGGCCGGGCCGGGGCCGCCGGGTCCCTGGGGGCCGCCGCCGCCGCCGTGGCTGGGGCTTCCCTCCACGTTGCCCTGGGAGCCCGAGCTGATGCCCGAGGTGAAGCTGTTGGACAGGGAGAGGGGGAAGGACATGCAGGAGGAGGACGAGGAGGACACGGAGGAGGCGGCGGAGGGGGGAGGGTGGACGTCGCTGAGCGAGGGGGAGGGCGGCAGGGAGTTGTAGGGGCTGGAGCTCAGGCTGGAGTCCTGGGGCACGGGGCCGCCGGGGTAGGGGGAGGCGGAGGGGTCGCCGGGCTTGGGGTAGGTGCCCGGAGGCGGCGGGGGCAGCGGAGAAGTGTCTGATTTCACCTCGAATTTGAGGAGGTCAAAGTCGTTGAGGTACTCCATGGCCAGCGGGCTGGGAGGGAGGGAGGGCATGGGCATGGGAGGGGACGCCATGCTTTCTGTTGGCTGGGGACCACACCGAGCCGGCTCCTACGGGGATTTGGTTCTTCTACACCCTCTGCTGTTTCCTGGATCAGTCCATGGAGGACAGCCGAGGGGTGGGAACAGGTCTTCTGGACGAGACAATGAGCTGACGGTGCTTCTCCTGGTCTGCGTCTTCGTTTTCTTTGCACTCCTGGGGAAAATAAATCAAATAAGGAAGGAGAGAGGAGGGGTGGACAGTTTGTCCATTAAGAGAAAGAAAATGTATCTGACATCATCTTTACATTTTGAGTGCAATTTTTAGTATCTTGATCGATCAAGACAGAAATATCAGAGAATTAGGTTACAAGATCAAAAGACACTTTCATTACTAGAAACAAGATGGATGTAGTATTTTGGTGAAGTCCATGCCACATCAAACCCAACTATTTGAGTCTGTTACAGCGCCTGTAAGCCTGTGTGTTGGTTAATGTTGCTAATCTTCAAATATTACAATACACACACACACACACACACACACACACACACACATACACTTATGAAATTGATGCCTTCATTTTTACTTTGCTTATAATTATTTGCTCTTAGCTACCTACATATTCAATATACTGTATAACACAGGTGCTCCATCTTGAAATCTTCAGACAAGAGAAAAGTTTCACCAAACCAGTGGGTGGAAATGGTGTGGTTCCAGAAGTTACTACTAACTTAAATCATCCTTTTTTCAAATATTTGCCTGGATTTAAAAGAGAAACAGCTGCTATTTATTCTATACACACCTCTCATTCACCATGTTATCTTTGCTCTATTGTAAAATTAGTCTTTTCTCAACAGGTTGAATATCCTGACTATCAGGACCTGTTGCCACATGTCCCTGAAGTTGACACAGTCCCATCTGCCCCACAGGACACTTTGAATTATCCTCTAATTATATTCAGAAGATAAACTATTTAAACATTAAATTAACAATAGCACTAATGTATATGTACCATACACACTCACATTTATCACATTCACATTAAATATGTAGAAAGTGTCCATTTCGATAGCTCTGAACAAACCAAACACAATCTATGATGATACAAGCCAACACACACACACACACACACACACACACACACACACACACACCTCTACTCTCTCTTGTCTTCTTCTTCTCCTTCTCTAATTCACTGTGACGCTCATCAAACAGCTTCAACATGGACCACCAAACCACACCAGGCCCGCCCAGGCTGGGGTCACGGACACCCACATATAAGTGAGAGAGATGGTCGCCGGGAGAGCGACCATGAAGGGAAACAGAGAGAAACCTAGAACCTCCACCCAGGTCGGTGTGGAGGCCCCCCCGCCACCGCCACCCAACAGGAGCCACCAGGCCAGGGTAGAAGCACATGGTGGAGTAAAAAATATAAACCAAATTTGAAACAACACCCAAAACAAACTCCAAAAACCAAACAAGTTGAGTTGAGATGACCTTACCGTGTGTCATAGAGATGAGGATGATTTGGAGTCTTTTTTGTTTTTGTTTTTGTTTGGTTTTTTTCCAACACCCACCACCGCCACGACCACACACACACACACACAAACAAATGACTGACCGGGTACACTGACCCGTTCAGAGAGAGAGAGACAGAGGAAATAGCGGCTGTATTGTGCATGTGAGCGCGCTCTGTCCAGAGTCTCACGGCCCCCCTCTCTCTCTCCCTCTCTCTCTCTCTCTCTCTCTCTCTCTCTCCTCCCTGATGATAATCCCTGTTTGCAACAATCCCTTCCTCCCCCCTACAGTGTGCTACCATCCCTCACTCTCTATCTCTTTCTATCTCTCTCTCACTCTGTCTCTCTGTCTCTCTCTCTCTCTCTGTCTCCCTCCCTCTCTCTGTCTCTTTATCTCTATTTCCCCCCTCTCTCTGTCCCTCTATCTCTCTATCTCTCTGTCTACCACGCTCCCCACCCTCTATCTCTGTCTCTCTCTCCCTCTCTCTCTCTCCCCCTTTCTCTCTGTCTCTCAAACTCTCTCTTTGCCTCGCTGTCTTGTTTTATGACCTCCCTGTCTATCTATTTATCTATCTATCTATCTATCAATCTATCCACAGTATCTATCTATCTATCTATCAATCTATCCACAGTATCTATCTATCTATCTATCTATCTATCTATCTATCTATCTATCTATCTATCTATCAATCTATCCACAGTATCTATCTATCTATCTATCTATCTATCTATCTATCTATCTATCTATCTATCTATCTATCAATCTATCCACAGTATCTATCTATCTATCTATCTATCTACCTATCTATCGACTCACAGGAACATGCAGTAATGCACACTCATATTTGCATAACCACAGAAACACCCGCACACACACACACACACACACACACACACACACACACACACACACACACACACACACACACACACACACACACACACACACACACACACACACACACACACACACACACACACACACACACACACACACACATATTGACCAATCAGATTGCAGCGGGCCCTTCTCTCTGACACCGTGGGCTGTGTGCGGGAGACATCCGTCACACACCATCTAGGCATCGGTGTCAGCGGCACCAACTTTGTTCCTTAATGAGTAAGACTAAGTGACATTTCTACCATGCATCTGATGGGCAACATGTCGGCACTCTTTGTTGCCACACAGTGGACACTGTTGACCACAGCACTGCTGTACCTGCTGTCATGAAATATATTAAGCTAATCAGGAACCGTATGCACTAAAGTTGGATTCAAAATCTGAAATTAGCCTTCTTTGTGTTGCTGTCATTGTAATTCCTGGGTCAAGTCTCCACATGGTTGACCTGCTATTATAATAACCTGTAAGCATGCATATATGTACATATTCTGAAATGAGCTAGGATTTGATGAAAATGGAAACGGAACAAGATTGTCAACCTCCATTTTCATATAATTATGATTAAATGGTAATGGTAAATTCCAGGTAATTATGATGTAATTTCATCATTATGTAATAGTATGAAAGAAGAAAAAAGGAAAAGAAAAAAATAGCCAGTCCTATTTCAGTGATAAGCAATCCTATATATTTAAATAATTTGATAATTAAGGGACCAGCTGCTGCATATTTCTTATGGGATTATCAACAGATCATGGAACAGAACAAAAGAATCAGGATTCATAAACCTCTTCTATTACAAGCCCAAGTGCATGGACTAAGACTGCAGCTAGCTGCCTTGTAATATACATGTATGCATGTAAATACTGTACATTCAGCATTGCATATTGTCTTATTAATTCCATGTAAGTGACAAAAACGTCACATTGAACAGTATACTGAACATTAACCCATTACCATATGTACTAGGGTTACAATGCATTTCACTGTCCTGAAAAACAGATCCGAAAACAGATGGATAAAATCCCTAGGAGCACATCCTGGGGATTAAACCATTTAAGACAAAACATGTTTGTTTACTTGTCTTAATAATTAGCGGCTTCCATATAATTGTTTTCCCCCGAGTTCATCCATCAGAGAAATGCACAACAAACACTTCCTGGCTACTCCTTAAATTAAAAGCTAAAGTAATAATAATGAAAATAATCCTGAGTCTGAGTGTCCCTCGGTCTGAATAACTTCGTCAGTTGTCAGTATAGTTGTAGATGCATAGATTCCACACAATGAACACCACACAGAATATCAGACACAAAGGCCTCAGCAAATGCAAAGCAATGGTAATGTTCTCATGTTTCATAGTTCAGTTGACATTTCTTGACACATTTTAAGGAATTATAATTGCTGGTGTGATGCCAAAATGTACCCCACCTCTATAAAGAAATTCTATGACTCACATAGCAAATGAGCTGTTAAAAATGGAGGAATACATATATATTTTTATGTGACCTGTGACCTCTCTCTTTCTCTCTCTCTCTCTCTCTCTGGTTCTCTCTCACTCCCTCACCCTCTCTTCCTCTATTTTTTACCTCTTTTGTCTCCTCATCACTGGTGTTTCCGGGGGCAGATTAGCAGCTAAAGCAACAGGGCCTCCTGTGTGCTACAAAGAGCTGAGAGACAGAGGAACTTACCTCATGCTTCATATCAGCCTGCTGTTCTCAATCACTCATTATCACATTTTATTGTCTTACCAGTTATTTAAAAGTTTCTGAACTTTTCAGCTTCTTGAGAAAATATGACATTGTCTGAATGATTTCTCTCCCCCAAAGACAGAGACTCTTATTAAAAAGGACTATTTAATAACATGTATATACTTTTTTTTATTATGTTTGATTCTTTCATTAATTTCATTATTTATTCAATGACAGTCATTGGCCTATTATTCGTGAACTCTATTGAAGTACAGGTGGGTGTTGAGTGTTGAGTGTTGAGTGTTGCACTCAACGACCCCCCCCCCCCCCCCCCCAACACACACCTGACCTCTGTTTGACCCCACTCCTCTCACACCTGCCCCCCCCCCTACCCTCTCGAACCTGTGGTACTCCATGGCTCTGTCTGTGTAGAGGTGTTGCCAGGCTCCAGCTGTAAGAGTGCGAGGGCATATTTGTAACGCTGTATTTTCTAATGGCAGATGTAATATTCTATATGCCTTAAAACGACAAACATTTCTCACCTCAACTGTTAATCTTTAAATTAACAGTGCATGTTTAAGTTATCATTTTGCATTTTTGTACAAGATTAGAGCATTTTATAGCAATTAAGCTAATTAGCGTGATTCTACAATCCAGACAATGTTACTTGCTATTTTCTAATGCCAATTTGTGCTGTTTGTGCATATACAGTATATATGTGTGTGTGTGTGTGTGCGTGCGTGTGTGTGCATGTGTGTGCGTGTGTGCATGTATGTGTGTATTATAGTGTGTAAGTGTGTGTGTTTACCCATGCTGTCCATCTATAGGATCTCGATGTGACTCATAGATTATCAAGCTAGTCAAAGGATTATCACGTTATTCTATCCCTGTGACAGTGTCAGATTAACAGATACCCGTGTCTTTCATATAAATGGTCTGTAATGTGAGACAGAAGTTGTGAGCACACTTATGACTTATGATACGTCCACACTGCTGTTAGTTAACCATGCTGTGTCCTGTGTACTGCTGCTAGATGACCATGCTACATCTTCCCCGCTGTCTGGGGACAACAGATTCATTTCATCTTCATCTTTCATTCATCTTTTTGAGACATTTGGGTAATTAGTCATGTGACTATCTGATCAGCTGTGGCGCAACCTCGCTACGTGGTGGGCTAGCTATCGGCTTTATACCATTAGCAGGTATGACCAATCATAGCTGCTCAATACAATAGTCAAGTCAAGTCATACAAGTCAAGACAACTTTTGATGGCTTTTGGCTGTTTTTTGGCTTTTGGCTGGTTTACCTAAGTTTTAATCTCAGATCCAGAAGTTTGACAATGATCTGAACGAACTTCTGGGGGGATCCACACAGTTCCTGCACCGGAAAGTACGAGGGGTGAGTCATAAAATCAGGCTTTCCTTTTTTGTATTACGTTGATATTCATAATACAATTGTATCTTATTGTATTTCTACAGTGGCCAGTCTACTATACAGGTTTGATTTTAAAACTTTACAGACACGTTGTGTGGGGACACACTGCTGTTAGCTCCCCATGCTACATACTGCTGATAGCCCCCCATGCTACATCCTCACTGGCCCCTGGTTATACTGCCCCTCTCCTCAGTGGAAGGGGGTGGGGGTTTGCGTAAATATACTTTTTTTTTGTGTCACACAAGGCCATGTTTTATCATGAACAAAGCTACAGTTGAAATGTGGACATGTAGTAGTCTATACTCCAACGCCTTTGAGTGGATTAGAGATAACATATTGGAATAGCCCTAATATATGTGTATTAAATCAAACATATTTTGCTAGAGCTATCGCACTTGTTGTCTCCCATTATAGTTAGATTAGGCCTATATATCAGATTATATAGTCGCAAAAGGTAACTTTGATTTCATATGTTTATCATCATCATTATGATTGTTTGTTAAAATACAAGTAATTTTATAAATTGTGTTTGGGATTTAGCAGTACAATTTGGCAGTACATTGTCACTGCAGTCTCCCATCCAAAAAAAAACCCAAAACACAAAACACAGAGAGGGAGAGAGAGAGAGAGAGAGAGAGAGAGAGAGAGAGAGAGAGAGAGAGAGAGAGAGAGAGAGAGAGAGAGAGAGAGAGAGAGAGAGAGAGAGAGAGAGAGAGAGAGAGAGAGAGAGAGCAAAGGGCCATGGGGAACAAGGAGGAAGTGTGGGATGACATGATTAAGGTACCGGTCGATACGGCTCCTATCCCAGACTGAGAGATGACAATAAATCCCCCCCCCCCCCCACACACACACATACCCACACCCACACCCACACACACTCACACACACACTCACACACACATCTGTGCATGCATGTGCGTGCACACACACACACACACACACACAAACACACACACACACACAATGAGACACCCACACACATTCTCCCCATTGTGTTCTTTGTCTTCGTCTTCTTCAATCTCAACATCTTTCTTCGTCGTCTCCCGTTTCCTTCCTACCTCGCCTCCTAATACACCGTAAACAATCCAGCACGCCCGGTGTCCTGCATTGGCCTGATTTCTCCTTCTCCACTCCACTCCACTCCACTCTCAACCTCACCTCTTCGACCTTCACCCCTGGCTTCCAGGCCTCACTGCTGGATTCCACACCTCACCCCCTGGCTTCCAGGCCTCACCCACTGGCTTCCAGGCCTCCCCACTGGCTTCCAGGTCTCCCCACTGGCTTCCAGGCCTCCCCACTGGCCTCCAGGCTTCAGCCCTGGCTTCCAGGCCTCACCCCTGGCCTCCAGGCCTCAGCCCTGGCTTCCAGGCCTCTCTCCGGGCCACCCAGCTCCCCCCCCCCCCCCCCCCCCCCCCCCCACCCTCAGCTGTAGCCCAGGTTCTCCATCTCGTTGCGGTACCTCAGCTCCGACACCTTGGCCTTGTGCTGCTTGCTCTCCAGGTGCTCTCCTGCCACTCACCGATGGCCCTACATTCTGGGCCTGGATGATGACATTATCCAGGGCATACTCACATCAAGGCCATATAGCTGTGAACTGTTATATCACACATGTTATAAGAAAACACTTTCACAGACAATAAATCAATACATTCAGTTCCCTATTCTATTCCAAATGCCAAATGCTGGCAATAAAGTTATCTCTCTGCATGCAACCACCAAAATCCTATTTTGTGAGAATAATGGTTGGAATAATGTAGAATAAATGTGTGTGGGTGGACTAATGTGAGTATGGAGGAAATAAAAACTGCTTTGACACTCATTAGTGTGACAGAGACAGGAGAGATCATTCAAATCCCAGGGAAATGTATTGTTCATAGCAGAGAGGTCGGCCTTTAACCTGTAGCAGACAGAATAACACTGAGTGGTTGTCATATAGCCTCCAACACTTTTACTATTTTGTCTTCTATATATTTTCTGTGTAGGCCTTATTTTATTTTAAATTAATTTTTTACTATGGACGAAATTACATATTATATTTGTAAAATATAATATGATAATAATATGATATTTATATTATATATATATATATAGCATATATATTATATTATACGTTTTTCATCAATCGGGGAACATTACCGGAAATCTAATTCGACTTGTAGATCCGGAGCTGGGGACGACCAATGATGCTTCCCACGCGGTGGACGCGGGAGCACCTAATGCCACGTGACACCGACAGGGGATCTATCCCTGGAGACACGGAGCATGAAAGTTATTATTATTATTATTATTATTATTATTATTATTATTATTATTATTATTATTATTATTATTATTATTATTATTATTATTATTATTATTATATACTATTATTAATAATAATAGTAACAATATTAATATTATTATTAATAGTAATAATAGTAATAACAATAATACATATACATATAATAATACATATGATAATACATATAATAATACATATACTGTGGTTATGAAGATCGTAGTTTTGTCTCTTGACTGTAAAACCAGACTGTTCCCATGGTTACCGCTGCTCTGTGACATTTCCTTCTAATCACGTTCAATTACCCCGCGTCTCGCGCTCCATCGCCGGCACGCGGGTGCCCGTTTCGCGCCACTCGTTAGGCTACAGCAGCGCAAATGTCATCTCTCGTTGACAACAAGAGTGTTTTTGGCGGCAGGCGACCATTAAAATAAGATAAGATAATAATATAATATAATATAATCCCGAAGGAAATTCTTGTGCCAGGTTGCATAGCAATACAGTACAATAAAACAATAGAGAAATCAACAGAATAATACAAATAAACTAACAGATTTACAAATGTACAGTCAAAATATACAAATATACAAACATATAGGCAAGATAAGGTGTTCAGACGGCGAAAATAATTTGGCATAGTTGAAGTGTAATACTGTGATAATAATAATGGTTAGGAGACGTATTGCACATGATAGAAAGAATATTAAGAATATTGCACATAATATTATAATTTTTTTTAATGTTAAATGTTACAGACTCGGCTCAACACATAGCACAGAAGGTCGCGTAGAATTTAAATAACGGGGTTGAATAAGGTTATCATTTAGAAAATATATGAAAGATTTGCATCATACGGGAGCTCCACGGGAGAGAGAGAGAACAGAAGCACAGGTCAATGTGAAAGCACCCACCCACCCACACACACACACACACACACACACGCACGCTCGCACGCACGCACGCACACACACACACACGCCCCACATTTCCTCAGACAGCCTCCATGCTGTACTCACCCCCCCCCCCCCCCCCCCCACACACACACACACACACACCCCACTCCCCTTTCGCCTCGCCTTCATGTCATATCACGTTGCTTAGTAACAGCGGGAGGATGAGGATGAGGATGAGGATGAGGATGAGGAGGACCGGCGCGTATCCCGTGTGATGTGTGATGATGTGTGATGTATGAGTGCCTTGCAATCAATATCTAAGGGGCAGAATTTAAGTTTAGATTTAAACAACAACAACAACAACAACTATATCCTAATAGGCCATGTGTTGTGTGTTTTAGTGAAACACGTTTAGGTTGCTCAACTGACCATGTGGGCGCGATACGTTGGTTAATGTGCCACGTGAGTCGCAGCGTATACACACTCGCGTCCTCGTCATAGTGATGTGTTGGCGCCCCCTGCTGGTGCACTTAGTGAAACACCTGCGACGTTGTTTCAATTCATTTAGTTTAAATGAACTTAACTTTCCAGTGATAACCTGTATAGTGGAGGGCTAGTCTACGTTTTGATTACTTTATGAATTCGCCTGAATGTCGCACCGAATGATTTAAATTAGGCTAATTACAGCAGGATAACAATGCATCAGAAATAATAATGGAATTAATTTGGGCTAATTGGGAAAATTGTGGATTCTACCATTAACCCAATCACCGCATTTAATAAGAAAACCTAAAGGCATGGTTGCCAATGACAACCAGTTTCCTCCTATTTGTAGGGACCAGTCGCCCCCTACTGATGCAGTCTGTGCATCATCTCAATTAGAGGCAGGCTCTTGAGAAGGGCTCCGAGGGATGTAGGCCTGCTTTTTAAATCATGCACGCATTTGTAATTTTTGTTTACAGCATCAGAAAATAATTATGTTTTAATAATTGCAAGTGTTGTAATTGAACACTGGAAATAGCATCTCCGAAATAGCCACAGCAGGCCTACAGGTGTTTGGCTCGAGATATTTTGAATTTCACGGAGACAAAATGTGTGGGCATGCAAAAAAATTATAAAGTATAAATAACATTGTAAACACAATAACAACACAATAAAAATGGCATAGCTCATCATTTGTTCAAGTTGTTTTTAATTCATATAGTGAGGGTACAATATTTTACTTCTCATTTTTCTATAAATATATTACCTTTAAGCCTCTTAAAGCAAAACTAGATAGAAAGTGTTTATTTTGTCAAGAAGCAACATATTTTCTCTCAACAAAGGCAATCAACTTCTTCAGCAGTTCAGAAAATTACTGCACATTTAGGAAATACCAAAACAAACAACAAAAAAACCCTCCAATAAACTGCATCATCACCACTCTTCCTGCTTGACGAAGCATTCTCTGCCTCCCAAGCGGAGAATTGTGGCAGCAACAATCATTTTTCGCTTTTCTTAATAAGCAAAACCATTCGGATACTGGCAGTCACATACGGATTCAGCAGGTTTTATATTCGTTGTGAGAGAGAGATAGAGAGAGATAGAGAGAGAGAGAGAGAGAAAATAAAACAAACAGTATGACCACACTGAGCAGAGATAGAGAATGACGCAACATAAACAAGAGTGAGAGAGGGTGAGGGAGAGAAAGAGAGAGAGAGAGAGAGAGACTGTTCAGCCATATGTGATGAATGGGGATGTGTGACGATCACTTCACACTCGTACACGTGGATCCCACACCTCACTGCTACGCCTTAAACGCCCCGGCGCTCCGCGTCCGACCCCTCCTCCTCCACCCCCTCCTCCCCGGGTGACGGATGGAATGCTGGGCATTTGTCATGGCGACCGCCTCCTGGCTGGATGGAGATGGTAGGGAGGCCGGCATGGGTCAGGGGGCAGGGGACAGGAGGTGAAGTCTCTCTCTCTCTGTCCTCACCACAGGTCTCCGTGTTCAGGTGCTGAGGTCAGGCTTTCTGCAGCGGTGGTTGCGGTCCCACAACACCACGGGGGAAGACACAGGACGAGGACACCCCATTAATACTACTACTATACTACTGCTACTACAACTACTACTACCACTATTAGTACTGGTACTACTACTGTCATCCTCCCACACACACACACACACACACACACACACACACACAAACACACACACACACACAATGAGACACCCACACACATTCTCCCCATTGTGTTCTTTGTCTTCGTCTTCTTCAATCTCAACATCTTCTTCCTCGTCTCCCGTTTCCTTCCTACCTCGCCTCCTAATACACCGTAAACAATCCAGCACGCCCGGTGTCCTGCATTGGCCTGATTTCTCCTTCTCCACTCCACTCCACTCCACTCTCAACCTCACCTCTTCGACCTTCACCCCTGGCTTCCAGGCCTCACTGCTGGATTCCACACCTCACCCCCTGGCTTCCAGGCCTCACCCACTGGCTTCCAGGCCTCCCCACTGGCTTCCAGGTCTCCCCACTGGCTTCCAGGCCTCCCCACTGGCCTCCAGGCTTCAGCCCTGGCTTCCAGGCCTCACCCCTGGCCTCCAGGCCTCAGCCCTGGCTTCCAGGCCTCTCCCCGGGCCACCCAGCTCCCCCCCCCCCCCCCCCCCCCCCCCCCCCCCCCCCCCCCCCCACCCCTCAGCTGTAGCCCAGGTTCTCCATCTCGTTGCGGTACCTCAGCTCCGACACCTTGGCCTTGTGCTGCTTGCTCTCCAGGTGCTCTCCTGCCACTCACCGATGGCCCTACATTCTTGGGCCTGGATGATGACATTATCCAGGGCATACTCACATCAAGGCCATATAGCTGTGAACTGTTATATCACACATGTTATAAGAAAACACTTTCACAGACAATAAATCAATACATTCAGTTCCCTATTCTATTCCAAATGCCAAATGCTGGCAATAAAGTTATCTCTCTGCATGCAACCACCAACAATCCTATTTTGTGAGAATAATGGTTGGAATAATGTAGAATAAATGTGTGTGGGTGGACTAATGTGAGATATGGAGGAATAAAAACTGCTTTGACACTCATTTAGTGTGACAGAGACAGGAGAGATCATTCAAAATCCCAGGGAAATGTATTGTTCATAGCAGAGAGGTCGGCCTTTAACCTGTAGCAGACAGAATAACACTGAGTGGTCTGTCATATAGCCTCCAACACTTTTACTATTTTGTCTTCTATATATTTTCTGTGTAGGCCTTATTTTATTTTAAATTAATTTTTTACTATGGACGAAATTACATATTATATTTGTAAAAATATAATATGATAATAATATGATATTTATATTATATATATATATATAGCATATATATTATATTATACGTTTTTCATCAATCGGGAACATTACCGGAAATCTAATTCGACTTGTAGATCGGAGCTGGGGACGACCAATGATGCTTCCCACGCGGTGGACGCGGGAGCACCTAATGCCACGTGACACCCGACAGGGGATCTATCCCTGGAGACACGGAGCATGAAAGTTATTATTATTATTATTATTATTATTATGATTATTATTATTAATTATTATTATTATATTATTATTATTATTATGATGAATTATTATTATTATTATTATATACTATTATTAATAATAATAATAGTAACAATATTAATATTATTATTAATAGTAATAATAGTAATAACAATAATACATATACATATAATAATACATATGATAATACATATAATAATACATATACTGTGGTTATGAAGATCGTAGTTTTGTCTCTTGACTGTAAAACCAGACTGTTCCCATGGTTACCGGCTGCTCTGTGTCATTTCCTTCTAATCACGTTCAATTACCCCGCGTCTCGCGCTCCATCGCCGGCACGCGGGTGCCCGTTTCGCGCCACTCGTTAGGCTACAGCAGCGCAAATGTCATCTCTCGTTGACAACAAGAGTGTTTTTGGCGGCAGGCGACCATTAAAATAAGATAAGATAATAATTATAATATAATACCAATCCCGAAGGAAATTCTTGTGCCAGGTTGCATAGCAATACAGTACAATAAAACAATAGAGAAATCAACAGAATAATACAAATAAACTAACAGATTTAACAAATGTACAGTTAAAATATACAAATTACAATATATCAGGCAGACAAGGTGTTCAGACGGACGAAAATAATTTGGCATAATTGAAGTGTAATACTGTGATAATAATATGGTTAGGAGACGTATTGCACATGATAGAAAGAATATTAAGAATATTGGCACATAATATATAATTTTTTTTTATTTAATGTTAAATGTTACAGACTCGGCTCAACACATGGCACAGAAGGTCGCGTAGAATTTAAATAACGGGGTTGAATAAGGTTATCATTTAGAAAATATATGAAAGATTTGCATCAATACGGGAGCTCCACGGGAGAGAGAGAGAACAGAAGCACAGGTCAATGTTGAAAGCACCCACCCACCCAACACACACACACACACACACGCACGCTTCGCACGACGCACCACACACAACACACAACGCCCCACATTTCCTCAGACAGCCTCCATGCTGTACTACCCCCCCCCCCCCCCCCCCCCACACACACACACACACCCCACTCCCCTTTCGCCTCGCCTTCATGTCATATCACGTTGCTTAGTAACAGCGGGAGGATGAGGATGAGGATGAGGATGAGGAGGAGGACCGGCGCGTATCCGTGTGATGTGTGATGATGTGTGATGTATGAGTGCCTTGCAATCAATATCTAAGGGGCAGAATTTAAGTTTAGATTTAAACAACAACAACAACAACAACTATATCCTAATAGGCCATGTGTTGTGTGTTTTAGTGAAACACGTTTAGGTTGCTCAACTGACCATGTGGGCGCGATACGTTGGTTAATGTGCCACGTGAGTCGCAGCGTATACACACTCGCGTCCTCGTCGTAGTGATGTGTTGGCGCCCCCTGCTGGTGCACTTAGTGAAACACCTGCGACGTTGTTTCAATTCATTTAGTTTAAATGAACTTAACTTTCCAGTGATAACCTGTATAGTGGAGGGCTAGTCTACGTTTTGATTACTTTATGAATTCGCCTGAATGTCGCACCGAATGATTTAAATTAGGCTAATTACAGCAGGATAACAATGCATCAGAAATAATAATGGAATTAATTTGGGCTAATTGGGAAAATTGTGGATTCTACCATTAACCCAATCACCGCATTTAATAAGAAAACCTAAAAGGCATGGTTGCCAATGACAACCAGTTTCCTCCTATTTGTAGGGACCAGTCGCCCCCTACTGATGCAGTCTGTGCATCATCTCAATTAGAGGCAGGCTCTTGAGAAGGGCTCCGAGGGATGTAGGCCTGCTTTTTAAATCATGCACGCATTTGTAATTTTTGTTTACAGCGTCAGAAAATAATGATGTTTTAATAATTGCAAGTGTTGTAATTGAACACTGGAAATAGCATCTCCGAAATAGCCACAGCAGGCCTACAGGTGTTTGGCTCGAGATATTTAGAATTTCACGGAGACAAAATGTGTGGGCATGCAAAAAAAGTATAAAGTATAAATAACATTTGTAAACACAATAACAACACAATAAAAATGGCATAGCTCATCATTTGTTCAAGTTGTTTTTAATTCATATAGTGAGGGTACAATATTTTACTTCTCATTTTTCTATAAAATATATTACCTTTAAGCCTCTTAAAGCAAAACTAGATAGAAAGTGTTTATTTTGTCAAGAAGCAACATATTTTCTCTCAACAAAGGCAATCAACTTCTTCAGCAGTTCAGAAAATTACTGCACATTTAGGAAATACCAAAACAAACAACAAAAAAACCCTCCAATAAACTGCATCATCACCACTCTTCCTGCTTGACGAAGCATTCTCTGCCTCCCAAGCGGAGAATTGTGGCAGCAACAATCATTTTTCGCTTTTCTTAATAAGCAAAACCATTCGGATACTGGCAGTCACATACGGATTCAGCAGGTTTTATATTCGTTGTGAGAGAGAGATAGAGAGAGATAGAGAGAGAGAGAGAGAGAAAATAAAACAAACAGTATGACCACACTGAGCAGAGATAGAGAATGACGCAACATAAACAAGAGTGAGAGAGGGTGAGGGAGAGAAAGAGAGAGAGAGAGAGAGAGACTGTTCAGCCATATGTGATGAATGGGGATGTGTGACGATCACTTCACACTCGTACACGTGGATCCCACACCTCACTGCTACGCCTTAAACGCCCCGGCGCTCCGCGTCCGACCCCTCCTCCTCCACCCCCTCCTCCCCGGGTGACGGATGGAATGCTGGGCATTTGTCATGGCGACCGCCTCCTGGCTGGATGGAGATGGTAGGGAGGCCGGCATGGGTCAGGGGGCAGGGGACAGGAGGTGAAGTCTCTCTCTCTCTGTCCTCACCACAGGTCTCCGTGTTCAGGTGCTGAGGTCAGGCTTTCTGCAGCGGTGGTTGCGGTCCCACAACACCACGGGGGAAGACACAGGACGAGGACACCCCATTAATACTACTACTATACTACTGCTACTACAACTACTACTACCACTATTAGTACTGGTACTACTACTGCTACTGCACAACGGGGGTAAAACCCACAGCACTATACCTATATATACTTAAGACTGAGGGCTCACAGAGAGGAGTGGTTATGTGTTAAGCCATCTGGTTATGAGGATAATGGATCCCCTTAGTGCTGATGCGCTGTTAAATAGTGCTGAAGCAGTCTGAGGCAGGACTCTATATCGTAACATTAGCTCTTCTTTTAAAGTGGTTTACTTTTTAATTTGGGCTATAGGGTGCAATAAAGTCAGGGGACAATTGGATATAATTTAACATTTGGCGCAGGCTACATTCTTATGCTCTCTCTCTACTACTCTCTCAATCTCACACACACACACACACACACACACACACACACACACACAGAGATACACACACACAGAGGTACACACCTGGTACTTGTCCTATTAAGTGCGCAGGACAGTAAAAGGTAATGGGTGCAAAAGGGAGACAGAGACAGAGACAGAGACATAGAGAGACACATACACACACATACACACACACACACACACACACACACACACACACACACACGGGTTGTTGTTGAGAGAGAAGGAGTCACGTTTTGATTACTTTATGAATTCGCCTGAATGTCGCACCGAATGATTTAAATTAGGCTAATTACAGCAGGATAACAATGCATCAGAAATAATAATGGAATTAATTTGGGCTAATTGGGAAAATTGTGGATTCTACCATTAACCCAATCACCGCATTTAATAAGAAAACCTAAAAGGCATGGTTGCCAATGACAACCAGTTTCCTCCTTTTTGTAGGGACCAGTCGCCCCCTACTGATGCAGTCTGTGCATCATCTCAATTAGAGGCAGGCTCTTGAGAAGGGCTCCGAGGGATGTAGGCCTGCTTTTTAAATAATGCACGCATTTGTAATTTTTGTTTACAGCATCAGAAAATAATTATGTTTTAATAATTGCAAGTGTTGTAATTGAACACTGGAAATAGCATCTCCGAAATAGCCACAGCAGGCCAACAGGCTCGAGATATTTTGAATTTCACGGAGACAAAATGTGTGGGCATGCAAAAAAAGTATAAATTCTAAAAATAACATTTGTAAACACAATAACAACACAATAAAAATGGCATAGCTCATCATTTGTTCAAGTTGTTTTTAATTCATATAGTGAGGGTACAATATTTTACTTCTCATTTTTCTATAAAATATATTACCTTTAAGCCTCTTAAAGCAAAACTAGATAGAAAGTGTTTATTTTGTCAAGAAGCAACATATTTTCAACTCTCAACAAAGGCAATCAACTTCTTCAGCAGTTCAGAAAATTACTGCACATTTAGGAAATACCAAAACAAACAACAAAAAAACCCTCCAATAAACTGCATCATCACCACTCTTCCTGCTTGACGAAGCATTCTCTGCCTCCCAAGCGGAGAATTGTGGCAGCAACAATCATTTTTCGCTTTTCTTAATAAGCAAAACCATTCGGATACTGGCAGTCACATACGGATTCAGCAGGTTTTATATTCGATGTGAGAGAGAGATAGAGAGAGAGAGAGAGAGAAAATAAAACAAACAGTATGACCACACTGAGCAGAGATAGAGAATGACGCAACATAAACAAGAGTGAGA
This sequence comes from Coryphaenoides rupestris, assembly GCA_002895965.2. Lineage (NCBI taxonomy): Eukaryota > Metazoa > Chordata > Actinopteri > Gadiformes > Macrouridae > Coryphaenoides > Coryphaenoides rupestris. The sequence continues at coordinate 34,125 of PIJE02000095.1, forward strand.
GAGGGTGAGGGAGAGAAAGAGAGAGAGAGAGAGAGACTGTTCAGCCATATGTGATGAATGGGGATGTGTGACGATCACTTCACACTCGTACACGTGGATCCCACACCTCACTGCTACGCCTTAAACGCCCCGGCGCTCCGCGTCCGACCCCTCCTCCTCCACCCCCTCCTCCCCGGGTGACGGATGGAATGCTGGGCATTTGTCATGGCGACCGCCTCCTGGCTGGATGGGAGATGGTAGGAGGCGGCATGGGTCAGGGGGCAGGGGACAGGAGGTGAAGTCTCTCTCTCTCTGTCCTCACCACAGGTCTCCGTGTTCAGGTGCTGAGGTCAGGCTTTCTGCAGTGGTGGTCGCGGTCCCACAACACCACGGGGGAAGACACAGGACGAGGACACCCCATTAATACTACTACTATACTACTGCTACTACAACTACTACTACCACTATTAGTACTGGTACTACTACTGCTACTGCACAACGGGGGTAAAACCCACAGCACTATACCTATATATACTTAAGACTGAGGGCTCACAGAGAGGAGTGGTTATGTGTTAAGCCATCTGGTTATGAGGATAATGGATCCCCTTAGTGCTGATGCGCTGTTAAATAGTGCTGAAGCAGTCTGAGGCAGGACTCTATATGGTAACATTAGCTCTTCTTTTAAAGTGGTTTACTTTTTAATTTGGGCTATAGGGTGCAATAAAGTCAGGGGACAATTGGATATAATTTAACATTTGGCGCAGGCTACATTCTTATGCTCTCTCTCTACTACTCTCTCAATCTCACACACACACACACACACACACACACACACACACACACACACACACAGATACACACACACACACACACACACACACACACACACACACACACACACACGGATACACACACATACACACACACACACACACACACAGATACACACACACACACACACACACGCACACACATTATAGTAGACACATGCATGTTATGAAGAAGGAGACAGGTACCAGATAGATCCAGGGATTTATTTCTGTTCTGGGGCAGTCTAGGCTTTTTCACAGGGGGCTTGCGATTGGTGGGCTTCTCAAGATTAATTGGGCTGTCCCGATCGTTGCCTGAGTGAAAAGCACGGAACAAAACACAAATATGCAGTTAGATGCAGATACAGACTCATAGCGAGCGAGCCCATGCTGGGATTACATGAGGAGCACACCTGTGTCACATGACATGGCCTTTCTGTGCCTCTGGGGCTTCACGGGAGCCGGGGGTCGCATTCCTTCATCACCTGAACAAAGCAACAGACAAACACACAATAGTTTTATTAGCTTTTTATGTGATCCTTTTAAAGCCCTTTTTTTATTGGAAAGCATACCCAGATCTGATGTAGTGTATGTGTGCTCCTTGTTTCATTATTTGTCTGGTTTCTTTTGCTCCATAGCGCATATTTTGTTTTTGTTTTATTGATTGTATTATCCTCGGCACCATTATCATATCAACCTTGTTTACAGTTATACTGTGAGCACTTTGTAATCATGTGTTGTTCAAGAAATAGTTCATTATATATATATATATATATATATATATATATATATATATATATATATATATATATTATCCTGTTCGACCTCTCTGCACCCAAGTACGATTTGATGCGTGTTCAAAACTTGGGTGATTTCTGATCCTGAACGGTAACAACCAGGTTGTTGACTCTCTGTGGGAGTACCTTGACTGGCAGTTCGGTAAGGCAATCCATGCAGAGCTCTGGTGCTGGGGGGCGGGACCGGTGGCGGCGGTAAGCTTCTATCGCTGTCTGTGTTCTTCGAGAACGTCACGTAGGACGACGTCTTTGGCTGTTTAATCAGCAAGCGACAAGCGAAACAAAGAACAGAGAAGCAACACATGTTTTTTACAACACATGATAACATAATAATAGCACAAATAAGCCATCCAATACATCGCCATTATATATAAATATAATGAATGAATGAATTTCTTGATTTAGGCAGGGACAGAGTACATAGAACATTAACCTTATAACACAGGAGAGATGTTATGTACCGGGTTTAGCAAATTGCTATTTTCTGCCCGTAGTCCCTGGGCAGGTAAGTAAAATTAATAAATGGAACGAAAATTATAAATTAAAAGAGTACAAAAATACGATGATAATCAAATTAAAATAAGGGTATGTGGGAGTGTGTGTGTGTTTGGTGGCTGACTTAATTGGCCTCACCTGGCCCAGCTAGATTCTGGGGTGGATGGGGATACAAACCTGTGGTGCGTTGCCTCATCAGTGCACCACAGGTTAAGTCAGCCGTCAGCACACACACTCAGGGAGAGCGCTTAGCATGTTAGCAAGTTTACCATCTGCTCTGTCCACGTCATGTCTTTAATCATCACAATAAACGGGACTTTTCAACACCACTACATGCCTGTACCCGTGGAGGAGCCCCGGAGAGGAATGATGTGCTATTATTATTGACTGAGCAAATACCTGACATTAGCCAATGTACCACAGGTTCGTAGCCCCACCCACCCCAGCCTCTAGCTGCGCCAGGTGAGGCTAAATAAGCCAGCCACCAAACACACACAATCCCACAGGGTGAAATATGACGTTGACAGTAAAATCGCTGGATTGTGCGTTCGACTGCCCTCCTGCATGTGTGCTCATTAAATTGTGATGTCACTAGACGGTAGTCACATTGCAATTGTGAAACAGCTTGCAATGGCTAATCACACTCACACCTGGTGGCATAATATGTCCCCTTTAATTATATTCAGTGTAATTTGTCATACAACCGTCCCTTGACCCCCAACCGGGCCAACAACACTGGTCATCAACACACTACTTGTCAGCACCGCCACACGGAGAGTCACCTACTGTCCACACAACGACAGATTGGGAGACTGGAGTAAAAAATAGCCAGCTTGAAACCTCATTGGTGCATTCAAAGTTGAACATATTCAATACTTTTTGATCTTAAAACAAAACAAACTCCTCCTCACCTTTTCTGGAATGGGAGGGGGCGGGGCCTCCAGATCTCTCCCCCTCTCCTTCCTCTCCACCCTCCCGGCATCCACCTCTGCCTCCTCCTCCACGCCTGCGGATGACAAAGAAGCAAACAGATTTGTAGCCATCTGGTCACGGTTAGCAGACAGGCCGCTGCCTGGTCGGCCAGCCGGTCATTCACACTGTTCTGAAGCGTCAGATGAGACACAGAAACAGAGTCTCCAGACCCGGTTCTGTTTTAAATGAAGACAAGGCCTCATTGCGCACTTGTGTGCCGTTTAATTAATTGTGGCAAACTGTGTCTACTTTTCGTCTGCGCGTCTTTGTGTCTTTAATTACTATGCTAATTTAACATCCCCCAGACGTTAGGTTAGGTTTTCTGTTTTAATTGAGAGTCTGCTTGTTTTGCGAGTGTGTGTGTGTGTCTGTGTGTGTCTCTCTGTGTGTGTGTGTGTGTGTGGGTGTGTGTGTGTGGGTGTGGGTGTGTGGGTGTGTGTGTGTGGGTGTGTGTGTGTGGGTGGGTGGGTGGGGCACCTGAGCTGAGCCTGTGCAGCTGGGTGGGTTTGCTGCTCTGTGGGGGCGGGTCCGGCTTGGACCCACAGGGGGCGCTCCGACCGGACGGCATGCCCCCCACTCCGCCCCTCCAGCAGCCGTCCGATTGGCCGTGTCTCTCCGAGGGCGCTTCCTGCGTTTGAAACTGAGGTCGCTCACCCGCCGCCACCAACGCGGCCAACAGGTTCCTCAAGGGGTCTCCTTCCTGCTTGGGCGAGGGCGTCCAGTCCGACGGGTAGGGGGGCAGCGGCCTCTGGGGCAGATGCGGCACCGCCCCTGGCCTCTCCGCCTTCCTGCCCCCGCCCCCGCCGCCACCGTTAGCGCCCGGCGGCCTCCCCTCAGCCCACTGCCGGTCGATGGCGATGTCGGTGGGCCTGTTCTCGGACCACGAGCGGTCCAGATGCCGGCCCATGGTCCACTGCCTCTCCAGCTTACGGTCGATCTGCCGCTGCGCGTGGCGGTCCAGCGTCCACTGCTTTTCCGCGCGCCTGCTCTCCCCGCTCGCCCTCTCTGGCCCTGGTTTGCTCTCCGATCGCGTTCTCTCCGACGAAGATGAGGACGAAGACAGCCTGTCGTCCGTCCCCCGTTGAGCGCCGCCGGGCGGCCTCTCGCCGTGCGGCCTCTCGTCGTGCGTCTCGAAGTGTGCATCGGACTCGATTACGTCTGATTTGGCAAGACCTCGGAACTGATGCTCTTCTACAAACACACACACACACACACACACACACACACACACACACACACACACACAGACTGGTACGGCCAGTAGCATGTATGTCACAGTGTGTGTGTGTGTGTGTGTGTGTGTGTGTGTGTGTGTGTGTGTGTGTGTGTGTATGTGTGTGTGTGTGTGTGTGTGTGTGTGTGTGTGTGTGTGTGTGTGTGTGTGTGTGTGTGTGTGTGTGTGTGTGTGTGTTGTATGTGTTATATGGAATTGTATATTATGTGTGTGTGATTGAGTGTGTGTGTGTGTATATATGTGTGTGTGTGTGTGCATGTGGATACAGAGGATCAAACTAACAGATACATTAGGAGGCGGCAATAACCTGCGTGGTTAACCGGACGCGTCATGGTTGCGCCTGAGACTATATATATATATATATATATATTATCCTGTTCGACCTCTCTGCACCCAAGTACGATTTGATGCGTGTTCAAAACTTGGGTGATTTCTGATCCTGAACGGTAACAACCAGGTTGTTGACTCTCTGTGGGAGTACCTTGACTGGCAGTTCGGTAAGGCAATCCATGCAGAGCTCTGGTGCTGGGGGGCGGGACCGGTGGCGGCGGTAAGCTTCTATCGCTGTCTGTGTTCTTCGAGAACGTCACGTAGGACGACGTCTTTGGCTGTTTAATCAGCAAGCGACAAGCGAAACAAAGAACAGAGAAGCAACACATGTTTTTTACAACACATGATAACATAATAATAGCACAAATAAGCCATCCAATACATCGCCATTATATATAAATATAATGAATGAATGAATTTCTTGATTTGGGCAGGGACAGAGTACATAGAACATTAACCTTATGACACAGGAGAGATGTTATGTACCGGGTTTAGCAAATTGCTATTTTCTGCCCGTAGTCCCTGGGCAGGTAAGTAAAATTAATAAATGGAACGAAAATTATAAATTAAAAGAGTACAAAAATACGATGATAATCAAATAAAAATAAGGGTATGTGGGAGTGTGTGTGTGTTTGGTGGCTGACTTAATTGGCCCAGCTAGATTCCGGGGTGGATGGGGATACAAACCTGTGGTGCATTGCCTCATCAGTGCACCACAGGTTAAGTCAGGCATCAGCACACACACTCAGGGAGAGCGCTAGCATGTTAGCAAGTTTACCATCTGCTCTGTCCACGTCATGTCTTTAATCATCACAATAAACGGGACTTTTCAACACCACTACATGCCTGTACCCGTGGAGGAGCCCCGGAGAAGAATGATGTGCTATTATTATTGACTGAGCAAATACCTGACATTAGCCAATGTACCACAGGTTCGTAGCCCCACCCACCCCAGCCTCTAGCTGCGCCAGGTGAGGCTAAATAAGCCAGCCACCAAACACACACAATCCCACAGGGTGAAATATGACGTTGACAGTAAAATCGCTGGATTGTGCGTTCGACTGCCCTACATGTGTGCTCATTAAATTGTGATGTCACTAGACGGTAGTCACATTGCAATTGTGAAACAGCTTGCAATGGCTAATCACACTCACACCTGGTGGCATAATATGTCCCCTTTAATTATATTCAGTGTAATTTGTCATACAACCGTCCCTTGACCCCCAACCGGGCCAACAACACTGGTCATCAACACACTACTTGTCAGCACCGCCACACGGAGAGTCACCTACTGTCCACACAACGACAGATTGGGAGACTGGAGTAAAAAATAGCCAGCTTGAAACCTCATTGGTGCATTCAAAGTTGAACATATTCAATACTTTTTGATCTTAAAACAAAACAAACTCCTCCTCACCTTTTCTGGAATGGGAGGGGGCGGGGCCTCCAGATCTCTCCCCCTCTCCTTCCTCTCCACCCTCCCGGCATCCACCTCTGCCTCCTCCTCCACGCCTGCGGATGACAAAGAAGCAAACAGATTTGTAGCCATTCAGGTCACGGTTAGCAGACAGGCCGCTGCCTGGTCGGCCAGCCGGTCATTCACACTGTTCTGAAGCTGTCAGAGTGAGGAACACAAGAAACAAGAGTCTCCAGACCCGGTTCTGTTTTTAAACATGAAGACCAATGGGCCTCATTGGCGGCACTTGTGGATGCCGTTTTTAAATTTAATTGTGGCAAACATGTGTTCTACTTGTCGTCGTGCCGCGTCTTTGTGGTCTTTAATTACATATGCGAATTGTAAACATCCCCCAGACGGTTAGGTTAGGTTTTCTGTTTTAAATTGAGAGTCTGCTTGTTTTGCGAGTGTGTGTGTGTGTCTGTGGTGTGTGTGTGTGTGTGTGTGTGTGTGTGTGTGTGTGTGTGTGGTGTGTGGGTGTGAGTGTGTGGGTGTGTGGGTGTGTGTGTGTGGGTGGGTGGGTGGGGCACCTGAGCTGAGCCTGTGCAGCTGGGTGGGTTTGCTGCTCTTGTGGGGCGGGTCCGGCTTGGACCCACAGGGGGCGCTCCGACCGGACGGCATGCCCCCCACTCCGCCCTCCAGCAGCCGTCCGATTGGCCGTGTCTCTCCGAGGGCGCTTCCTGGCGTTTGAAACTGGAGGTCGCTCACCCCGCCGCCACCCAACGCGGCCAAACAGGTTTCCTCCAAGGGGGTCTCCTTGCCTGCTTGGGCGAGGGCGTCCAGGTCCGACCGGGTAGGGGGGGGCAGCGGCCTCTGGGGCAGATGCGGCACCCCAGCCCCCTGGGCCTCTTCCGCCTTCCTGCCCTCCTGCCCCCGCCGCCACCTGTTAGCTGCCCGGCGGCCTCAACCCTCAGCCCACTGCCGGTCGATGGCAATTGTCGCGTGGGGCCTGTTCTCGACCACGAGCGGTCCAGATCGCCGGCCCGATGGTCCACTGCCTCTTCCAGCTTGCGGATCGATCTGCCGCTGCGCGGTGGCGGTCCAGCGTCCCACTGCTTTTCCGCGCGCATGCTGGCTCTCAGCCAGCTCTGCCCTCTCTGGCCCTCTGGTTTGCCTCTCCGGATCGCGTTCTCTCCGACGGAAGATGAGGACGAAGAACAGCCTGTCGTCCGTCCCCCGTTGAGCGCCGCCGGGCGGCCTCTCGCCGTGCGGCCTCTCGTCGTGCGTCTCGAAGTGTGCATCGGCCGGCCTCCCGTCGGGCGGCCGCGCCCCCTCCGCATGCACCGCAGCCCTCCGTGACCTGGAGCCTGGTGTCGGAGGGCTTCGCGTCGGCCCACAGCCGGCCCACGTCTTGATGGCACTGCTCGGCGTCCGGATTGGACTTCTGTCCGAAAACAAACAGAGAGTAGACGACGACAAAGTATTGCAAGTTCACAAAGATAAAAAAAAGCTGTTCCAAACCCTGCAGAACTGTCCACACCAAGAGTACACCGGGGCCATACCTCTTTGGGAGACGAAAAGGGGTGTTTGCCGACCCCCATGCCTGGATGTGGTATGCCCTGGACCGGCGGCGGGCTGAACACCAGGGCTTTATTGTCCCACTGCTGGCCGTCCGCGGCTCTCCTGTCCGCCGAGTCCTGTCCGGGGGACTCGGCCCTGGCCAGGGTCCGCGGCGGCGGCTGCAGCAGTGTGTACACGTTCTCCATAGCCGTCCTGGGGGGGGTTGGGGGGTCAAACACACGGCCAGTGTGATGAGAGAGAAGACGCACCACAGATGGTTCAGTCACAGCCAACTGCTGCTGCCACCACGGCCCTGCATGCCAGGAGACGTTTAACGCCACAACACCACCATGTGAGGACACCATGTCAAGCCCTACAACGCTGCTGATGACGATTTGTGATCTGACAAGCAGTGTTTACATCTCTTTGCACTGAGATCCAGGCATTGGGGTTGTGTGATGGACCCGGTGAGCTCATCTATATCTGTGTACACTGACAGCGGTCTGTGTGTCAGCGGACGGGATGTCCGCTGCTTTTGCCTCACGTCATGTGAGGTTTCAGTGCTTTAGAAGATCATATGAATATGAATTATACAAACTTTATGTTCTATGAAAGTGGTGCAGTAACAACATATTCATACTTGCAATGTTCTATTATTAATGCACATTAGTATACACCTAATTTATATATGATTGTTGTTAGAATGTCTGGAGTGTGTGTGGTTGGTGGCTGGTGTAAGGGGCCAGGTGAGGCTTCTTACACCAGCCACCAACCACACACACACTGAAGATAAACCGGATTATTCAACATCTTTCCTATCCTTCAGAGGAGCCCCAGAAAAGCCACTTTAGTGGATGAATGATATGGTTATAAACAGTGGGAATATAGCCTCTTGGTTGTTGTGCCGATGAATCCTTGTGTCAGTCTGTGTATTATTAGAGCTGCCTACAAAAGCAATATTTACAATAGTGTTCTTTTTGTCTGTGGCTGAGTGTACTGTGTGTGTATGCCTCTGTGTGTGTGTGTGTGTGTGTGTGTGTGTGGTGTGTGTGTGTGTGTGTGTGTGAACTGGATATATGTACACAAACCCTGTGGGTGCTATGGCAACAGCGTGACACTCTTCTCTGAACAGCTCCTCTCCAGACTCAGGCTCCGGATCGAGGGTCTGGGTGCGGTTCTTGCGGAAGCCAAAGATGGACAGCATGTTGCGTCTCTTCTTCCTCCTCAGGGAGTGGGACTTGTGCAAAAATGACAGTTGACTGAAAAGGCGTGAGAGACAGAGAGAGAGAGATTGAGACAGAGAGAGAGAGAGAGAGAGAGAGAGAGAGAGAGAGAGAGAGGTGGAGAGGTAGAGATAGGGTGAGAAAGGTGGAGAGAGAAGGAGAAAGAAAGAGGGGGAGAGAGGTAGAGAGAGACAGGTAGAGAGAGGTGAAGAGAGGGAGAGAGGTGGAGAGATGGAGAGAGAGGTGGAGAATTAGAGATAGGGAGAGAAAGGTGGACAGAGGGAGAAAGAGGGAGAGAGAGACAGGTAGAGAGAGGTGGAGAGACAGACAGAATGACCAGACAGACAGTGAGCACATGGCGATCATGGCGAGCCCAATGCGACTACGTGACTCATCGCCACCTGAGCGCCATGAGTCACTTTGATGGAGCAGTAATGTTGTTTTATACACAGCCAGTCAAAGCCCGGCCGTCTGGACCGCTCGTTAGACACACACAGCACATATACAACTTGGCTGTGTTGCTAGGTTACCCCGCCGTCGGAACACCGCTATTCCGCCAGGGTGCACTTAGAGGCCAGAGAGAGTATTCACAACAACGTCAAACATTAAAAAAGCTTTTTACTTAGGCTGGTTGAATTGTGGCGATCTGTCTGGATGAGATAACCACTATAGAGCCACGAAACCGTGTGTGCGAAACAATATCCAACAGGAACCATACCTATCAGGGAGTACTCTTTTAGAATAGAAATCTGGTAAGCCGTCGTCAAGTGAGCTAACTCCTCCATTTTCACTGCAGTGCTGTGGAAACACACACACATACACACACACACACACACACACACACACACACGCACACATGCGCAAACACACACACACATTTGTATGATTATTTCTGAGAGAGGTCCATTAGGTTGTACTCGGTTTCATTTCCAAATGTTCTGAATGCAATAATAATAATAGAAATGGATTACTCTAGGAGGGAGGCATGCGCCAGCGGCATTGATTCACTTTATGTAGATCGCTCCTGACAAGGGGAAGAGTTACCTCCAAGCACAGAGCAGCAGCATACCGCCCCCCCCCCCACCCCCCCCGATGGTTCAAGGCTGTATTTTACACCCTCATACGTTCAATCATGTGAAAATACATATCCATATCTATCCCGCTTTTTGATCCATAAAACACCACTGTCAGCTCGGTTTTTGACATGACATAGAGAACATGTCAACAGTGTTGCCATTCAATAATTCATATTTTAATATTAGTGCTGGCCTCGAGCTCTGTCGGTGTGTGTGTGTGTATGTGTGTGTATGTATATGTATATGTGTGTGTGTGCGTGTGTGTGTGGGGTCCCTACTGTTGAACATCAATAATCCCATCTAGAGGAGTGTGTGTTCAAAGATAGAGAGAGCGAGAGAGAGAGAGAGAGAGAGAGAGAGAGAGAGAGAGAGAGAGAGAGAGAGAGAGAGAGAGAGAGGAAGCAGGAGCAGAGGAGGAAATTTAGGCCCTGTCTACATTAACCCGGGTAAATATAAAAATGCACATTCGCAATGAAAACGATCTCCGTCCACACTATTGTTTTCATATTGTTTACGGAATGTTTTGCATCCACGTTCCACACTGAAATGATTTTGATAAACAGTGGTTGTCATGGTTACGTGACTCCCGCCACGCCTCTCTGTTTAAATTACAGGCGCGATCAGCTGATAGCGTTACTTACTGAGGTAAAAAGTTGCGTCTTTGCGTTTTATTCTCATTGCTTAAGCACAGCAAGTACAGTGCTCGCCTTCGGCGTTGGAGGAACAAATATGTATTCAACAGTATGCTGTAACTGAAGATACAAAAGTAAATAGCTCAGAGAAATCATCATTTCCATTTCACCTGCCATGTTTGTTTAGATGAGCGTCTCGCGGTCTCGAGCGCAAGCTTGCGGCGGTGTCATGGCAACCGAACGTCATCGTCTCTGAAAGCCTTCGTCTACCCTGATCACACTACAACGCGAACGCAGAGTTTTCACATTTATCCACCTCAGCGATCGTTTTTGAAAAGCATCGTTTTCAGTGTCGGAATTCGCCGTTCTAATGTGGACGGAAGGGCTAAAGGGATAAATATTTATGCGTTTGTAGATTTACCTAGGTTAATGTGGACAGGGCCTTACTCTTTGTAAATTTGCTTTGGATAAATGCGTCTGCCAAATGCCCTATATGTAAATGTGAATGTAAATGTGAATGTAAATGGAGGGCTTGTCATGACATACGGTGTCGGGGGGGAGGTGGCCGGCCCGGTGTCGCCGCGGGGGCTTGGGCCGGACCCGCGTGGCATGGTGCAGAGGTGCACCCTGGGTAGGCAACTCCGACAGGCCCTCCCAGGAGGCGGAGCGGGAGAGAGGGGAGGAGAAGGAGGGCATGGAGGGGGGCGGGGAGGAGCTGGAGTCGTCACACAGGCCTGACACACACAGAGAGAGAGATGAAGAGATTATAGCATATGTGTGTGTGTGTGTTTGTGCATGTATGTGCATTCATATGTGTGTGTGTGTGTGTGTGTGCATGCATATGTGCATTCATATGTGTGTGTGTGTGTTTGTGCATGTATGTGCATTCATATGTGTGTGTGTGTGTGTGCATGCATATGTGCATTCATATGTGTGTGTGTGTGTGTGTGTGTGTGCATGCATATGTGTGTGTGTGCATGTGTGTGTGTGTGTGTGCATGCATATGTGTGTGTGTTTGTGCATGCACATGTGCATTCATATGTGTGTGTGTGTGTGTGTGTGTGTGTTGATGGATATAAGCCTCACTCAGCCTGGTGGAAACGGGTCGTATTCGGCGAGTTCTGGAGCTGTGCTTCTTAATGGCAATCGTATCCTGCGGAGAAGAGATGACTTAGAAGTATTGCAACTACATGACCTCACACTCTCACACACACACGCTGAATAATGCAGACGATTGACAGCAATGATTGACACCACTCACTATGCTGGTGCCCAGCTCCTCGTCTGTGATCTCTAGGGAGTCCCTGTGTCGGTGTGACCTTTGACCCGTGCCGCCCTCACACGTCCCCTCCCAGCGCTTCAGCTGGGCTACCTGCCGTGTCTGACGACGACGACAACGGAGGAGAGGGATGAGTCTCCGCGCTGGGTGTTAAAAACTACACTCCAAGCATCTCCTTCCACACACACACACACACACACACACACCACACACACACACACACACACACACACACACACACACACACACACACACACACTTGCACACAAATACATGGACACACGCACACTCACACACAAATAGTGTTTCTCTGTAAAACACTTACGAGTGTCTTGTGGGTCGTGTAGAGCTCCTGGAGAATCTGATCCACGATGGAGTTGGTGAGATAAGACACAACGGACAGCTTCACCTCCCTGGGGGTGGGGGGGAGAGAGAGAGAGAGAGAGAGAGAGAGAGAGAGAGAGAGAGAGAGAGAGAGTTGTTTCACCAATCGATGCTGTAATTATCTCATGGAGTGTTGTTACTGTAACTCTCTCCCTTGGGGGCCTCAGGGTGTGTGTGTGTGTGTGTGTGTGTGTGTGCGGGTTCTTACTCGAGGGCCCGGTGGATGTCCTGCGCCGCTCTCTCCATCAGTGCGGTGCGGATGGCCGAGCGAGGGACGGACACGCGCTCCGAGACAGAGGAGAGCGGCGGCGTGAGTCGCTCGGCCCGGACGAGGACAGGGGACACAGCTCGCGGCACAGAGACACCATGGAGTCCACGATCACCTGCCGACAGAGTCCCCCCCACAACGTCACGCAAACACAGCACTCTGGTGCGAGCGAACGGAATAAACGGTTGTTTCCTTTTTGTGATCCTATCAATAGGAGTGCGACTTGTTTTTTTTACTAAATATCCTTGTTTACTAAATATCTTACCTCTATTTTCCTTTCTGGCTTATTCACTGTACATTTATTATTTTATTATTGTATTGTTTTCATTCTTATGTTGGTGGTATTTTGAGCAACCTCTGGCAAAAACATTTCCTTCGGGAGGAATACAGTTCTATCTTATCTTATCATGTCACCATGACACCTGGGGAATAAACACAACATCTCTCTGTATGACACCTCAAGGAGTTAGCCCCCGTTGTTCTCACTTGCTTGTATAAATCATATAATGTTCACAGCAAAGAGGGGTCTGAGGCGGGGGGGGGAAATAATCTCTGGGCAATGAGGAAGGAACGTCTCTTGAGACCGGCTATTATTCATGCTGGGCTTTGATTACGAAAAGACACACTTTCCTGGAAGTGTGGACGATGGTTAATGGGGCATATAGACTTGTCACCGTATACCCGGCCGTCATTTGACGCCAAAACGTACTTAGAGAGAGAGAGAGAGAGAGAGAGAGAGAGAGAGAGAGAGAGAGAGAGAGAGATAAAATCCATACCTGCAGCTCCTTATCTGCTGCCTTGGCCAGTTCTCCAGCCAGAGAGTCTAGCCTCTGTCTGACCGGTCCGTCCACCGACAGAACGTGAGCCAGCTCACACAGTGATGGGTACAGCTGGGCAGGAGAGAGAGGAGCACAGAACACATACATCAAGTCACACGCGTAGGATTTCACACCTTCGCCTCCTGCCGTATGTCAAACCCAGCTGGCGGCGACACTACAAACCCTAGCAGGAAAATTAACAAAACAAACCAAGGTCTGCTCCTCACACGATGTGTCTGCATCAAATCAAATGAGCATATGCACCGTAGCTTCTGTGAAGGAACAGCCAATGGGAGCAGAGCATTTCGCAACACCGCAACCCCCCCCCCCCCTCAGAAGGAGACACTGTTCGTCCGTTGTCGCCGGCTGTGAACAAGGGTGCGCTTTCAACTAGCAGGTCTGGCTGTCTGCCACGCACTGCGACAAATCAGGTTCCCGACGCGCTCTTCCTGTGAATCCCCGCCCCCCCTCCACCCGCGTTCCCACTGAGCTGGTCATTGGTAACTGTAGCGTGGACTTCACTCACAGCACGGGAGCTCCTGGCTTCTTTCAGCACTTGTTTGGCGGCCTGGATCTCCTCCATGTCGCCGACGCCGCGCAACACACACACCTGCTGCTGGACACGCACGCACAGACGCTCCATCACCTAGACGACATATGGCCGGCGAGAGGGGAAGGTGTCAGGACGCGCACGCACACACACACACACACACACACACACACAAACACGTGCGCATGCAGACACACACGTGATGCTTCATTTGTCTTCTTTTACGGTTTTTAACGCAAATTATTTGTACTATTTCTATTTTACATGCAACGGTATCACAGTCTGACATTTACTGCTGGTAAAAAAAGAAATCGAATCACAGTGTGCAAATAAAAACGTTTGATTGATGATTTCTTCAATCGATATATATCATTATTATGAGCAAGTCGTGGTTCGGTGTCTCTGCTCAGGACGCCGACTGAACTAAGACTGGGGACATTCGTGTTTTAGTGAACCCCCCCCCCCCCCACCGGCCCTGCTAGACTACCATCTGCCCCCTGCACCCCCCCCTGGGGCTGCAGTACCTGCTCGGCGGTGCTGGTCACCAGGCCCTGGTGCAGGCGCAGGGCCTGTCTCTGGGAGAAACGTTGCGTCTGGTTGTTCCTCAGCAGAGCTCGCTGGATCTGCAGGGGATCAGAGGGGACCAGAGTAATCCATTTAACATTTCTTGTTTGTCTTTTTATCTTATTTTTTATTACGGCTATATTACGTTGTCATTTATTATTCAAGTATATTGCTTAAATGCGTGGATAAAATATCTCCTCGATCTTACTCGTAAAACCGAAACTGGCCCATAAAAGTGACTTAATTTAGGCCATTGAAACCATTTAGGAAATTCCAATAAAAAATGCACCAGAGATACGGCACGTTTTATTGCTGTTTTTTGATTGTATGTCTCCAAGGATTCCTCCATTACTTTAAGAATTCTGCAATAATTAATTCCGGATGATGGACACATTCTTAGATGGTTTCAAGAATCCGGCTTCAATTCCCTAAGATTTCAAAACCGCATGGAGATCTCTTGGGTTAATTTCCCATCTCCCTTCAAACCGGCCGCGTGGACGTGGAACGCCGGATGCCGACCTTGGTGAGCGCCTGCTCCGTCTTCTCCGGGCCGCTGCGGAACGCCTGGCTGATGTCGCTGAGAGGAAGGGGCATGTACTGCAGGGTGAAATTACTGAGAGAGGGAAGGAGAGGAAGACCACAACAGAGACAATGAAAAGGGAGGAAGAAGAAGAAGGAGGAGGAGGAGGAGGAAGAAGAAGGAGGAGAAGAGAGTGTTATTAGAGCGTTATTAGAGCAGGGTTGTGTTCCAGAGAACTCCGGCAGCACACTGAAAATAGATCTCTGGGTCTCGCTGAGGTTAATATTTCCCAGTGGCTGAAGCTGTCCTAAAAAAACATGTATCTTTATAGATACTGTATATATAGATATGTATCACATGTGCCAGGCAGTGGAAGATCCATGAGGTCATGCTATCTCTGGCCCCAAAATTAGGTTTCATCTACACGTTTCTAAACAGCCATGGATTGCATTTGAATTAAAATCACAAACAACTGCACACTGCTGATGTGTCGCCTGTGTCTGGACTAGCAAGTTGCACTTGAACACACGGCAAAGGCTACACAGCCAACAGCCAACAGTGCATACGTTCTGTGTCTGTGAGTGAGAGGAAATCACTCTCTATACCAGCAGGTGGAAACCGAAAGAGCCAGGATTATATGCAAACAATATAAGCACATCATTTGCATATAATATAAGCAGCGTTTTACATTTTTTTGCACACCGGTGGTCAGCCAATGAAAACTATTTCTCTCACTGGTGACCTCCATCTCCGATTCAACACGCTCCATCGGCCTGAAAAAGCCGCCGAAAAGGGCGGCTTTTGACTATCATGCAAAGTGGGGGAAGCTATGCAAAAATTAGGGTCACAGATGTTCACAGATGGCCTGGCATTGGGCCTTTAAGTGCTTGAAAATGTGGGTGCTGGTGAGTTTAAGTCCTCTTACTGCTCCAGGGCCCGTGCTACATCCAAGAAGCCGGTGGCTGAGGTATTGTTCCGATCCCAGGTAACGCTCCTGTAGGAGGGGGGGGGGGGGGGGGGGGAGCGGTACACACACATTCTAACAGGTGACATTCTTTCTAAAGCAGACGTTTTCGGACTCATGGCCCACTAGCGGCCCACATCCATCCAGATGTATTACGGGAGGCACACAGAGGACCTTTATCTGATGATCTATGAACGTAGACGGGCTGCCCTACTATCAGTTCCGTAGGCCTATGCATCGGTATCAAAGTGATGATGCATTTGTGGATATCACTGCAATACCCACAGGTGGGAATCACTGCTCTACAGAATACACCTCTCTTTAACTTTTGCTTTCTGTCTATTTTGAAATGTTACTTCTTCAAGTCTGTTCTTGTCAGGTCCACAGAGGAACACCAAGCTGAAACTGAGCAGTGAAAACTGAAGACAGTGCCGGCAGGCCTTAAGCAACCTGACATCAATATATAACTTCTCTATACAGTAAACTATATGGTCATCCAATACAAATAAATAAATATGATATGCGCGATTATGGCAATGTGCAATATTTAAATCGCAGGAGCTACAATTTTTTTGATAAGGCTAAATGTGTACTTTTGTACATTTATAACAGTACTGTCGTGCTGCAGAGATGCCCTGGCCTACACATTTGTTTTCCCCAGATGTAAGAAAAATTGTGACGCAAAAATTATCATTATCGCTAATAGTGAATCGTATCGCAATCGCAATATCCGTCCAAATAATCGTGATATGGTTTTTGTCCCTGTACCAGGGCCTTACCTGAGGGTGGTGTTGATCTGCAGAGCCTTGCTCAGCATCTTGGCGCCAATGTCCTCCATGCTGTTCCCGCTCAGGTCCACCTTCCTCAGGCAGGTGTTGCTGCCCAACGTGTTGACCAGCACCGTGCCCCGCGAGCGCAGCCGCGAGTCGGCCAGCGACAGAGACTGCAGCGCCTGGCGACCATGACGGTGCAGGACCACGACAACATGGGGGAGAGAGAAAGGAAGGGGAGAAAGAGATGAGAACCATTCTGGTCCACATTGGCAGGTTTTTAGATTAGACGAGATTACGTTTGGGTGAAGTCTCGTTGATATTTAAAGCATTTTTGAAGAGAGACCAGGGCCAAGAACCGTTGTTGTAACATCCGAAACTCTGACACACTCACCTCTTTTAAAAACCAACTCAAAACCCACCTTTTCAAGAAAGCCTACAATATCTGACTTCTACCTCCACCATTCTCTTTCACTCTGCAACCTCTATATTGTATTAGTTTCTGTATCTGTGTACATTTATGTTATATGTTTATATTGTTTATTGTGAAGCGTCTTTGACTACCTAGAAAAAGCGCAATAATTCCTGTGTATTATTATTAGTTATAATTATTGTAACATAACACGCAACGAAGGTTACAACAAAACAAAAAACACTAAAATGGACAGATCAACATACAGAGCAACAGAACATGGTCTCAGAGGGAGTTCTCCGAGGTGTTTGTGTGTAGAGTAAGT
This sequence comes from Coryphaenoides rupestris, assembly GCA_002895965.2. Lineage (NCBI taxonomy): Eukaryota > Metazoa > Chordata > Actinopteri > Gadiformes > Macrouridae > Coryphaenoides > Coryphaenoides rupestris. The sequence continues at coordinate 51,482 of PIJE02000095.1, forward strand.
GGAAGGAGGTACATCTCTGTAAATCCTCGATTTAGAAATACACGAGCGTGATGTGCTTTATAATTCAGCTTGTCACATACACTTTTCACAACAACACGAGTCAAGATTGAATTATTCAGCCGCTGTGTGTGGCAGCGTGTTGATTGTACTTCGCTATTTGTCTTGGTTCCTCCGCCCGAGGAGGCGGCAGCAGCAGCAGCAGCAGCAGAACGAGACACCAAACAGCCTCGAAGCACTTTTATAATAATTACGCGCGCTTCAACTCTGTGACGAGTTTGCTTTGTTTTGTGAGATGTGTTTGCTTTGTTTTGTATTTTGTTTAATCATACAATGTCGAGCCTCGCAGGCTGTTGTAGCATCTCTACTCTTTTTCACTTCACTTTTTCTTTTGAACAGTGTCTCCTTTTGTCTGCTTTGTTGACAGGAATTTAAGACAGCCAATTAACGCTCCATCGACGTGACTTCTATGTACCTGGATCTTTATAAACTAGAGCCGATGTGGCCACCAGGGGTGCTGTACATCGATATGTTTTCGGTGAAGAAGTGAAACAGACAAGGGTTCAAAGGGAAGAGAGAGCCGGCCAGAGGGTTCACTTAGGAAGCGAAACAAGGATTCAGGATGACAGTTGGGTTCCATTTGTTTTTCATGTGTTACGTCGGTACTAGCCCAGGGCTTCCTGCTACACCAATTGCACCAAATCTAAAATGGTTGCGTCATTTAAAAAACAAATTAACTTCGTGGATTTATAATATATAATTGTGAAATGATGACGCATAAGTGGTGTTCTGCAACACAACCAACCAGTCTGGGTTTTTTTGCTCATTTGAGAGCACTCTCACCGCTGACCTGGTTGTATGGATGAATAGGGTTGAAGTATAGTTTAGAAATTATATTTAGTCGTACTTAAACGTAAAGCACAGGCATGGAAGTCCTTCCAGGTTATACAATTGTTGTGTTTGGCTAAGTGCTGACATTGCATTATCATCACTCACACACTCTTCCTCCTGAATGAGCTGGACCAGCTTCTGCAGAACCTCGTCCAGAACCCTGGAGAGAGAGCGAGAATGAGAGAGAGAGACAGAGAGAGAGACAGAGAGAGACAGATAGAGAGAGAGAGAGACAGACAGACAGACAGACAGACAGAGAGAGAGAGAGAGAGAGAGAGAGAGAGAGAGAGAGAGAGAGAGAGAGAGAGAGAGAGAAAGAGATAGAGATAGAGAAAGATAGAGAGAGAGAGAGAGCGATAGAGAAAGAGAGAGATAGAGAAAGAGAAAGATAGAGAGAGAGAAAGAGAAAGATAGAGAGAGAGCGATAGAGAAAGAGAGAGATAGAGAGAGAGAGAGATAGAGAGAGAGAGAGAGACAGAGAGACAGAGAGAGACAGAGAGAGAGAGAGATAGAGAGAGAGAGAGAGAGACAGAGAGATGGTTCAGCTAAGGTGACTCTACGGGAGTCCAAGGATTAGACTGAACAAACTGGCTTCACAACGCCCCCCTCATGTTTAGTAGATTGCACGATTCAGCCAACATATAGACCTCACTTTTTCCAAAGAGCCAAGTTCAGTGAAAATGTGTTTTAGATTTTGGTGATAGCGAATGTCTGTATCTCTGAATACATTTTGTTTGGATTTGGACATTAATATGCCAATGTAGCCATCATTAAGACACATTGCTGCTCATATAACAATAGCCAAAGGAGCATCTATGTTTGTATATCGAGTAATTCTGCCAGACACACACTGCAACACCTAATAACCCTAACTTAACAGTACTAACAGTTAGTCTACTTTCTAAAGTAGATCTGAGATGGACAGACGACCTGTTCTTGATGTTGAAGTTCTTTCCCAGGTGAAGGTGCTTGAGGGACGGGTGTCTTGAGAGGGCTGGCAGCACCAACAACAGGTCTGCATCTAGACCTTCAAACACACACACACACACACACACACACACACACACACACACAGGCACACGCATATGGACACAGACACACCCACACACATGGGCACACACATGCACACGGACACAGGGACACACACACACACACGTACACACACGCATGGCCAACACACACACATACACACACACACATTCATACACACACGTGGACACATGCACATGGACACACATACACACACACACACACACACAGATGTGGACACATGCACATGGACACACACACACACACACACATACACACACACACAGACACACACACATACACACACACACACAGCCACACACACATGCACACACAGACACACACACAGACACACACACATACACACACACACACAGCCACACACACATGCACACACAGACACACACACAGACACACACACACACACACGCATGGTTGACACTGTGCTCACATGACCCCCTCCACCCGCCACCAGGCCAAGGTGACTGGAGTAATTGCAAGTGAGAGCGTGGCGGCGGTGGTGTGGAGGGGCAGAGTGGCAGCCTACCATTATCGGAGATGTCCAGGGTAGCAATGGACGACACCCTGGGGAACAGCTCCTGGATCACCGCGGCCCCGGCTGACCTCAGCTGCAGGGCGGCAGGGAGGCAGGGAACCATGGTTACTGCTCACAGTGTGTCTTTGGATGAACAGAATGAATCCTATTTTATAACGCCTTTTAAATCCTTTTTGGGCTGTTTGAATTTGGGATGGCAGCAATTTACGGTTAATATTCTGATCATGTCATTATTATGTACAGCAGATTATTATATTATTATTTATTAAAAAGGGACAAAATAACAAATAGATTATAAATATACGCACACACTGTGGCAGGACGGGACATTCCGGCCCCTCCCTCCCGAGTCGCAGCTGCCTCCTAATTAGCTGATAGGTGACAGCTGCGACTGATTAAGGACTCGGCTATAAAGCCGCGTAATGACTAAGAGTCGGGGGTTCGGGGAATCGCGGAGATCGCACTGACCGCACTGACCCGAGCGAGACGCCACGGACAGTACCCCGCGGAGCGCGGCTACCCGGGACGAGGAGTCCTGAACGGAGAGGACTCCTATCGTGTGATAAGTACTGACTTGCTGTCCTGTGCTAATAAACGGCCCGACACGGAGCCTTAACACCCGTTGTTGTCGTGGTTTCCCTATGCGTCCTGCCTCGGGTGAAAGCGGAGTTGCCACGTATGGTGGAGAACGCGGGCAATCCGATTCACGCGCAGACGCATTGATAGGGGAAAAAAAAAAAAAAAATGGATCCCATGGAGACCCTCTTTAATATTTTTTTAGAGGGGGGTCCGAACATGGAGGCCCTGGTCGACCAGTTGGTCCAGGAGGGCAGTCCCCCGGTCACAACCAGCCAGAAGGAGAAGCCGGCCAAGAAGAAGAAGAAGAAGAAGGCGGGGGTTGCTGCAGAGGCGGGCCCACGGGTCCCGGAGGTGAAGGAAGCCCTCTCACTCCAGGAGGAGGCCGACCTGGCTAGAGAGCAGGTGGAGCGGCTCCGCCTGGAGTTGACCCGGGGAAAGCTGGAAATGGGCCAGCAAATGGGAGAGATGAGGGCGCAAGTGGCGGCCATGCAGGAGGGCAACGAGGGGGTATTCCAGGGGCTGCAGGCTGTGCAGCTCCAGGCCAAGGAACAGCGGGAGGCCATGGCCCAGCAGGAGGAGCAGGCCAAAGAGCTCCGGGCACAGCTGACGGCCGCAGCCCAGCGGGAGAAGCAGGCCCAGAAGCAGGCCCTGAAGGAGGCCCAAGAGCTCCGGGCCCAGCTGAAGACTGCAGGCCAGCGGGAGGAGCAGGCCCAGCAGCAGGCCAGAGAGCTCCAGACCCAGCTGACGGCGAACCAGGCCCAGCTTGCGGCAGAGCAGGCCCAGCTGACGGCCGCAGCCCAGCGGGAGAAGCAGGCCCAGAAGCAGGCCCTGAAGGAGGCCCAAGAGCTCCGGGCCCAGCTGAAGACTGCAGGCCAGCGGGAGGAGCAGGCCCAGCAGCAGGCCAGAGAGCTCCAGGCCCAGCTGGCGGCAGAGCAGGCCCAGGGGAAGGCCGCAGCCCAGCGGGAGGAGCAGGCCAAGGAGCAGCAGGCCGACCAAGCTCAAGGCCCAGCTGACGGCGACGCAGGCCCAGCTGGACAGCCGCAGGCGAGGCGGGGGAGCAGGCCCAAGCGAGCGGACCGCAGGGCCGGCGGGGGAGCAGGGCCCGGCAGCAGGTCGAGAGAGCTCCCAGGCCCAGCTGACGGGGGAGCAGGGCCGGGGCGTACCAGGAGAGCTCCAAGGCCCAGCTGACGGAGGAGCGCGGGCCCAGCGGAGAAGGCCGCGGGCCAGCAGAGAGGAGCAGGCCGGCGGCAGGCGAAGCAGCGGGCCGGAACGACGCGGCAGGCGACCGGCAGGCGACGACGCGGCAGGCGGACGCGGGGCCGACGACGCAAGCGGCATGGCGGACGCGGCATGGCGACGCAAGTGGCAGGCGACGCTGGCAGGGGACGCAGGCGACGACGCGGCAGGCGACGCGGCGGACGACGTGCACGACGCGGCCGACGACGACAGCGGCAGGCGACGCGGCCGACGACGCAGCGGCAGGCGACGCAGCCGACGACGCAGCGGCAGGCGACGCAGCCGACGACGCAGCGGCAGGCGACGCGGCCGACGAGCACGCACGACGGCAGGCGACGCGGGCCGAGCGACGCGGCACGCGACGCGGCCAGACGAGCGGCAGGCGACGCGCAGACGGCGGCAGACGACGCGCAGGCGCGACGCCCGAGACGGCGGAGAGCGACCGACGCACGACGATCGACGCGGCAGGCGACGCGGCCGCACCGCACGGCAGGCGACGCAGGCGACGACGCGAGCGGCGACGACGCAGCGGCGAGGCGACGACGGCAGCGACGCGGGGCGAGCAGGCGACGACGCGGCAGGCGACGCGGCCGACGACCGCAGCGGACGACGCAGCCGACGACGCGGCACGACGCGCGACGACCGCAGCGCCGACGATGCGACGAGCGACGACGCGCGGCCGACGACGACGCAGCAGGCACGCGCGCGACGAGCGGCAGGCGACGCGGCGGCGACGGCGACGACGCGGCAGGCGACGCGGCCGACGACGCAGCGGCAGGCGACGCGGCAGGCGACGCAGCGGCCGACGACGCGGCGAGAGCGGCGGCAGACGACGCGGCAGGCGACGCAGCGGCAGGCGACGCGGCAGGCGACGGCAGGCGACGACGCGGCGGACGACGCGCGGCGACGACGCAGCGGCAGGCGACGCGGCCGACGACGCAGCGGCAGACGACGCAGGCCGACGACGCAGCGGCAGGAGACGCGGCCGACGACGCGGCAGGCGACGCAGGCGACGACGCGCAGGCGACGCAGGCGACGCGGCGCGACGCGGCAGACGGAGCGGCCGACGACGAGGCGGCAGAACGGAGCGCCGACGGCGAGGCGGCAGACCCGGAGCAGCTAGCGAGGCAGCCGAGCCGGGACGAGAGGCAGCCAACGCCAAGCCGGGACGAGGTGCCGCAGGGGACTCTGCGGAAGCGGGATGGGGAGCCGAAATGTCCCCTCCGGCCCCCGGAAAGGGTGGGGGCCGGGACCGGTGGCCCCGGCATTGAGAAAAGGGGGGGGGTGTGTGGCAGGACGGGACATTCCGGCCCCTCCCTCCCGAGTCGCAGCTGCCTCCTAATTAGCTGATAGGTGACAGCTGCGACTGATTAAGGACTCGGCTATAAAGCCGCGTAATGACTAAGAGTCGGGGGTTCGGGGAATCGCGGAGATCGCGGAGATCGCACTGACCCGAGCGAGACGCCACGGACAGTACCCCGCGGAGCGCGGCTACCCGGGACGAGGAGTCCTGAACGGAGAGGACTCCTATCGTGTGATAAGTACTGACTTGCTGTCCTGTGCTAATAAACGGCCCGACACGGAGCCTTAACACCCGTTGTTGTCGTGGTTTCCCTATGCGTCCTGCCTCGGGTGAAAGCGGAGTTGCCACAACACACAAACACACACGCACAAACACACACAGATTTAAAAAATCCCCAGAGCATGGGATTGAACATGAATAGACTCCAATCATTATAAATATGAATAACTAAATAAATGAAGAAATACATGGTTCATGTCTAAGCTAACTGTGGGCGCTGTCATTTGAAAACACAATGATGTACAACGTTCAGCTTTGCCACTTTGTCATGAGTGAAAGGCCTTGCTGGGCAGACAGATGGGGACACACTGACCTCACAGCCACTGAGGTCCAGGTGCAGATCATTGATGTGGGGGTTGGAGACCAACCCCGTCAACAGAGACCTGGGAGGCACAATGAACCAGTCAAACATTCAAACGGTCAACCAGTAAAGGGGAAGCACACACACACACTCGTGATCATCTGTGATTATCCTCCCTTTGTGTCCAATACAATGCAGTGTATGCATTGTAATAATAATAATAATAACTAATAATAATAATAACTAACTATAATAGCATGTCTAACCACCTTACAAAGACAAAGAATGCAAAGAGAGAGAAAAAGACTTGAAATAAAGAGAGCAAAAAAACAGGACACAAAGCAAGGCAGAAGGGCAGAGAGACAGATAGAAAGACGAACAAAAGTGAGAGAGAAAGGAACAAGTTATGTGGATGTTTTATGTTTTACTACACAAGAGAAACAGAAAGTGCGTCTAAAGCACCTGAGCACATCGGGAGGCAGCTTCATGGAGGCCAGGCTGACGTGGGTGAGGCTGAAGGCGGAGCTAAAGAACTGGTGGAACAGAGGCAGGGTGTCCTTCACCTTTCTGGCGGAGAGGAGACATCCAGAGGGAGAAGACGTGATCACTACGCACGTGAGTCGTTAGCCGCGGCACAGTGTACCATCGCCTGTGTGTACCATAAACTGCAGCCTATGGGCAATGAAACTAGATACCGATAAAAATAAAAAATAAAAAGCTGAGGAAATAGCTTAGGAAACGGGAGAAGCTAAATGATAGATCGCTCTGTTTAAATATTCAGGAGTCGTATCCCTGCAGACAGCTCTGTGAGTTATCGTATATTAAACAGCGTAACACACACACGCACGGAGGGTACACACAATGTCTGTGTCGTACGCACAACTCTGAAGTTCTGACTTCCCATTTGTATGGGAGATGAGGATGACGGCAGATTAAACCAGAGGGAATATGGGAGGAATACAGGATAGCGATATAGGGGGCAAGCGGGAGGAGAGAAGCGAGGAGAGCACTAGGCGAAGAAAGGTCCCCTTTCCGTTTAGGTCATCCCAAGAAACAAGAGGTCATGGGAAAGACGTGACTAACCTGTGAGAAAAGCAGTTTTTGGAAAGATTGAGATAAGAGAGATCGGCGCAGCAGCCTCGCAGAAGAGCACCGAAGAGCTGAGAAAACAGACGGAAAGGAAAGCAGCAGTCAGGGACAGGGAGCGACGCGCAGACGGACAGACGGATGCATGGACGTTATGCGCTGTTTTCTTTGCCCACACTCCTCACACATTACTTTTCTCTTTCGATACTCACAGACTCGACAGTGCAATCTGTGCCTGAAAGATCCAGGTGGACGAGGCAGTTTGGCTGCGACAAGAAGAGATACAACTTCTACACACACAGAGAGAGAGAGAGAGAGAGAGAGAGAGAGAGAGAGAGAGAGAGAGAGAGAGAGAGAGAGAGAGAGAGAGAGAGAGAGAGAGAGAGAGAGAGAGAGAGAGAAAGAGATCATAAATAAGCCATTAGCCATTCGTGCTGGGTTTATGACTGTGTGTGTGTGTGTGTGCATGTGTGTGTGCATGTGTGTGTGTGTGTGCGGAGTGTGCATGGTGTGTGTGTGTGTGTGTGTGTGTGTGTGTGTGTGCGTGAGTGTGCATGTGTGTGTGTGTGTGTGTGTGTATATGTTCCACTTGCTGACCGACGCATCTTCGCCGGACAGCAGCCCCGGGTTCTTGCTGAGGTCCAGGTGCAGGAGCGAGTTGGAATATTCATCACTGGAGCAAATAGCCTGAGAGAGAGAGACCACTCCTGAAGAGAGAGAGAGAGAGAGAGAGAGAGAGAGAGAGAGAGAGAGAGAGAGAGAGAGAGCAAGAGAGAGAGATAGACCATGACATGTGTGAATCGCTGGGTCGAGATCAGAACTGCTCTCAGGACATTTAGCCTAATAATTCACACCTCTCGCCGAGCTGTCCACTATCGTGGTGTGCGTGTGAACCTGCAGCGGCCAGCCTGTGAACATTTCAGAGCTTCAAGTAACACTCTGCTAATTTTCTCAATGGCCCACACGGCCTCAAGAGAGACAGCAGCTGTGAACCAGGCAGTCCTCTGAGCTGGGTTACCATACATTAAACTGAGCTGAAGCTGAAGCCACAACCAGATGGGGGGCGGGGGATCACTGAAGAGTTCTTCATTTATTTAGCAAGGACTCCGTACAAAGTCTGTTTGCCTTTGGCTGCGAGCACGTGGAAAGCCTCTTCCAAAAATGAAAAAATCATCATCGACGAACCCGGAGCGCCGCAGTCTGCCGAGTTAAACAGACAACGGTGGTGCGCAAGTAAATCGCGAGCAATCAAAACTGTTTCATCTGACATAGAGTGAATTTGAATGTTAAATGATGAACAGACATCTGCACGGAAGGCTTTCGCCGAGGGCTGAACGAGATCATCATTATAACGATTTCTTCATTTTCACTGAAAAAAACTATTGAAATTGATTTTTTTGGTCTGAACCAAACAATCATGTTTTCTGAGATCTGGAGACTGTGTAAGGCTGTGAGAATCTGTTTGTTTGTTTTAGGCCAGGGCATCTCTGCTGCACTATAGCACTTCATTCTATAATGGTCTATTGTGATTTTGATAATATTTTGATTAATTGCTCAGCCCTACTTTTGCCAGAGGAGTTGTTTTTTTATTTACTTGCAACAGGATTCGGCAAGAGCGAATAGAGCAAGAGTGTCACTTCGTAATTCAATCTGATTGGCTGGAGTCTTTTGAACATTGTACGGCCACGCCCACATGAGAAAATCAATGGCTGCCCAGCCGAGGCCAGACTGACATTGATTGTGAAACGCGACCCTGACTATCTGGAAGGATATCTCCCAGGGCTGGAGAAGGGGGAGCCGGACCTCGTCTCACCTTTGGAGGAGAGCGAGGTCTTGGAGAGGTTGAGGAGACGGAGGCCCTTGCTGAGGCGACACACCTGCTGGATGAGGTTGGACACACCTGGAGCACACATGTGAACAGACGATCAAATCCAAAGCTAAGCAGTAGACAGACAGACAGCCTTCCCAGCGTTCCCCCTGAAACTTCCAACTTGGAAGTCGGAAATTCTGACTTTCGAGTAGAAATGGAAGCACCATACATTTTTTTTAAAACAAACAAAACAAACAAACAAACGCTGTGGTACTATTAAAGCCCAGGGCCTCAGATGGAGGTCAGGGTCGCGGTCATCGGCAGATCTCTGGGGTGTTTCAGAACAACATTTGAACGAGGAAATGAAAGGATGACTGCATGGATGGATGCAAAACATCAACTGGATGTTCCAGTTCCACATTTTAAACACGCATTGCTTGTGAGTGAGCTGAATGTGAGAATTGTTCTGTTTTCTACTTCCCACATTATGATGAACAGATAGGGAAGTGTGCCCAGGTGTTTATCTGACAGCTATGGTTGTGTTAGAGACTTTTTCCTCATACCTTGATTGTCCAGTGAGTTATGGGCCAAGTTGAGAGAGTGGATGGCAGACGCCGGGTTCTCGGAAAGAGCAACTGACATCTTTTGTGGGAAGTCCCTGTGGTAGCCGTCAAACGATATGCAAACAGAGTTCACCAGTTAAACAGCGCTCGGAAACAGATGTCGGAAAGTCGTAGAAATTGTGCAAGTGGAAAGTGGAAGCTCACGATTTTAACCCAGCGTTCTCCAGCGTGATCTCCTCCAAGCTTGAAGACTTACTGAGCGTGTGCAAGACCTGCTCCGTGACCTCTGACCCCTGGGGGCAGAAGACGCACTCAGATTGAGTAACATAGCACAACCCCCCCCCCCCCCCCACCCGCGCGCAAAATCGAACAACCCGGGATTTAAAATCTACGTACTATCCGCAGGTCTTTGATGTACAGTTTGGTGAACCAGGTGTTGTAGGCCATCGACGCGACGATGACGGCCAAATCCCTGTAAGAGCGGGAACACATCGATACAAAGAATTATGAATGCCGCTATATCTGACACAACAGAGATGGTTAAGTTCAGTTATTAGGTTAGAAATGGTTAAGTGTACTTAGATTAAAGATGGTTGGGATTAGGTACTAGATATTAGGTAAGAGATGGTTAAGTTTAGATATTAGGTTAGAGATGGTTACGCTTAGATATGAGGTAAGAGACAATTAAGTTTAGATATTAGGAAAGAGATAGTTAAGTTTAGATATTAGGTTAGAGATGGTTACGCTTAGATATGAGGTAAGAGACAATTAAGTTTAGATATTAGGTAAGAGATAGTTAAGTTTAGATATTAGGTTAGAGATGATTAAGTGGTCTTGTTCACAAGTGAGGGCAAAATGGAGCGGGAGACGGACAGACGGATTGGTGCAGCGTCTGCAGTAATGCGGGCGCTGTACCGGTCCATTGTGGTGAAGAGGGAGCTGAGCCGGAAGGCGAAGCTCTCGATTTACAGGTCCATCTACGTTCCAACCCTCACCTTATGGTCACGAGCTTTGGGTAGTGACCGAAAGAATGAGATCGCGGATACAAGCGGCCGAAATGAGTTTCCTCCGCAGGGTGGCTGGGCTCAGCCTTAGAGAATAGGGTGAGGAGCTCAGACATCCGGAGGGAGTTCGGAGTAGAGCCGCTGCTCCTCCGGGTCAAAAGGAGTCAGCTGAGGTGGTTCGGGCATCTGATTAGGATGCCCCCCGGGCGCCTCCCCTTAGAGGTTTTCCGGGCACATCCAACTGGGAGGAGACCCCAGGGCAGACCCAGAACCCGCTGGAGGGATTATAAATCTCGTCTGGCCAGGGAACGCCTCAGGATCCCCCAGGAGGAACTGGAGAGTGTGGCTGGGGAGAAGGAAGCCTGGGGGGCCCTGCTTAGCCGGCTGCCACCGTGACCCGGCTCCGGATAAGCGGACGAGAATGGATGGATGGATGGATGGATGGTTAAGTTTAGATATTAGGTTAGAGATGGTTAAGTTGAGATATTAGGTTAGAGATGGTTAAGTTTAGATATTAGGTTAGAGATGGTTAAGTTGAGATATTAGGTTAGAGATGGTTAAGTTTAGATATTAGGTTAGAGATGGTTAAGTTTAGATATTAGGTTAATAGGGGTTTGCATCTCTCCAAAAAAGACGATCCGATACGTATCTGGATACATGGGGTACGATACGATTCAGGGACGATATCTTTTTAAAATGGAACGATTCGGTTCGATTCGATTCAGTAGGATTCGATACGATTTGATGGGATTATGGATACAATCTGATAGAGTTCCTTTGTTTAAAGTAGACTTGTTTAAAGTATCATTTTACATTATGAAATTAAACATAAGTCAATACTATAAATGTGGCATTGCTTACCTTAAATAGTTTATCAAAGACCAGGGAAAGTATTTTGTCTACTTTTGGACATGTGAATTCAGAAACATGTCATGTTTATTAGTGTAACATATTGCATTTAAGAACTTTAAAAGCCCCTGCAATGAAACTAACTATCAATCACTGTTGGCACAAATTAGAGCCAAAGTACTGGATAGGTCTGTGTAGGCTCAGATTCAGGAACAATTGAAACTACTGAGGTAGAAAATTATAACAATTTCAAGACATCCCTTGTGCAAATTTTTTTGAAAACAGAACACAACAAAGTGTCAAACTGTAAGCACTCTTCTAGAATATCAGTCTTTTAAAGTGTTGTTTTGCAATGTAACGCGTTCACGTTGTGAATCGTATCGGACATTTTTTGTCTTTCCCTCGCAAACAGAGCGCTATCTAACGTTACTATGTGGGCACGACAAGTCCTCGCGAGAGTTTAATATGTGTGTGTGAGAGAGAGAGAGAGAGAGAGAGAGAGAGAGAGAGAGAGAGAGAGAGAGAGAGAGAGAGAGAGAGAGAGCGCTGCAGACACTGAGCAGACGGAGGATTCAGCAGCACAGCAACAACATAAAACCGATTCATAACTTTGTGATCGGGCCATCGGCCGGTTCATGCTACGTTTAGACCGATCCAGGGGTCCGTGTACCGATGCACTCGCATCTTTTAAATCAAAACCGATTTTCCGATTCAAATCGGTTATTTGTTACACCCCTATAGGTTAGAGATGGTGAAATTTAGATATTAGGTTAGAGATGGCTAGTCAGCGGTGTCCGTATAACCTCTCCTGTAGCTTGACCACGCCCCGTTCTCACTCACCTGCTCTCCAGGTGACTGAAGTCCAGCAGGTTAAACTCCCTGTTGTCCTGGGAGTGATAGATAGTGTCCACATCCTATAAAACACACACAGAGTGCCCACCGTCAGATCCACCGGGAAGGCCACAGCATCTCTGAAAAAAACCCCAGATGGCCGTGCAAACAGCACCCACGTCATGTGACTCACACCCCCCCCCACCCCCACCGGACAGGCTTAGCTCCTTACCCACTGCACCTCCTCCTTGCAGCTGATGCCGTTGTAGTCGCACAGAGCGGCGTAGGTCTCCGAGAAACCTCCTGCAGTGACAACAACAAACAAATAAACAAACAATAAGCAAGAAGGAAGCCAGAAATATGCATTTTGTATCGTGTGAGCAGATGCTTCCATCGGTGAACGATGGGGAAGAAAGAAAACAAGACGCACCAAACAAGAAAAATGGTGATCCAAAGTAATCTTTTATGTTAGCGTGACAGGGTAATCTACCGGGAACATCTGGAAAATGGTTTGTGGGGTACGCTGGTACACAGCTTCTCTCTGCTGCCTGCCAAGGCCTAGTTTGCAGGTGCACTTGTGAATGTGAGTGTGCATATGTGTGTGTGTGTGTGTGTGTGTGTGTGTGTGTTTGTGTGTGTTTAAGAGCCAAAACGACCAACGACCAAAGCCAAAATGAAACCAAAAAGCCAAAGTGCTTTTGCTATAATGCAGCAGAGCCATTCAAAGATTACAAAGGTAGTTGCTATTTGATGTGGTTTATTTCAATTTTATTTATTTTGTTTGTGTGTGTGTGTGTGTGTGTGTGTGTGTGTGTGTGCTTGTGTGTGTGTGTATGTGTGTGTATGTGTGTGTGTGTGTGTGGTGTGTCTGCGCGTGTGTGCGCGCGCGTGTTTGTGTGTATGCGTCCATGTGCATGTGCGCACGCCTGAGCAGTTTTCACGCGCAGCTGCACACTAGCTCTGCGCAGATGCAGCGGGTCCCTCTTACCACAGGCCCTCTGGGTCTCCACCGACGTCTCCGAGCTGGGGGAGTACTTCCTACTGCCTTCCGAAAGGTCACTGTCTGAGTGACAGATGGAGGGACTGACAGAAAACAAAAAACAAAAAAACAAAAAAACATCATCACTATCACCACCACCACCACCACCATCATAGTCAGCATCGCATGAACACACCAATCGGCAGAAGGAGTGAAGGATAGCCTAGGCACCCACGCAAACACAGAGTTGTTGAATATCCGTGACAGTGCGAGGTTAACATGGCTGATGACGTGGTTGAGCTGCTCACGGGACTGAAACCACAGGGAGTATGTAGACTTGTCCGTGTCAACCACCACCTGGGGAAAAACACAGTCGCACGGCAAAACAATGAAGTCACGTGCCCCATGTAATGTCAAATAGCCCCAAATAGCCCCCCATCAAACGAATCCCTGTTTGTCTTTTACTTACCACACCGCAAGGGCTGCATTTGAAACCGATTACCGTTTGTTGACGAAATAAACTAGACCAATCTACTGAGCTCCTCGGGGAGTCTTTAAGTGTTTATGGATGTTGTTGGGCCATATTTTCATATTTTAAATATTCCTGGTGGTGGGGGGGCTAACGGTCACTCAAGTACCATTTTAGGGGAAATTGATTTCTACCGGCACAGCAGGAGGGGTAGCCAGTAATCAGCGAGTTATTGTAGCCACTGTTGTTTGCCGCTTCCGTCAAGTCGCAGGTGAGAAGCTGATTTATTGCTTCCGTGGCTTCGGGGTGTGCTTGCGTCCGTACCGCGGAGAAGCTAGTGTGCCTCTGTGTGGATTACATGATTGTGGCATAGTGGGCTGGCTAGCGTATTAGCAAATACAGTTGATACTAGACTTGATGAGGTTCGAGGAGGAGGAACTGGAGAGTGTGGCTGGGGAGAAGGAAGCCTGGGGGGCCCTGCTTAGCCGGCTGCCACCGTGACCCGGCTCCGGATAAGCGGACGAGAATGGATGGATGGATGGATGGATGGTTAAGTTTAGATATTAGGTTAGAGATGGTTAAGTTGAGATATTAGGTTAGAGATGGTTAAGTTTAGATATTAGGTTAGAGATGGTTAAGTTTAGATATTAGGTTAGAGATGGTTAAGTTTAGATATTAGGTTAGAGATGGTTAAGTTTAGATATTAGGTTAATAGGGGTGTGCATCTCTCCAAAAAAGACGATCCGATACGTATCTAGATACATGGGGTACGATACGATTCAGGGACGATATCTTTTTAAAATGGAACGATTCGGTTCGATTCGATTCAGTAGGATTCGATACGATTCGATACGATTTGATGGGATATGATACAATCTGATAGAGTTCCTTGTTTAAAGTAGACTTGTTTAAAGTATCATTTTACATTATGAATTAACATAAGTCAATACTATAAATGTGGCATTGCTTACCTTCAAATAGATTTATCAAAGACCAGGGAAGTATTTTGTCACTTTTGACATGTGAATTCAGAAACATGTCATGTTTATTAGTGTAACATATTGCATTTTAAGAACTTTACAAAGCCCCTCTGACAATAAAATCACTGTTGGCACAAATTAGAGCCAAAGTACTGGAGAGGTCTGTGTAGGCTCAGATCAGGAACAATGAACTACTGAGGTGAAAAATTCTAACAATTTCAAGACATCCCTTGTGCACATTCTTTTTGCAAAATAGAACACAACAAAGTGTCCAAACTGTAAGCACTCTTATAAATATCAGTCTTTTAAAGTGTTGTTTGCAATGTACATGCGTTTCACGTTGTGAATCGTATCGGACATTTTTTGTCTTTCCCTCGCAAACAGCGATATCTAACGTTACTACGACAAGTCTCGCGAGAGTTTAATATGTGTGTGTGTGTGTGTGTGTGTGTGGTGCAAGAGAGAGAGAGAGAGAGAGAGAGAGAGAGAGAGAGAGAGAGAGAGAGAGAGAAGAGAGAGAGAGAGAGAGAGAGAGAGAGAGAGAGCGAGAGAGAGCGAGCGCTGCAGACACTGAGCAGACGGAGGATTCAGCATCACAGCAACAACCATTAAAACTTTTGTGATCGGGCCATCGGCCGGCTTCAATGCTACGTTTAGACCAATCCAGGGGTCCGTGTACCGATGCACTCGCATCTTTTAAATCAAAACCGATTTTCCGATTCAAATCGGTTATTTGTTACACCCCTATAGGTTAGAGATGGTGAAATTTAGATATTAGGTTAGAGATGGTTAAGTTTAGATATTAGGTTAGAGATGGGCTAGTCAGCGGTGTCCGTATAACCTCTCCTGTAGCTTGACCACGCCCCGTTCTCACTCACCTGCTCTCCAGGTGACTGAAGTCCCAGCAGGTTAAACTCCCTGTTGTCCTGGGAGTGAATAGATAGTGTCCACATCTATAAAACACCACACAGAGTGCCCACCGTCAGATCCACCGGGAAGGCCACAGCATCTCTGAAAAAACCCCAGATGGCCGTGCAAACAGCACCCACGTCATGTGACTACACCCCCCCCCACCCCCCCACCGGACAGGCTTTAGCTCCTTACCCACTGCACCTCCTCCTTGCAGCTGATGCCGTTGTAGTCGCACAGAGCGGCGTAGGTCTCCGAGAAACCTCCTGCGGTGACAACAACAAACAAATAAACAAATAAACAAACAATAAGCAAGAAGGAAGCCAGAAATATGCATTTTGTATCGTGCGAGCAGATGCTTCCATCGGTGAACGATGGGGAAGAAAGAAAACAAGACGCACCAAACAAAAAAAATGGTGATCCAAAGTAATCTTTTATGTTAGCGTGACAGGGTAATCTACCGGGAACATCTGGAAAATGGTTTGTGGGGTACGCCTGGTACACAGCTTCTCTCTGCTGCCTGCCAAGGCCTAGTTTGCAGGTGCACTTGTGAATGTGAGTGTGCATATGTGTGTGTGTGTGTGTGTGTGTGTGTGTGTGTGTGTGTGTGTGTTTGTGTGTGTTTAAGAGCCAAAACGACCAACGACCAAAGCCAAAAATGAAACCAAAAAGCCAAAGTGCTTTTGCTATAATGCAGCAGAGCCATTCAAAGATTACAAAAGTAGTTACTATTTGATGTTGGTTTATTTCTATTTGATTTATTTTGTTTGTGTGTGTGTGGTGTGTGTGTGTGTGTGTGTGTGCTGTGTGTGGTGTGTGTGTGCTTGTGTGTGTGCTATGTTGCGTGTGTATGTTTGGTGTGCTGTGGTGTGGGTGCTGTTGCCGCGTGTGTGCGCGCGCGTGTTTGTGTGTATGCGTCCATGTGCATGTGCGCACGCCTGAGCAGTTTTCACGCGCAGCTGCACACTAGCTCTGCGCAGATGCAGCGGGTCCCTCTTACCACAGGCCCTCTGGGTCTCCACCGACGTCTCCGAGCTGGGGGAGTACTTCCTACTGCCTTCCGAAAGGTCACTGTCTGAGTGACAGATGGAGGGACTGACAGAAAACAAAAAACAAAAAAACAAAAAAACATCATCACTATCACCACCACCACCATCATAGTCAGCATCGCATGAACACACCAATCGGCAGAAGGAGTGAAGGATAGCCTAGGCACCCACGCAAACACAGAGTTGTTGAATATCCGTGACAGTGCGAGGTTAACATGGCTGATGACGTGGTTGAGCTGCTCACGGGACTGAAACCACAGGGAGTATGTAGACTTGTCCGTGTCAACCACCACCTGGGGAAAAACACAGTCGCACGGCAAAACAATGAGTCACGTGCCCCCATGTAATGTCAAATAGCCCCAAATAGCCCCCCATCAAACGAATCCCTGTTTGTCTTTTACTTACCACACCGCAAGGGCTGCATTTGAAACCGATTACCGTTTGTTGACGAAATAAACTAGACCAATCTACTGAGCTCCTCGGGGAGTCTTTAAGTGTTTATGATGTGTGGCCATATTTCATATTTAAATATTCCTGGGTGGTGGGGGGGCTAACGGTCACTCAAGTACCATTTAAGGGGAAATTGATTTCTACCGGCACAGCAGGAGGGGTAGCCAGTAATCAGCGAGTTATTTGTAGCCACTGTTGTTGCTCCGTCAGGTAGCAAGCTGATTTATTGCTTCCGTGGCTTCGGGGTGTGCTTGCGTCCGTACCGCGGAGAAGCTAGTGTGCCTCTGTGTGGATTACATGATTGTGGCATAGCGGGCTGGCTAGCGTATTAGCAAATACAGTTGATACTAGACTTGATGAAGGTTTATAATTAATAACGGTAAGCGAGTGAGTGTGTGTGTGTGGTTGATAGCTGCTCAAACCAGCTATCACACACTCCACACACACTCCAACCATTTTTATGTGTTTTACAGTGGTTGTCTCTCGTATTTTTATGTTATTCTCTCATTTGTGAGCTAACTAAAGAATAGTTAGCCCACTCGTCACTTGAACAGCCAGTAAATTAGCACACAGCCAACACACAGCTAACCTCTCACAGTGCCTGAGGTTCAATGTACTCAAGGACACTTTAACTAGCCACAGGTGACGAGCCTGCGACCTGTGGCCGTGAATACTCTGTAATTATCCCTTCATTATAGCATTATTTTTTTTTTCCCATTACAGGACTGCTACGATGCATTTATTCATGAATTCCCGAGGGCCAAAGTGTCGTAACAGACCATTTTTCAACATGTTTACAAGGAATTCATTATCTGTAATGGGCAGACAAATGCGGCGCGTGCAGACAAAACAAATGACATTTTTTCTTGAGAAAGATTCACCTGGTGTTCCGGATGGGAGGTCAGGGAGCGAATTTCTAAGAAGTTGAACGTTGCCTCGATCTGTAGGCGAGAGATTGGAATTCACACACATTTTTATTGAGGGCATGGAGAAGGTGACCACGGTAAACATCCTAGGTAAGGCGGCGGGACCTAACTACCTTAGTGGGAACCTTGGGCATCAGGAAGTAGAGGCGCCATGTTGTGAGGACCTGAGAGCGGGGAGGAATAAGAAAAACTTTAATCGAGTTCCCTGCACTCCCCGCCTGGAGCCAAGGCATGCTCTTGAGTTACTATGGTAATGGTCAGGGTGAGATGAGAAGCCCTCTCTCTATGCATTTATTGATCTGCCTAAAAGCATTCCATGTAGGAGACACACTGTCTTACAGCCGGTGGAACGAACACAACAGAGGTGGACAAAATGCATCGTGTTGTTGTCTATTATGTGATTAGACAACAATGCATGAATATGTGATTACATGTTTGTCTCTCGCATGCTGTGAATTACAGGTTTTGCACACACACCGCACGCACACATAAACACACACACTCAATGGCTACGGATTGGGGCTCGCCAGCATGTCTGAGTGCTTTACAACCAGGAAGCTATGGAGTACAACTCCAGGCATCGCTTGGCACGCTTCCCCTCCCCACCCCCCACCCCCCATCCCACCCCTGCCAAAAAAATAAATATCTG
>PIJE02000095.1:72706-84643 GCA_002895965.2 Coryphaenoides rupestris
TGGCCTTGGATTGAGGTAATACGCAAATGGTTTCACATCTGTAACTCAACGTAACATAACAAGACAGACAAACAGACAGACAGACAGACAGACAGATAGATAGATAGATAGATCAATCGATAGATCCATCGATAGATCAATCGATAGATAGATTAACTTACCAAAATTCTGTCCTCCGTTTTGCCATTTTTGGTGTCAAGCTTAATACCACGTACAAACTTGATTGGAGATTTGTCAATAATCTTTCTGACACTTTCTGTGGATGCAAGAACAAAAGGTATTTGGATGACAATTAGATAGATGCACAAGTCTGGCTCTGCTGCTATTGAGAGGAGAATCACACCTGGCCAATGAACTACCTTGACCTTATGCTTGGTAAGTGTTTAAGCATCCTGCCTGCAGTATTAAACCAGGGGAGCCATTGTGAACATGCTTGTGTGACATTTCTACGACAAGACACGAGTGTACCTTTTTGCACAGAACACAAGCCCAACAATCTGTCAGAACAAAATGTCACAAGACATTTAGTTTTTTGCAATTCAATAAAATGTCCACAAAATGTTTCCTAGAGCTGTGACATGTTCCCTAACAAAAGAAAAATTATATCGTTAAAACTCATTTCCACTGGCAGAAAAGACAAAGTTGCTGTCAAGCCTCATGTTACCATGGATGCCACGTTTTGCAAGGATTGCAGTTACGATTGATTTGAATGCAACTTCCACCAATATACTGGCAACAAATGAAAAAAAAATATTGATCCAATTGTTCTCATGGTCATCTCAACATAATTTTATTTTAGCATTATGCTTAAAATGTGGAAAAAGACATCAGGCACACAGCACGCCAAAGGGCTCCACTGGCCAATGTCGTCGTTTTGGCTAACTTCCTGTCCGTTTTTGCAATTAGCGCTCCCCTCCCTGCTCCTCCCCAGCCATGCATGACTCCTGTCTCTTTCATTTTTTTCTTCAGCCATTTTTATTTTGTTTTGTTGTGTGTAAGCCGTTCCTGGCAGCACTGAAATCAGTAGCTTTGCTTGTTCCATCATTGTCAGTCTACACAGGAATCCTCCTGCCTGCCTGTGAACGTGCAGAGAGGGCCGCCTCTTTGTGGAGTTCTCTCTCCTGATTGGATAACACGGGTACAGGATACCAGAAAAACATGGAATTCTGTTTACTGCAAAGCGGAGGGAGTGAGAGACCCATGCTACTGACCAAAAACGCTATATCAGTATTGTTGACTGTCAAAATATACAGCTACATAACACTTATTTTAACAAATGAATCTCGCTAACAATGCCTTTAAATATGAGAGTTGTTAAGAGACTGAAACCATTGAGAAGTATTGCGTTTCACACACCTGTGATTGACAGGCAAAAAGGAACCAATCAGGGTAGAGATGCCCTGATTGGCCAGAAATAAGGAGCTAAATCTAAATTGGTTCACAGAGGCAGGCACAGTCAAGCAGAAACTAGAAAGATTCTCACAGACCATTTCACTCACTTAACAGCTGATGGATGGCTATGTAATTTCTACCAAATTACACTTAAGTATTAGCTCTTAAATCTTAAATCTACAGCAGATTTAACCACAAGGCATGACACGTATGTAGATGTAAAACAAAATGTAAAATAAAATGTAAAAAAACAAACACAATGAGTCGAGTGTGACTGAGACAAGTGTAATGACCAGAGAGCCAACAATGTGGACTTTTTATAGGCTACATCTCCGTCAAATAACCATATTCACCAAATCCTGCTCCTTCCACCTGTCAGTGTTGTGGAAGCAGTGTGGTGGTTGTCAGGTGACTGAAGTGGGAGCCTCTCCGACTTAATCAACACCATGAGATCCTAATAGAGCCATTAGAATCCATTAGCACAGTCAGTGTCTCCACTACACCCCAAGCATGGGAAGTTAGTTGGTAGTGTGTGTGTGTGTGTGTGTGTGTGTGGGGGGGGGGGGGGGGGGGTAGAGAGAGAGAGAGAGAGCGAGAGCGAGAGAGAGAGGAGGGAGAGAGAGAGGGGAATGGGAGGAAAGACAAGGCATAATTGACATTTACCTGAAGGCTTTTTAGGACTTTTGACATTTCAGAAAGACAAATTGACATTTATGCTGAGGGGGCTACTCCCCCGCTTGCTCTACCTCACTGCTATTTACAGGAGGTGGCTTATTTAATTTTTTACTTGTCAGTTGGTTGGGTTTTATGGGAAAACACAGGTTGTCGTCAGGGGTCCGATATCATTTTTGAGATATTAGGATTCGTCTGTGTTCCACACAACGTGAGCCTGTCAGTCTCTCTGTGGTGCAGGGATGTCAGTCCAGCACGCAAACACCGTGGTGGGTCCATTCAGCCATAAATCACATTATGAATAGTTCAACCTCGTGTGAGATTCATATTTTCCAAAATTGCATTGTAAATACAAACGCATGAGGAAAGGAACCGGTGCAAATACCCCCCCCCCTCCCCCCTGAAGCCTCGTCGATCCGCTAGGATGCTGATTTCCACAACAACGCCCCTTCTCCTCCGTGGCCTGAGGCGAGGACCGGACAACATGATGCTGCCCGACGGACGCGCCGGGAGACGAGCAGCACGGCGTGCGTTCACTAATGCATTTTTTTTTTCAATCATCATAATTCAAGCGACGATATCACAGCCGACCCTTTATTACTAAAGGCACAGAAAATAAACAAGTACAGTAGGTGTGATGAAGGATAAAGACGTGATAAAGGAGCTCCCACCTGTAATCTCCTTGCTCACACTGACGAATCCAGAGGCGGTGATGTCTTTAGCAGCCATGCCTCCACCACAGAGCCCCCCCCCCCCCCTCCTCGCTCTCTCTCTCTCTCTCTTAATGAAGAAGAAGATGAAGAAGAAGAAGGAGCACCACCACCACACGGATCGTCTCTGAGCGTCGGCCGACCTCGCTTCCCGCAATACACAGAGCGAGAGAGAGAGAGAGAGGGAGGGGGAGAGAGAGAGAGAGGGGGGGGGGGGGGGGGAGGGAGAGAGAGAGAGAGAGAGAGAGAGAGAGAGAGAGTGAGAGAGGGGGATGGGGATGGGGGGGAGGCTGGACACGTGGTCTATAATGAGGCGGGAACAGCGGTTGTACCTGAGCTAGCCATACATTAGCCATACGTTAGCCATTTTTTTGTTGTTGCATTTAACACTTTATCACAACCTCACGTTGCACACATCGAGGTTACATATCTAATCCGTGTGAAATACAAATTTGTATTCATATAAAAGCTTTATTGTAATTAAAATTGTTTTAATGCACATGAGGATTTCACTTCTAGATGTTCTAACAGGCTTATTACAGCAAGGCTTCAAATTTGATCAATCAAAGTAATACAAAAAACAGCACGCCAAAGCCTAATTATAAATATAGTATGGAGCATGATAGTTGTAGCCAATCAGGATGGCCTCGGGTTAAGGGCTAAAGGGGTCAAGAGTCTTTTGCTTAAGAGGACCTCATTCGTGTTAAAGGATATATTCACAGAATCACTATGAGACTAATATAAATGCATACACGTGCACACACACAATTGTGAACAATCCGCCTTCAACTCGAGGTCCCTTACATTGTGGTTTGACGCGCCACATGTCTTGTGTCCGTCAGTTTGCCTCTGGTCCTCTTCACTGATCTGAGGCTCATCAAGGAGGAAGGAAGTGGCACTCCCCAAGATGTCCATCTCTAAAATAGCAGGCGGACATAGTAGTCGGGGCTCCTATTTACGCACATGTATTTCCCATAGTAGTTGGAGCTCATCCACCTAACACACGTGTATTTTTCTTCTCCGTCTTGGTTTTTAATGAAAGACAACAAGTTGCCAATTGGAGTTTTTATTGAGAACCGAGAGGCATAATTGGTACCACCGCTGGGTTTCTCATTTAGGAAATTCCCTTCCAGACAGAATGCACATCGTCCTGGCCTGCCTGGGTGAGTTAAAGAGCAATTCTCCATGCACAATTGGAGAATTCTCACAGATTAAAAATATTTTAGGAACAGTGGGCTACTACTGTACAGAAAGAAGGCCGCTTATGATGTGTTACAGACTTGAGTGACACCAAGGATTTATAACATGAATTAATTTGAAACATGAATTAAAAACGTATAATCCTACATGTGCCACGAGTTATACTGGAAAACACATGTGTGTTTTGCTAGTAAATATACTGTACATGGTGAACACTGTCAGGAAATACAGTGTATCTCTTCAAATTCCTCCCATATCCCATGGGAGAGATAAGCATCTGTATAGAGTTCTCTTTCTCTATGCCTCCATCCATAGTATGACCGTGCATGTTGTTTACCTACCAGGAGGGGAGGATATGTCAGAAGAAGCCCTAGCAAATCAAAGAATGTCCAGAAGATGTCCTGATTGTTTTCAGCTTGTAACACTTGAATTATAAGGACCTTCTTAGCACGATAGCATTCTGAAAGGGGCCAATTATATGAAATGGAAATTAACTAAGACAAGCAGTATAAACCATGCTCTATAGTAAACATTTAATTCAGGGCTATTGCATCAAATATATACATAAAGCCTGGAGCAATACAGTTGTGTTTGGTGCTGTGTCTCTGTTCAAGGAAATCTCCCTGCCCCCCTAGATATCAGGGTTATTGGTACAGTACTGCCATTTACATCATTAATTAATTGCTTATCCAGGTAAAATGCTATATGTTGCATAAATTAAGGTGAGGCGGAGTGCAGTTGATGGAGGGACTGAGCGGATTTAAAAAGAGCACTGTTTTGTGTGTTTACTTGTGATTGGTTATCTTGAAAGCAATTGTCAGCAATTGGCTGGTGTATCGCTGGGTGTGTACGTAATGTGCCTGATGGGCGGAGTCGCTGATCAGGTGTGTTCTAGTCTGATGGGTGGTGAATGACGCCATTCATCTGCTAAGCCAGTGGCTGACTGTGTGGCCTGCCTGAACTAGCATGATGGTTTTTGTTTTGTGATTCTGTGTACATATCTAAAATCCAATTTTCTGTATTTTAGGTTTAAC
The DNA here is from genome assembly GCA_002895965.2 of Coryphaenoides rupestris. Lineage (NCBI taxonomy): Eukaryota > Metazoa > Chordata > Actinopteri > Gadiformes > Macrouridae > Coryphaenoides > Coryphaenoides rupestris. Next base: position 77,715 of record PIJE02000095.1, read on the forward strand.
AACATGTGTGTTTCATGCCTCTGCATCTAAAGGTATTGTATATTGACAAGCGACACACACACACACACACACACACACACACACACGCACGCACATGACTGTCTCACTGCTATTCCCTCCACAGTGGCTTCCGGGGCGGTGGTCTGGGTGTGGCCACCGGGGGCACACTTCTACCTGGGTGAGTCTGTGGTGCTCCGGTGTAATGTGTCGACGCCGGCGGCAGTAGCAGCAGACACCAGACCACCGCAGCAGGGGCAGTGGAGCTACCAGTGGTTCAGACATTGGCTCCACGGAGCTCCGCCCAGCCTCGACCTCCGCAGACACCTGGCATCCGGGGACACCTACACCATCACGGGCGCCACAGCGGAGGACGGGGGCAGCTACTGGTGCCGGGCGGAGGCTCCGGGGCCCGGGGTCAACAGCTCCATCGTCCTGCTACTTAGCGAGCGGGTCCAGCTGACTGTGTTCGGTGAGCCACCAAGCACCACCCAGTCTGGGGGCACTGCTGTAAAACCAGGGTTCCCTTCACTTTTTATGACCCAGGACCCAGCAAATATTTTATGGAGTAAAATAAGCAATAGGCCTACATTGTCCCTGGAGTTATGTATAGTGTTAATTAATCAATTATTTAGATCAAATTAAACAGGCAAAGGTTGAAGGCATGCATATATTTTCTATTTATAATGTTTATTGTGGACCCGAAGCGACCCACTTAATGTGTATACATTGGGGTATCCTAAAGACGTCTATTTTATGAACTGCATTGGTTTGTGCGATTTAATGAATTCATTTGTGCACCTTTTTTCCAATTACTGACATTTTTATTTTAACGGCACTGTTACCACACTGGCCCTTTTGCTTAATCTTACCTGGGTAAATGCTAATTGTAATAATAATATAATATTCAAGATTACAAGATTACAACATTCACTTTCTCTCTGTCTCTGCATCTGTGTCACTCTCTCCATTTCTGTCTTTTTCCTGATCTCCCTCTCTCAAATACAAACTCACACACAATACCCTTGTCAAATCTCTGAGTTTCTGTGTCTCATTGTCTTTTGGTCTCTCGGTCTGTCTCTCTCCATGCTTTTAGGAATACTGCCTTCCTTGCTGAGTTTAATCCCCAACAGCCTACAGTTCTTCCGGGGAGACAACCTCACGGTGCAGTGTCCAGGCTCTGTCAATAACCTAACAGCCTGGAGACTGAGGCAGCTCTCTCAGGACTTTGGTGTAAGAACGTGGGACCTCCACGCTGGATTGTGCTCACCACTAGGGCACAGCGTTAGTGCGGAGCCCCCCAATGCCTGCCGCTTCACTGGGCTCTCCAGTGGGAACAGTGGCCTGTACTGGTGTGAGAGCGATGAATGGCGCAGTAATGCGGTCACCGTCACAGTAATTACTAGTAAGATGAAGCCAATATACTATGGATCAATACCAATAACCATCAAACAAAAGTCAAATAGCATAAGAACCTAATGGGGCCATATGATCATCAAGATGGCTGGGCTATATTACACACATAACCTAAAATGCAAAGATTCAGTAGAATATAAACATACAATAATCCATACATTTCAAATGTTTTCCTCCATAAATCTCATGAATTCATCTGGAAGGGAATTGTACAGTGCAACAGAGCAACATTCAATACCACACAGCACCAAAAGGGCTTTTCTGGGGCTCCTCTGGTGAACAGGACATGGGTAGATGTTGAATAAATCGGTTTACTGTAGAAGTTGTCGTTGTTTGTAGACAGAGCAGGTGGGACAATGCTAGCATGCTGGCACTCCTGTTGATTGTGTGTGGTGAGATGTGGTTTAACCTGTCTGCTTTGAAGAGAACATTTGAATAGAAAGTTCAGCCTGACTATCAGCTCTATGTGCTTTAATAGATGATACAATTCTACTTAAGAGCCCCTACCTTGTCTCCGAGGGGGATCGGGTCGTCTTGCACTGCCAATTCTGGAATGGCAACCATCGAATGGCAACCTTCTTCAAGGATGGACTGGAGGTGGCGACTCAGAGCTCAGCCCACTCAGAGGCAGGAGTGGGAATGGCTCTTGAGAATGTCTCCAAGGCCCAGGAAGGCTTCTATAAGTGTGCCTCCCAGGACAGGACCATAGAGAGTCCAGAGAGCTGGTTATCAGTAAAGTGTACGAGATGAAATGTCATTTACTTTTATATATCATTATATAAAATACTAAAGTCACTACCTTTTATCAACTGTAAGAATAAAAAATATTCATTTATTTTTTTTTAACAGTTAACTCAACATGGACAGACTGGACAGAAGACTCCACTCATGGTAGAATACCATATATATATATATATATATATATATATACAGTATATAGACTACATAATTAGACAGTAACACAACTTGAAGGAGTCAGAGTAGACGTGAACATAAAAGGGATGAGATGAAAACTCCAAACGTGAGAGAGGTAGAGATTTGACTGGCATTTGCTCCTCAAGGAACACATTTGAATTGGCCAATGGCACACTTGCTGATCACAAGGTAATTCTCTGCCTCAGGGACCGGGACATGGATCATTATCTCCTCTGCGGTCGTGGTGACGGTCTTCTTCCTCTCCACTGTTCTGATTGTGTGCCTTGTCCATCATAGGTGGGAGTAAATGCATCCACCATGTACATCATTGACATACTGTATATTCCTTTACAACGTGTTGGATAGCGCATGAGTGAAGCAAAGTATTCTCTGAGCACATATTTTCCTTGTGGCTTCAGGGGGGGCAAGCAAAGCACACAAGCCTGTTGCTGGCCAAGCTCCAAGGCAGAACCAGTCAGCAAGGAGGTTCCCAAGACCAAGCAGGATGCAACGGAGGTCCAGTGGGACCTCTCATGGATGGAGTTGTCCCACCTGCTGGACAAGCCGTAGGCTGTCTGATACCTCATGCTATTTTGCATCGGTTAGCATCTTTTTTATGGCATTTTACATTATAAGTATTGATTTGACACATGTTGTCTTACCTACACTTCATGTATTTGTGTCAGTTTGGAAAGAATACCTACTGGAATAAATGTTTTCTTTCAAATATGGTGCAAGCCTATGCATGTTGTGTTTGGGTGTTCTTTCAGCGTCGCCACACCCACAACCAGGTGTGGCATAGTAGACCGAACCACACAACAACATCAGACATGTTCAGGATGAGCTAAGGAAAGGGAGTTCGTGCAGAAACTTACTTGACATTGACATTTATTTGGGTGGGACGTTTATTTGAGGGGGCCTTTTGTGTCTGAATTTCATCTCTCCAAAATGAAGGTTGACATTGGTGAGTGCATATTGAACATGAATAGATGATTAATGATACGTATTTGATGGGTCATTTTACAAATTGTGGTGTTAGACACATGACTATTGCACATTGAAAAACATTTTGTACAATGGCAAGGTCAATTGCTAGGTTGGTAGGAATGCTAGGTTGGTACGAATGAGCATTTAAAACTTGTTGTATTAACCTAGCAATTATGAATGCTTGAAACCTGTTCTATTCTAAACTTTATGCACCACCAGCAATATATAGTTGTCTCTCTTTCGACAAATGTACTTATTGTAAGTTGCTTTGGATAGAAGTAGAAGTATGGTAGTAGAAATTCCCTAAATGTAAATGTAAATGTAAATGATGGACTAGGCATACATGGCACAAAACCGCATTATTGCATCGCATTAATAGCAAATGCATCGCATTAATAGCAAAAACAACACAACTTTGCAGGCCTTAATTTAATAAATATGGGGCATTGGCATCAAAAACCTTATTGTTTTGGCATCAGAATAATTGCTCGGCTAGGTTTACAGTGCTTTGTACTGTAAACACAGGTTTAAAAATAGGGGAGGATCAACAAGCCTCACATTTCAACAGAATGTTTCCACTTGCCAAGGGAGTTTCACCAGAGATCCATGGTGAAATGATCGGGCCACACTCACTTTATTGTAATAAAGTGTTATGATGGAGTCGTATATATTTCATAAGCTAGTTGTCAAACCTGTGTATTATCCATACACACAGTTTATGGATAATATTGATGACAGATTATTTATCATGGTCAATATCCCAGAATGGAGCAACACTCTCTCCCCCTCTTTGGGCCCGCTACGCCTGGCCTCCCCCAGCAAACGATGAAGATGCCTCTGGGGTTCTGGTGCTGCAGAAGGATGGAGAGATGGGATGTGGCTGAAAAACCGAGCAAGACATGTGTACAGTGTATCTGCTGTTGCCTATTGCAAAAATTCGATTTTCAACCTTCTTTTGTTTCCTCACACAGGTTACAGACATTCACACTTCAGAAAATGGCAGATTAGTCGAGCGGGAGTCAGAATATATCCAACAAAGATCTCTTCTGATCAGTTTGACCGCTTCATGGGTGACATCAGCGTCAGGATTGAGCGAGAGTTACAACTCAGGGAATTCCAGAGGCAGTGTTTGCTTCAAGAGGAAGAGCGCCAGAGCATAAGACTGGAGGTATTGACCAGCTGCAGACAGACTCTCATTGATCTCCAGACTGAGAACAGGAAAGACGAGAAGATGGCTAAACTGAAATCAGCAAGTAAGTATCGTACTCGTAGAACCGACAGTACTACTGTTGGACAGGGGCGTCGCCAGTAGGGTTGATCGCCGGGATCCCGGGATTCCCGGGAAATCTTCAGTCCCTTTAGTACCGGGAATTAGCAACGGGTCCCGTTTTTTTTTTTTGGAGGGGGTATTTGTTAACTTTTTATAACTATGTTGCATTAATAGTAGCCTAAACTAATAATACATACTCAATATATTGTGCAAATATGATTATTTTCTTGTTTAGATAGGCAGGCATACGAACTACCTGTAGAAGGTCTAAAAATAATCACTTGCGCGGATGTAACGAATTGTAGTGAACGCCACGGAGGAGCTGAAGAGACGAGACGCGGAGTGTAGTTGTATTGTTGCTCTGTGCCTCTCCACGACCCCAGAGTCTACCTTTTATTGTGCTTTCCCACATGAACAACATCACCCCCTTTTATACCCTCGTGGCAAACATAACATTCCTCATAATCCCTCCGGCATCTGATTAGGATGCCCCCCGGGCGCCTCCCCTTAGAGGTTTTTCCGGGCACGTCCAACTGGGAGGAGACCCCGGGGCAGACCCAGAACCCGCTGGAGGGATTATATATCTCGTCTGGCCTGGGAACGCCTCGGGATCTCCCAGGAGGAACTGGAGAGTGTGGCTGGGGAGAAGGAAGCCTGGGGACGAGAATGGATGGATGGATTTTTTAGGATGTACATGTAAACCACAAACAATTATTTACAAGACTTGACTCACAGCACACACACATGAGGAGCTACAATACAATCAGCCAACAGAAACATTGGGAAGTGTGATGCAGAAACCAACTCAACACAGAATACACACACACATTAGGAACTCATGCAAAAAATATAAATACAGAAATTATTCAAGTAAAATAAAATTGAATTGAAAGATGCAAACCTAAACAGACTATTTTTCTATTAAGTACAAGCATTGTATATGTACTAAGTCAGAGCTGATGAATTTACAGGCTGTGATCATATTGTTGAAGAGATGATGCTGAAATGATGCCCTGGTCAAATCTACATTCACATTTCTTTTTCCCCACATACTGACTGGGCATGTATTTTTTCATAGTTGGTGACAAACTACAAATCAGAACCAAAGGCGTTGGTCAGGGGAAGGCGGACAGAACGGAGAAGCAGGAAACACTGGATGCCAAAATCAGCATTGGAATCAACAGACTCAATAAAGAAATCTTGATCTCTACCAGCCGCCTTGGACATAGCTTAGATGTTTACCTTGATTGTAAGAAAAGCTGATTATTTTGTATTTTGTATGTATAATTTAATAATAATGCAAAATTGTAATACTTTTTTTTGTTTACTTTACAGTTGCTGGCAGATCAGCCTGAAGGACCAAAGAGTCAAGAGGCTACTTTCAGAAGGTGCAGAGTCCGTAGGCTCCGCCCCCTACCTGGCCGTACGGGGGCTGGGATCGCTGTCCACGGTGCTGATCCCCCGGGTTGCCACAGTTTTCTTACAGAGATTGCCTTTTGCCCATTGCTGTCCAGCTTCTGTCCTTTGATAGCAATTCCTGTGCTGCTACTTGTTTTTATTTTATGTTTTTCCTTTTAGGCATATTTGCCTTTTATAGAGCCTTTTAGGCTATTGTTTCTGTTTCTGTCATATTCTGTTGATATGACATATAGAGATATGTATATTGTATGACTACTGTGGTATTGTTCAATGTCACTCACAACAGTTGATTTATATTTAGGTTTAGCCAATAGGAAGACCCTATTGGCTGGGGACCAATAGCAGGAGGGGGTGAATGTGTGGTGCGGGGATATTTACGGATGTGTGGGGGCGGGAAAATAAAGATGTTGTGGTGGATTGACATAATTCACCCACGGAACTATGGGTGGGGTTTATTGTTCCGCACGGACTCTTTTACTGCACGTACTAGAGAGTTGTTTTTATCTCGCGCTGTTTGGAGTGTTTACTTATTGACCTGTTCCATGTCAATTAAACGTCAAGTTTTGACTTTTGATACACCGCCTTCGACTCCCGTCTCTCGGCACTACAATGTCAACGTTAGTACACAGTCTGTCTCACGCGCATTATTAAGCGAACTCGACATGGTGTCAGAAGTGCTGTGTAGCTAAAGCAGGACATGTAAAAGGTCTACTACTGTATGGGAGTAGGTAAAAGTTCGGAAGAAGTGTTCGGTGAAGTTAGATGAGTGATAACGAGCAGGACCGGGAAGCAACTAATCGTAGCATGGCGGCTAACGCTCCCAGCGCTACGTTTAACATCCAGCCGCCGGAGCCCTTTGATTTTTCCAAGCCGAACGACTGGACAAAATGGATTCGGAGATTTGAGAGATTCCGTCAGGCAAGCA
>PIJE02000095.1:97916-118212 GCA_002895965.2 Coryphaenoides rupestris
TAATCGATAAACGGAACAAAATCTCTCTCTTTAATCGATAAACGGAACAAAATGTGTGTGTGTGCGGTCCCCCAGCTGAGCGGGAGGAGATGATCAGCTGTGTGTACGTCAGTCGAGAGGAGGAGAGGGTGGCTGTGTGCTTCTCCAAGCCAGTTCACGTGAGAGAGTGTTCACATGATGTCCCCCTGGACAATTTACAGAAAAATGTTAAGAAATGAAACCCCCCAAAAAACACCAGTTCATTCATTTACCATACCTCCCTATCGTGTATCCCAAAGCACTCCAACATACATCGTTGTAGGGCATGATTGATGTTTTTAGATCCTGCCTCCATTTTTTCCATACATTTCTGTATTTAAATGAAATCGTCTTCTGTGTTGTCCGTGTCTCAGGCACAGTCTGTTGGCCTGATGCTGGTGCTGGACGGGCAGCCCCAGCGGGTGGAGTGGAGGAGTGTCCACCCACGCTTGAGACACAGCCCCGCCTGGGTATCCTCTTTAGTCAATTCAATGTGCTCTGGCTGAGTCAGTGGTATGAGGAGCGCTAGGGGCCATGGGCGATGGAATTACCCTTCAACACAATCTGCTGTACATAGTGTCCCTAATCACCTTTAGATGCATGGCGGGCTCATTGCTTTTCCTGTCACATGATGAGACAGCAGGATGGAGGAAGCAATTTTTATTTATTTATTTTTTTTAATTCCTGGGCGCTGCCTTCCTGGGCCCTGTTTCAAGTAGCAGGTTAGGATCTGTTTAAGCTTAAACCAGAACTCTGACTCAGGCCAGCGCTTCCTTGAAGTGGCTTCAGTTTCACAAAAGTGGATTTCAATCTTGAGGAAAGCTTTCATTCGATCAAGGATAGGTTCGACCAGAATAATGTCCAGCTTCAAAAGCCATAATCTATCGTGCCCTGACAACGTGATCAATCAGGGAATGCCCATATCGTCATTCCCATTCCGCTTCTATTAGTTGAAGCCAATTTGGTTCATTTGCACAACGTCACCATGGAAAGGCTGGCTCTGAGAGACTAGTTACAGCCATCTAGCATTCGCCAGACAGTATTTCTTTTATTAACAAAACGTGTATTATAAGTTATAGTGTATTCATCGATTCATTTTTGAAGAAAGGTGAAGCTGTAGTTTATTATCCAGCCTACTGTAGGTACATACTTTGAACATGCATCAATTGAATAGGTCGCATTAAAAAGGATGTTAATTATGTTTATTAATATTAATCCTAATCTTTCTCCGGTGGTTTTGTGCTGCGAACCGACACAAAGAACTTGCCGCTGTCAGCGAGTGCTTTTTGGGTTAAGTGTCGTTAAGTGTTAAGAAAATAAATCACTACTAAAATATGTCAGCCGTGGGTGGAGTTAACACAACCTGCAGTTGCCCAACCTGGTTTTCTCCAGGTAGGGCAACTGAACTGAGATCAGTCTCAACTTGGTATCTGAAACCGAATATTCTGGCCTCCCCTGAATTCTGAATTCACATATCTGGTTAACATGGAAGTCCACCTTCTTTAAACGGGGCCCTGGAAGGCACTTAACACTACTACCTGTAACCTCTGTATCCAGTGGAGCGGGCCCAAGGTTAGACTCTGGGTGAGGATTGGCTGAACTCTGTGCTAGGGCTGTACAATTGATAGAAAAACTAACATTTTCTGAAATTGGCTAATCATGAAAGTTCACAATGAATGTATAAAAAAGGGGAGTGGAATATACAGAAATGGTTTTGTACAGCTATGACATTAAAGTCAATTTACAAACGGTTACAACTCAGCAATACGCGCTCCAACTAACCACTGGCATTGGCGTACATGACACAAAGCAATGCGACATGGTGGCCAGGATGGCTCGTTGAACAGATCACCTGTTCGTCGCTGTGTGATGGTTAACCTTAACCTGGCTTTAGGTCTGTGATCTCCCCCCGGCCACCATAAGTGATGTGGGCAACGAGCACAACCTGACAGTGCACTGGACCGAGAAGCATACGCACAGGGACTGTGCTCTCTACACTGGTGAGGAACACACATCCAGCTTATGTGTGTGTGCGCGTGCATGTGTGTGTGTGTGTGTGTGTGTGTGTGTGTTTTCTGGCTCGTCCCACACTGCCCCCCCATCCATTATGTGATAAGACAACACCGTCTTTCACTCTGTCTTTCCCAGGTAGAACCGAGAGTTGGTGCCGGGATTCTGCCACTGACCAGGAGCTTTTCAGGTACGTTGGTGTTTAGAATGTTAAATAACCGTAATGAACGACAGAGGGAGATATTCACTTGCATCTACTGAATATCCTGTCAAGAAAATATCTAAAAGTATATTCATGTATGTAGCAAAACCCGTGCTACAATGCCACATCAAGTGGCTTAGTTCGGGGCTCCTCCAAGGACACAGGCAGGTTTGTGGTGAAAAGTCTGGTTTATTGTAACGTTTTCAGGTTAAGTGGAATGACAGAGCAGATGTAACCAGCTAGCATGCTCGCGCTCCCTGAGTGTGTGTGTGTGTGCTGGTGGCTGACTTAACCTGTGGTGCACTGATTGGCCAATACACCTCAGGTGTACAGCCCCACCCCCCCCAGACTCTAACTCCCACAATGTGCATTTCAAATTCGGCTAATCAAACTGGAAAGACAGGATTGTAGGATAATATTGACTGAATCCCCCCCTCCCCTCGCTGTTTAGAAACGCTTTAGCTTCATTTAGCTGCACCGTCGCTGCATGTGCACCCGTCCGTGCGAGGACTGAACTGCGCAACTGACTATCAGTGCTTGGATGGTACCTTCAGTGAGGGCCAACCCCTGCGAGGACATATTTCCGTGTCGGACCATGACAGCCTGTGGTGTGGTTATATTGACTGCGGAGGTGCTTGCCTGACCACAGCAGTTGGAACAGTTTGTTGTTGGGGTGGTGAGGATCCTTCATGATCCTGCAGGCCCGAATGCACCACCCTCTGCAGAGCCCTCCCGTCCTGAGAGGAGCTGTTGCCAAACCAGGCAATGATGCTCCCTGTCAGGATGCTCTTCACTGCACCAGTGTAGAACGTCTGAAGGATCCTCTGGGAGACTCAGAACTTCCTCAGCTGCCTTAGCAGGTAGAGGCTCTGCTTCGCCTTCCTCACCAGAGTGTCAATGTGTGTAGTCCAAGTCAGATCCTCTGTGATGTGGACTCCTAGGTACCTGAAGCTGCTCACCCTCATCACAGCAGTCCCATTAATCCCCAGTGGTGTGTACGTCCTCTGATGTTGTTGTGTCCTCCTAAAGTCCACAATCAGCTCCTTAGTTTGGGAGACATTCAGCATGAGGCTAGCATCTTCCTCTAGGTAGGCCTTCTCATCGTTACCGGAGATCAGGCCCACCACCACTGGTCAGTTGCAAAAATAGACGATGGTGTTGGAGTTGAACCTGGTAATGTGTGTACAGGGATCCTCCACAAGGATCCTGAACACAGGATCCTTGTGGAGGATCCTGTGTTCAGGGTGAGGGGTCCCTGACAACCTGGGGTCTGGCGGATAGGAAGTTCACAGTCCAGGCTCAGAGGGGTGTGTTCTGACCCAGCTCAATCATCTTGCCAGCCTGTCTGCTGGGAAGTATGGTGTTGAAAGCAGAGCTAAAGTCAATAAACAACATTCTCACATAGCCTCCCTTCCAATTGTCACGATGAGAGAGGGAGCTGTTTATTACCTGGGAGACAGCAGATGTAGATGTAGTCCTTGATCAGCCTCTCAAAACATTTCATAACCACCGAGGTGAGGGCAACCGGTTGGTCGTCATTCAGGCATGCTGGAGAGACAGTCTTGGGCACTCTACACTCCATGAAGTGGTTTTTCTGGACTTTTTGTCGGGTTTGCAAATGTTATGCAAGTTGCAAACTGCATGACATGTTCAACAAATGTGCTCTTTGTAAGCCGCTTTGGATAAAAGCGTCTGCCAATTAATTAACAAGGAAGAAATCTGGAGAAGGAATGCAGAGTCGGTTGAACGGTTGACGGTTGACGGTTGACGTTGACGGTTGAACCGTCCCTTCCAGGGACGGTTCAACAATGAGGGAGACGTGGCCAAAAACAGCAGCAACACTGTTTCACAAAAGAATGAAACATAGAAACACATAGATGTGACAGTGTGAGTGTGTGTTCATTCATTGACCACGTGAGTGCACGATGATTTGTCATCTGCTTGGCTATGTAGTCAGGATGGACAATTTGAGATTGCAATGGATTTTCATTTTATAATTTCTCACTTAATACACATATTGAGAACCTTTAGTAACATAATTAGAGATATTACAGATTGCTGTACATCACTTTAATGTTAAGTAAATTTACTATTTTGCATTTCTATAATAACAATCTGTTTGTTGTGTGTGCGTGTACGTGTGTGTGTGTGTGTGTGTGTCCATGCTTGAGCTTAGGAGTGAGCTGTCAGTGGAGAAGACGTCAGTGCTGCAGTCTGAGCTCCAATCTTGCAATCAGCTCCAAGAACTGGAGCCTCTGAATAAATGTATGTCCACTCCACCTATGTTCCACCGTTCTAGCAGATTTCACAGCTAAGAACAACTCATGACTGGGAAATGTGTTTGTGACCCTGTGGCTCATTTTCTTCCCCCCCCCCGCGGCAGGGTGCCTGTTGACCATCGTCCTCCTGATGAGGGCACTCGACCCCCTGGGCTACGAGAAGGAGACGCTCGCTCACTTCCAAACCTTGAAAGTGAGTTCTTGCTGCCACTGGAGGTCTTCCAAGCGTCCACCCGTACACTACAACCCGGATTGTACCGCGTCGAAACAGGTTGCTCCTGCTCCTCGGCAGGATTGTTATGAGGAAGTCATTTTGATGAAAAGAGAGAGTTACCATGGTTTCATAGACCGGTTTAAAGGTGCTATAGGTAAAGTTAGAGCAACTCCACCCCTCCCTCCTTCCGTACACATCTCTGCCATTGCGATGATAACAATGTGTGCACAAATGTGATGGACAGGTAATCAGAATGGCGATGCCTTGATTGATGAGCAGTCTAATAGAGGCAGGTTTGGGTTTGAGTGCAGTACAGACCCAACCAGTCCTGGATCTAGATGTCCCTCTCCTCTCGGTTAAGGTCAGAGTTAGCTACGCATTCTTTATATTTTGGGTCGGATAACAACTTTGCTGGTGCAGAAGGCGGGGTTGTGGTTCTGGCAAGTTTTGGAGGCCAGAAAAAGGACCTCTGAGTAACTATAAATGTGACTAAATTCTTCCCCCCAGGAAAGGGGATTCCATGGCGGTCTGCCCTACTACAGGTGACACTGTGTGCGAGTGAAATTCCATGATGGAAAACCAACAATTCGTTTAAGAATGGGGAGTACCGCCGGAGGTGCCGCGTCTTCAAGATCTGCGGACCAGGATGGGTTATTTAGTAGTAGTATTCCCTGTCGTGGCTTCTTGTTTGGTTACATAACACTAGTTAATGGGCCAAGCTGTAATTACAATGCTCTGAATTCAAAGTGGTTTTCTTTATTTTCTGTCTGTCTAAACAGAAGCTGAGCACTCTTTGCCACCTGGACCAGCTCCTATTGGTCACCCATATTAACCTGTCGTCCAATGAGCTGCGGAGGCTGCCTCCTCAGTTCTCTATGCTACAGTGTCTGGAGGTAGGAGAACGGTGGAAAACACAAACGTGCTCTAGACGAAAATAGGTGTGTGTGTGGTTGGTAGGGGAGAACGGGGTTGGTTGTCACACGGGTTGGTTGTCACACTCATGATATCTTGCCACCAGCGGGCGCTGTTTCCCGAATTCTGGTATGGAAACATCCAGAATTGGGATCAGAGCTCACCGACATAGTTTTCTCTGGAGTAAGACACGTGAACTTGAGGTGAGGGGATTTTTTGTGTTTTTCATGTCAAATTGTAAATATTCAGCTCCTCAGTATTTTTCTTCTAGGCTTTGACACAATGGGTTTATAACAAAACTTGCCTCCTCCGTGGCCACGCTGCTCTCTGCCGCCGCCCTGCTGGGCAGTCAGCTGCAGCGCGGGGTGGACCTGCCCAGCGCCCTGCAGTACGCCTGCGGGGCCGCGTACTCCCTCTGCCAGCGCACCCCGGCCAGCCAGAGGGTAACCACACATCTGATGTTACACATACATCAGACTCTTATAGATACTCAGTTATATACCGTCAGCCTTACTGGGACTGTTTCCCACAACTTCAGGGTTTAAAGGTGCTAACGATTTGATAGCATTCAGCCTCTAGATGTCGCGCTCCACCCTCGCCGATTCCGTTCCATTCCAGTGGTTGCCGGATTGTTGCACAACCTGCGTACTTCATGGTCGACTCGGACAGACATGCAACAGACATACTGTATAATACAAGTCCTTTAAAGGTGCTATTGATAACATCGGCCAGTAGATGTCGCTCCCCCCTTCCACACTTTTATTCTGCACTTTTCTAAAAGTTCTGTTATATTATTATGATTGTTATTATTATGATTATTAATTATTATAATTAATTATTAATCAACATCAATATTTGATCCATAGCACCTTTAATGTGTTGTCCCCTCAGCAAGCCCAGCGTGTGATCGAGCAGCACCTGGCCATCCTGGACACGGAGGACTGGGGTCAGGGGCTGCTGTGTGCTGGTGTCTGGCCCGACGGCTTCCCCTCCGCCCTCGCCTCCGCCGAGGACGCCTGCTTCTCCTCCGTCCTGCGGGACGGACAGGTGCTCTCCTTCTGCCTCAACACCCTCAGCCTGCAGGGGAAACGGTGAGGGAACCGCTTGACCCCCTGACCTCTGAACCCTGTGCCCTGAACCAGGAATCCTAATATGTTATATGCACTTACAGATCCTCGCCTCCAGCAACGTGGTTGGTCGAAGCTGTAATAATAACTAACGTCATCTTGAGTCACTCATTAACTGTGTTTCAGGACGCGGCCGCTGAGCCTGAGCGACCTGCAGAGGGCGCTGCAGAGCGGGGGCGGCGGCTTCGAGGGCCAGGTATTCTCGGGGGGCGTGGTCGACCTGGAGGACGGCGACGCCCTCCGGCTCATCCCCAGCGCCGTGCGGCTGCTGACGGAGCGCGCCTCCCACGGGGACTGGGTGCTGCGCTCCAACTGGCTCACACACCTGGGCAAGCACTACAAGCACGCACCTGGTATGGTATTATTAATATTATTATTATTATTATTATTATTATTATTATTATTATAACACAACTGAGGAAGCACTACAAGCACGCACCTGGTAACCAATGAAATGTCTCAAACTGTTTTGTCCAGACCCAGCGCTGGTGCAGGTGGAGGCGGGGAACCGCGCCCTGAAGGCTGTGTTCTCCAGCAAGCTGACGGCCAAGGGGAGGTCCCTGGCTGAGCTGCTGCAGCCACACAGCACAGGTAGGCTCCTCCCGGCTCCTCCCACGGTGTCTAGCTCCTCCCACTGTATCCAGGCTTCCTCCCATTCCACCCATTGTTACCTCCCAATGTGGAACTGGCCCCTGCTACTTTCTATGACTCCGTCTCCTCCCACTACATCCAGGCTCCTCTCATTCCACAAATTATCCGGCTCCACCCACCGTTTTTACTGACCCCTCCTACTTTCTCAGACACAGGCTCCTCCCATTGTCTCCTGGCCCCTCCCACCTCCCCAATATTGTTGTTCACAATGTAGTTTTTTTTATACAATGATTGATAACGACTATCTTGTAACTGATAACCCATCCGGTTTACAGACGAGTACCGCATCCTGGTGGACATGCGGTGGAACAAGCAGTACCTGGACATCCTGGCCAACAAGTGCAACTTCGAGGACGAGGAACGCTACGTGGAGTTCCTGGAGGCGCTCAACGCCGTCGCTAACAGGTACCTAGCGATTTTGCTCGTTACTATTGGGGATTCGAATTAAAAGAACCCAACAGAAATGTCGGAAACCAGTTTCTGACGCATCTCTGAAGAAGAATACAGAGGCCTGTGTTCAGATGAGAAGGGTAAAGAAATAGCGGGGAAACGTCAGCATCCCTGACCTCTGACCTGGTTGTTGTCCTCGTCCAGGGTGGTCCTCATGATGGACCGGGAGGAGCGCTCCGTCATCTGCACCTGCGCCATCAGCCTCTCGGCCCAGAACTGCGCCCTGAGGATCGCTACGGCCTTCAGCAAAGGTACACCAGGACACACCAAGCAACAGCAGCACTCAAATATCAGGAAGTATTCAAAATGTGGGGAGTATAGGTTTAGTGTTGTGTAAGCCCAGTTGCATTTTGGGTAGTGTAGTTCTAGTGTGTGACCCCAGATGTATTCTGGGTACTGTAGTCCTAGTGTCTGTCTCTCCCCCACCCCAGGCTCGGTGGACATCGGCCACCTGCCCCACCCGGTCCTGATGCACCTCCGGACGTTCTTCGACCTCTGGGACCTGTTCACCCTGCAGGCCATCCAGACCGGACAGCCCTACATCTCGGACCACATCATGTTCGAGGTACGGACCCCCTAGACCCCCTCAGACCCCCTAGACCCCCCCTCAGACCCCCCTGTGTGTGTGTGTGTGTAGGTGTTTTATTTATTGATCACGTCATCAGATCCTGCAGCAGCTGCAGTGGCGGGATCGCTTCTGGGACGTGTGCAACACCCTGGCGGCCGACTCCCAGGGCGTCTCAGTGCTGTCGCTGCACTGGCAGTGGATCCACAAGCACCTGATCCTGCGCCTGCCCCACCTCCTGCTGGGAGACAACATGGCCGACTTCCAGTAAACACACACACTAATTAATCAACACACACATCTAATTAATCAATTAAACCTCTATTTGCTCTGGACTCTGCTCTATAATGAGCCATTGGTAATTATCATTTTATCGTCAGTAACCGAGCAACAGATTGGGTTGCCAGATGTCACTCTTCTCCACCTATTGGAGCGTCCCATACCAGGTCTCTGATTGGCTGCTGAACGGCGTGTGTGTGTGTGTGTGTGTGTGTGTGTGTGTCTCCAGGGGTCTCCAGGAGCTGCAGACGGTGGCGGCGGCCATCCAGACCGTCCTGTCCACGCCTGTCTCCATGACGACCGCCCTGAAGGGCATCCAGAAGGTCCTGGGGAAAGCCCTGCCGTTCAAGGTCAGAATCCATCATCTGTCAATCTCACTTGTCTCTCATCCATCATCTGTCACTCTCATTTATCACTCTCACCTGTCACCTGTCACTCTCATCCATCATCAATCTCTCTCATCCATCATCTGTCACTCTCATCCATCATCTAGCACACTCATCCATCATCTGTCACTCATCTGTCACTCTCATCCATTATCTGTCAATCTCACCGGTCATCTGTCACTCTTCCCCCCCCAGCTGGAGTCGGTGGCGGACTGCGCGTCTCGCCTGCGGGTGCTGAGCCGCGCGCTGGATGTCAGCGAGCTCCGTCTGGATGGCGGCGGCGCCCCCCTGCAGCGGCGCGAGCTGACCCGCCTGCAGGGCGCCTCGCTGGGCCTGGACACCAAGGAGAGCCTGCTGGAGGGCTGGGGCCTGGTGCTGCTGGCCAACAACCAGTTGGAGCCCCAGAACACCGGTACGCACGGACGCCTGGCTCTCCTCCTCTCCCTCGTCCTCCTTCTCCTCCACCCTCACATCCACCACCTTCTCCTCCTCTCCTTCATCCTCCTCCTCTCTCCTCCAGGTGTGCTAGACAAGCTTCTCTCCTGCGTGGAGGAGCAGCACAGACTCATGGCCTCCCACGGCCTCCTGGAGGGGGGGAAGGAAGTGCTGGACGAGAGAGGAGGAGGTGATGCTCCTCCCAGCAGGGAGTTGCTGCAGCAGCTCCAGAGGAGGGCCCAACTGTGGCCCCTGATGGAGGAGCTGGCCGTCCTCAACCAGCTGCGCCTCAGCACTGACCTGCTGCAGCTAGCGCTAACACAGGGGTAATGTACACTATACTGTACTAGTAATACATACTATACTGTATATACTGTATATACCATATTGTGTGAGGTCAGGGGTATCGAACCTGCGCCTTCTCCCCCCCCCCAGAGAGCCGGAGGTGGAGGAGGCTCTGCGGCGGGAGCTGTCCAGACACCTGAGGTTCTGTCTGCAGTCCACTCCCATGAACCTCAGCCAGCTGCAGCCCCTCTGGTTCCTGCTCACCAGCGACCGGGTCGGTACCACCCTGACATCACCATGACAACACCACAACATCCACCATGACCTCCACCAGAACATCACCGCGACAACACCAGAACATCACCACGACATCACCGTGACAACACCATAACATTACCAGAATGACTCCTCGCTAAATCGCTAAAGAAAGACTTGTCAAAACAGAAGCCTATCAGTCATCAGACGTGTGAACAGCAGAAATGAGAATAAAACCGAATTCAAAAGCAGATAATGAATGAATGCATCCTGACCAAATGTTGCACTTCCCCTCCCAGCCTGCGGAGGAGCTGCAGTTTGTGTGGTGCGAGCTGCTGTCGGAGCGCGCTCACCAGTTTCTAGGGGATAGAATGAGATACATCCACCGCACCGCGATGAGACAAGCATAGATATTCTCTCCTGCCCTCATGATGGGCTATATTGCAGGTGTCGGCAAGTGCTATCCAAGATAAACCAGCCTGGACGATCTACCTCAGCGCGTCTCGCTCGTCGGCAATGCACCAGGCTCCTATTGGTTCACCATATAAACCTCGGCTCGAGTCGCAATTTGACACGTGCGCGTGGGGACCCTGCCGACTCCTCCAGCGTGTCTGCTACTCAAGTGCTACGACCACTGTGTCCCTGTGACTGAAGTCCCGAGGTAAGGCCCCGCGAGGAGCACAACTCAGGTAAAGCAAAACAACCAAACACACCACTGCTCGTACGCACGCGACAAAAAAAGCGTTGATGTCGGTGTGGTTTTGTGGTGAGTGGGAGAAGGGGCTGGCTCAAGTGGAACCCTCTGAGTCCCGAAGCCCGCGAGCCAATCAAACAGCACCACGCCGCCAACACTGTGGTAAGTATCTTGAAATAATACTTAATTGGTTCATATATTCAATAATATCAATTATTATTGGGCTACAACAGGAAGTAGGGGTCTGTTTATCTCTGTGCAACCTCTGGAATGGAATGGAAGTGGGGAGTGGGGAGGGGTTGGTTGTCACACCTGGCCGGTTGGAGTTCGTCACACTCATGATGATTCTTTGCCACCGCCAGCGGGCGCGTGGTTTCCCGAATTCTTGGTATGGAAATAGCATCCTCACACACCCATCCCCACACCGAATTGGGATCAGAGGCTCACCCGACATAGTTTTCTCTGGAGTAAGACACGTGAACTTGAGGTGAGGGGATTTTTTGTGTTTTTCATGTCAAATTGTAAATATTCAGCTCCTCAGTATTTTTCTTCTAGGCTTTGACACAATGGGTTTATAACAAAACAATCGTTACCCTGACAAAGTGTGAAGGGAAAGCTATAGTTTAGTTTGTTGTTAGCTAGCTAGCTCGTTGTTAGATGGTTGTTAGCCTTGATGCTAGCAAGAAATTCCAGTTGGGGTTGGTCGTCACATTCTCTTTGGGGTTGGTTGTCACATGTGACCTATGTTGGCAAAATCATGCATGGTGAGATTACTATTCTTTTCTCTCTTTTTTTTTTTATAAAGAAACATGGGCAGAAACTTTATTCGGAAGACAGAGAAGGGACAGACTCCACCAGATGTCATGATGAGGGCAGTCAGGGAGGTGAAATTAAATAACAAGTCCATCCAGAGCACTGCCAAGGACTTGGGAATAAATTACAGAACACTGGCAAGATATTGCTAAAAAATAAATGAGCAAGAGGTTGCTGGAGAAGAAGTCCACCCATCTCTGCCAGTAGGCTATGTGAAAAACCACCTAGTTTTCAGTGAGGAGCAGGAGCGTCTGGACAGAGAGCAGTGACTCCAGACGTGCTGAGGCCTTATCCAAAGGCTGCAGCCAGGAAAAGAGCCCAAAAAAAGTCAATCCTCACTGACACCCCAGAGAAGGAGAGAATAGAGCAGGAAAAGGCAGCCAGCATGCAAAAGGAAAAAAAAGGCAACATCAAAACGACCCAGTGCACCCCAGCCCAGACCAGCCAAGTCTAGTGCATCCCAGTGCACTCCACCCCAGCTGGAAACGGCAGCCAGCAAGAAGAAGAGAAGACAGAAGAGAAAGAGACAGGAGGAGGAGTCTTCATCAGATGAACAGGATTGGTTTGGTTTGTATGGAAACGTTCTCCAACAGCCGTTCAGGGGAGCTATGTGAGCTGTGTTGGATGTGCAACCAGTGGGCACACAAGCTCTGCTTAGTTGGAGTGCGCAGACCCTACATTTGCCATCACTGTAACTCAGATAGTGAATAACGTGCGTGTAGCCTAGTTGAGTTGGCTATTGTTAGGCATATTTGTTTTGTTCTTTATGTTGTTATATAGGCTGGCCTAAAGATGTGTTTCCTGTTTATGTTCCTGGCTCATTTTGTGTTAAGATGCATTAAGTTGTGTATTTGTCAATGCAATTAAACTTTCAAATTTAGTTCTGATTGCCTTCTTTTTAAGGTTTTTCCCATTAAAATAACATTGTGACAACCAACCCCATAGTGTGTGACAACCATCCCCATGATGGGGTTGGTTGTCACAATGTGTCAGAGTGTCTTTGATAGTTAATTACCTCTTTGTTACAATAAGTTGGAAAATGAGAGGGATACACATTTCAAGCCAACGCCTTAAGCTTCAATTTAATGTAGGAATGACTACTGAAAGATGTAAAAAGTGTGACAACCAACCCCGTTCTCCCCTACATTGTACATTGCTACACTGGCCGTCACTGCCACATGCCACTTAAGTGGCTTTTGCTTCCAATATCAGGACACAGCTAGTTGATGTTCAATAATCTGTCTGTTTATTGTAATTCAGACTTTGAAGAATGATTGTTGACAGCAGATGGAACAATGCTAGGACTTCTCTCTCTCTCGTTCGTGCGTGCGTGTGTGCGTGCGGTGATGGCTGGTTTAACCTGTGTGATTGTTCAATGCACCTCAAGTGTGCATTGACACAATCCAGGAACCAACCACCTCAAGGCTGAATAATCCAGGAACCAACCACACACACACACTCCACAATAGGATTTATAGAGGGATATTTTACATAAAACACTTCCATAAATCACAAACAACCATGTAATTACGCAAACTCATGCATGCAATAAATAATGCATGAAATCTCCTGTACAATAATTTTTCTGTTTCTCTTCTCCAGGTCTTGGAAGCTGAGAATAATTCCATAGAGGATCTAGAAAGGGGTTTATCAGCTCCCCAAATTAGAGGAGGTTTCCCTAAAGAACAACAGTATCCTTAAATGCTTTTTAGAGGAAAAAACTGCTTGGGTTTGAGCGTTTGGTTAATTATGTGGAACAGACGGTTTATCATATTCAAATATGAAAATAAATAATTCAATATGTGCAAGAGAAATTGCATTCGCTGTACAATGGAGCACATGAGTTCAGTAGACAGGTCAGTTTCATAACAGAAAGTACCTTTCATAGTTTGAGAGATGAAAAATACTTTTGGTGTAAAAACTGTCAAGTTTTAATTTGAGAACTGGTACAGAATATCCAAATACTGGAATTATTACTTGATAATTACTAAGCCACTTAACCTTGCATCTGTCTTTGTAATACTAGGCTTCAGTTGCTCAGCCAGCTGACCTCAACAGCAAACCTTACGTCTTCTGTTGAATGATGAACAGTGGTTCGCTTCACAGCCACAGATGTAGGGCACGGACATGGATGTGTTTTCCTCAGCCCTGAATGGTGCAGAAATCTCCAAGATGGTAGACCTTGCACCCACTTGCCTCCTGTCCTAGGCTCAGGCGCCTGGATCTCCGTGGCAACCCCGTCACGCAGACGGGCCAACATCCAGTCGGACATCGCTGAGTTGTTGCCCTCGGTTACCGACCTCCTGCTGTGATGGGACCCCAGGAGACCAGCGGATGCGGGCGTTACCATTATGCATTTCACAGCGTTACGTCCCTGCTTCTGTAGAGGGTGGGTGGGGCCTGAGGGTTCTCCTGTGTCTTGTCTCGTGTCCCTTTGCCACGGTTTTGTGTGTGCGTGTGCGTGTGCGCGGCGCTTGTTCATGTTTGTATAATTGTGGTGCCTAACACACCAAAATGCATGCTGCAAACCACCGGAGGAGCAAGAAGACCTGTATTCAAACAGACTGCCGATGTAATGACTTAATTACTTACTTTGCCGTCAATTCTAACTTGTGTGCTTTTGGAGAATGAAAGAAAGCCAATTGATAGGAAACCGAAGATTAGCATTGAGTTGCTATTTGCTTTCCATTATGGTGTTGCTGTAGACGTAGGGCTACTTTGCACAATTCAATCTCTAATTCACCAATAAACTACACACACCGTGCCACAACCTTCATCTTGTCTTCTGTGTTGGTTTTATTGATGCACAGTCTTTATTGACTTAGTAACTTGTTTTATCCACATGCAGTAGCCACACAGTGAGTTCTGGTGCAATTGTGGTCTGTGTAACGCTGACTCATTTTACAAATGGAGAAATAGGACCACAATGTCTCAATATGTCTTGTGACTCATGGTGGTAAATTGAAAATTGTGTTCAATGTTCAAGCTATTCATTTGTCTCTGGTAACTATGGTATAACTTATTTTCTTTCTTCTCTTGAAGAACCTTCAATGAGGTTTTCAAATAAGTTTTCAGCTACTGCACTCATGCACTCCTTAACAACCCCTCTGTCGGTCAATGGTTTTTTAGTTGACCCTGGGCTCTCAGATCGTTTATTTTCTGCGCCCTCAGTTCGGATTTGGGCGGGTATGTTTGGTATGTTTGGTATGTTTGGTGAAAAGACTTGTGTTTTGTCTCGTGTTGGCGCTTCACATTGCCGCTTTTAATAATAGCCACAGTCTCGGGACAGATGAGACATACGGGTTTTGAACTGTCCGTGTGAAGAATACACATGTACACGCCTGTCCAATCTTCATTAAAGGCTCTGTTCAATTCAATTCAATTTTATTTATATAGCCCTTAATCACAAGACAGTCTCAAAGGGCTTTACAGGCCAGATTGTTATGGGCCAAACGTGATTCATGACACCCCCCTAGCCCAAGCCCCCCTAAGGGCAAGAAACGACTCCCTTAATTAACAAGGAAGAAATCTCGAGGAGGAACCTCAGAGTGGGGGATCCCTCCTCTGTTCTCTCTGTCTATCTTTCTGTTTTTAGAGCGCGCTATACTCCGACTGTTTCTCTCGTCTCATTTCTCTCCGCGTGTTTGTTTCTAGTCGCTCACTGACTGCAACGATCTCTCTTCTGATAATTCTTTTCACTCCTCTGTCAGAAATCTTGCGAGGAGCACCCGGTCGTGGCCGGTTTATGGTGAAATTATGTTCTTTCCACATCCGGATTATGGCCCCAACAGTGCTTCTGTAAGCCAATGCCATCATGTCTTGCATCAATAAGGTTGCGAAGGTCTTGAGAGAGCTCTTTAGCTTTTGCCCATCATGAGATGTTTCTTGTGTGACACCTTGGTAATGAGACACCTTTTTATAGGCCATCAGTTGGGACTGAACCAGCTGATATTAATTTGCACACTGACAAGGGGCAGGATTGCATTCTACTTACTGATCGATTTCAGCTGGTGTCTTGGCTTTCCATGCCTTTTTGTACCTTCCTTTCTTCATGTGTTCAATACTTTTTCTCTGTGTCATTTTACATTATAACACATAACTTAATTTATGGACATCTATGGTTTGATTTCTTTGCATGTGTGGATTACTTGGGTTGTTACCGACATCTGGTGAAAATGTCATGTCAATAGCACCTTTAGAAATATATTGACTGAGAAAAATGGTGACGTGTTCAATACTTATTTTACCCGCTGTATATGTATATCTAGATTCTAGATATACATATACATGGAACTGTCCAGGATATATGCATGTATCGGGCTGCAGATACACTGAAGCACAACGAAACAAAGTCACTGGAAATATCAATGGACGAAGTGGGCCAATTGAGTAAATTGAGCTAAATCTTATCATTAATATAATACAGTTTATGTTTTAACATAGCCATGTGATGTGAATATTAGGCTATAATAACCTGATGTGGCAGGTTCTTTGTAAGGTGGGAGTTTAGCGGGGAAAGGTTTCACTTGATTATTGAATCCTTTCATTCAAAACCTAGAATGTGGAAATGCTGACAGGCATTCTCGGCATTCTCCGTGGGTGCTCGGGCCCGAAGCGCATGGTAGTTCTCTCTCTCTCGTTATAATAATAATAATAATAATAATAATAATAATAATAATAATAATAATAATGAAGATGTTTCATTATGACAGTCGTATGACGGCCAGTATTTTAGTTGTTTTTGCTATTTTTCTAGGGTAACTAAAATTTAAACTGGGGGGGGGGGGGGGTGGGCAAAATACAACAGAGGGGGCTAAACCCCAGGTGGCGCTGGCCGTGGCGTGTGTGTGCGTGCGTGCCTGCGGGGTGATCGAAACTAAGCTTTAGAAGTCTTTGAGGCAGAATGAAACATATATAATTAACATATAGCCTCATCTAGGTATATTTATTTCACACTCGGCCAAATTGGAGTTGGTAGTCAAAGTGTTTGGCGGGTAGAGCCCACCACCGATGCACCTGCACGGCCGACGGGCGCGAGGAGGCGTGTCCTACATCCTGCAACTAGACGCCCTCGCGCCCTCAATGCTTTATCAGCGGTGGAGGCTCGAGACTCTGCAGCAGTGCCAGGGCAGACAGCTGCCATCAAACAGGAACCGCTGACATCCTATCACACGTCTCATCTAACTCAGTGAGTCGCCGCTTTTTTATATTGTTGTATTAATTTGGCAGTGTTTTTTATTCGATAGGATGCCTATACTAAATATAATATCTAATATTATATATATATATATAAAATACCATCTAAAGTAAAACTCTTTATTTACCCTGTTAAACTTTTAACAGGGTATTCCACTGGTATGAACTGGGCCGCAGGAGGGCTGGAGTTCTCCGCAAGTGCTATAGACTTGATACAAGTGTTTTACTGGTTTTATAGGCGTGTAGATTGTTTTTCATATAATATATATTTATTCGACCAACGTGCTGTATTGAGAATAATGTAGCTCGTGAATGCGGTCTTTTATCCATATGCAGCGACGAGCGTTATTTTAACAACCGAAAGCATTTTTTTTGGCTTTCGGTTTTTTGTTTTCAACCTGTAAAGCTAAAGGATCCTTGCGCAAAACAGCACGTACCACCGTAGCCCTACAGAGGGCGCTCAGACAGATGCTTTACTGTGTTGTTGAAGAGCTGCGAAGCGTCCTAACCTTATTAAACCGTAAAAATAGGCCTGGACATATTGTGTGATACCTGGTAGAATAGAAGACTATCTATGGAGAACAATCATGCTAATCGAGCTAATGCTCATTCAAATGAATAGGCCGAAATAATAGGCCTGAATTCGGCCCGCAGAAGTAGGCCTTGTTGTTCTAACACTGAGTTCTGTGCCGAGAGCGACAGGTCGTCCGGTACCCGCTCCGTCTCCTGTCTAATCCTGTCGCATTGTGTTTCATAACCACAGTTAGGCTCACGCCTTCTTTCATCAGGTGATATCTTCATGCAATTGCGGGTATATGCAGACACTTGTCATGTGTTTACTTTTAACCCAATAGGCCTACTATAGGTCTACTGAAACCTCTAAAGTCATGCCATCTGTAGATCTGATAAATAGGCCTCACTATTTGTGGATCATTTTCAGTTACTGTGGGTGTGTGTGCATTACAAATGTTCCACATCGTAATGCATCCGTTGGGTCTTTCTCCTCATAACACGTTATATTCAGTTATAGTCAGTGGTGTAGTGCGCGTCTCCGGGGGGGGGGGGGGTGGGGGGGGGGGGGGTTGCTAGACGCTACCAATGGCCCGGCCCGTCTGTTAACTTAAAAAACCAAATGTGGCCCTTGAGGCAAAATAATTGCCCACCCCTGATTTAGAGTATACCCACTTCTCCAGGGACCACTACACCACTAGTTATAGTGTGAGGGCTAACACTATAACACGGCGCTTCAATGGTACACACGCGACAGCGAGGCCAGCTCCGCCTATTTCCATGTCTGGCGTCCAGTGACATGTTTGCAACTTACAACTTCCTTGTTGAGCCCGTAATGGTTTGATTTGAGTTTTTTTGTTTGGATTCGTTTTATATTCTACATGCGCATGTTCTTTTTATTTAGGAGCTTATTTATTTGAATGGTGTAGGCCTACTAGGAGGCTATTTCTTAGATTCTTGTTATATTTTTAATTTGCGCATGGTGTGTTTAAATATTTGATTCATTTAATTATTTTATTTGAGACTGGTGTGTGCTGAACGGCGGGCTATGTTTTTTGTTTGAGGGGTTACACAAGGAAAGGCTTACATTGTTAAGGGATCGGCCCATGGGTGTAGAATTTGTTGTGGGGACGCTGGGGACATGTCCCCACCAATATCCAACGATATCCATCCGTAATTGCGCATCCTTGGCGCAATATCTGTGATGTCCCCACCAATGTCCAAAACAAAAATACGCCCTTGGATCGGCCTATAATAATATATAAATATACTGTATATATAAAACTTATACTAAACCTTCATTAGCCTATTCGATAAGGCCATTTCAGCCTATTAATATAGGAACGAACGAATAATA
The DNA here is from genome assembly GCA_002895965.2 of Coryphaenoides rupestris. Lineage (NCBI taxonomy): Eukaryota > Metazoa > Chordata > Actinopteri > Gadiformes > Macrouridae > Coryphaenoides > Coryphaenoides rupestris. The sequence continues at coordinate 116,555 of PIJE02000095.1, forward strand.
ACAAATCAAGCTGTTGAGAACTCATTCTGCGCGCATTGCGAATCAAGACGAGTCAAGGCGCCAGGCGTCGACGTCACATTTGTGGGCGGGAATTTCATCTGCGGTCTATTGGTCTGTCGTGCTGGTGCGTCTTTTGTTCTCTCGCTAGTGGGGGCTCGCGTCGATTCTCCTTCCCATACTCTGTGTGTTAGTTGAATGTATTATATCCCCTTCTTTCATCTTGAGCGGAGTAATGTTAAGATGTCTGGTAAAATGATCCGGCTCATTTACATGATTTTAACCAGCAAGTCAAGATACGACAGTCAGTATAAAGGAATTCTGGCCACCCTCTATTTCAGGAACTGGGCCAACATATAGATTACAAAACTTTATCTTATGTGCAGACTTGGCCGATACCAGCCACCACCCACACACACTCCACAGTCATGCTGTCCCCTTCACTTCTGCAGCCTAGTGCCAGCCAGCCCCCCTCCCGCCCCCGGTTTACTGGTAAACTCTAAGCAGTTAGTGTTTGTTGTCAGCCACTCAGACTTCCTGAGTGTAGCCTGCTCTATTGTTGCTGCCTGTTCTCCCTGTTCTACTCCATGTTTCACGGCCTGCCTGCCTGTCTACCTTGTCCTGTCTGTCTGTCCCGCCAGGTCGAGTGGGTGTGGTGAACTGGTTTGGCTTGGTTGTCTTATCATAACTTTAACAGTAATCAGTAATTTCCCTACAGTTGGAAAATACCCTGACCCAACCAGCTTAATTTTAGACACAAACTGTTACGCCCGTACCCGAAAACAGAGGCCAGTGTGACAAAACCAAACAGAGAAGACGGACTCAGAAAAACGTATAAGGTCCCAAGGGTTTTTAATACTATTATACTAAATGACTAGTAGGTATGGATGAATATATATATATATATATATATATATATATATATATATATATATATATATAGACAATAAGACAATAAATAACTCTTAATAATAATATCTCTATCTATATCTATATAAATAATGAATATATATATATCAATATAAGAAAATAAATTATCCAAAACTAATCTAACAAACAAAATACTTAACGAGGGGCTTAGGGAGAGTCAAGACAGTCCGGTGGTCAGGGGGTTCTGTGGGGGTCCGTCCGCGGGGAAAAGGGGTATCCAGGTAGAGTAGCGTGGAGAGGGTCCGAGGAGGGTAGGGGTCCGTAGAATGACGAGGGAGACACTGGAGCGAGGAGGACACAGGATCGACGGGGTAATCACGGAGACGAGGAAGACGTAGGAGCGAGGAAGGAGAACACCGGGGAGCTAGTTTTTTTTTTTTTTTTTTTATTATCAAAAATCATCTGTTATTTACATTTTTACACACTATTTACATTATATTTTCCATTCCCCCCGTGATACATTTTTAGCTCATATGTGACTTCTCTTTCTCCATACATTAGGCCCGCCTGAAGGCCCCCCTCTGCCCCTTGGGCCTCCAGACGCTCCCTCCCTCAATCACCAAAATCATCAAAACCGGCCAGACCGCCTGCGGGCTCTCGACCACACCACCAGCCCGCCGACCCCTGCCAACCCATAGAAAATCCATATATAACCAAAACCATGCCATCCTCCTCTATAAAGTGATAAAACAAAACCGCGTTAGGCAGCTTGCAGGCTCTCTACCACACCA
>PIJE02000095.1:119506-167599 GCA_002895965.2 Coryphaenoides rupestris
AACCTCCCTCATACATTCATCATCCAGTGTGGTCTCCTGTATGCATATATGTGGTTTTTTTATTTTTTTCTTTTATTTCATTTTTTCATTTTTTTTTCTATCTTTTTTTTTTTTCCTTCTGTTCTGTGTGCACAACTGCAAGGCTTGCTGTCTCCTGTCCCGGTCCCTGGCCCCATTCACATTAAGTGAAGTTAGTGTAAGCATTAAGAACACTAAAAACATTTAAAATTATTTCCCGTTAATTTTCGCTTCCCGTTTGCGGATTTTACTCCCCATTGGTCTCCTCCTTGCCGCCATCATTTCCTCACTGTTTTCCCCCCCGCTGTCCGTAATGTCCGACACCTCAAACCCTCCCCCCTCCCCCACATACACAGTCCCGATCCCCCCCTCCTTCCCTCCCTTCTGTCCCCCCATGGCTGGTTCTCTCTTACCATGCCTTCCCATGTTTTTGTCCTCCTTCATCGACGGCTCCTTCTGCGCGCAGTCCATGCTTTCCCTTCCGCTCTCTGCTGCCGAATTCTGCGGTGACGCTCTCGCAATTGCGTTCGCCACCGCTCCTCCTTTCTGCAGCGCGTCCTCGTCCTCCTCCTCCATCTGCTCCCCTCCACTGCTTTCTCCCTCTCTGGACTGCTCCTCCATGGCCGCCTCCTCCGCCTCTGTTCTCTCCACCGCCTCTGCTCCGTCCACCGCCGCCTCTGCTCCGTCCACCGCACCGTCCCCCGTCGCCACCCCCGCTCCTGCAGGGGCGGCCCGCTCCTCTGTTGTGGTCTCCTCGTCTCTCCTCTGCTCCTGGATACCACATTCTCTCTGGAAGTGGCCTTGCCCTCCACATTTATGACATTTGAAGTCCGGGCATTCACGCCGTATGTGCCCTGGTTGCATGCACATATTACACAGTCTCATCTGGCGGTCATGAATAACCCGGAAATGATCTGCCCCCTCCAACGTCTCGAAGCGTGTGGAGTAGGGCAGGGACTGTACTTTGTCTGTAAACTTTACTTTGCAGTATCTAGTCCCCTCATAAATGTCCGTCATTGGCCACTTCCTTCTCTTTATGGGGGACGTCGCTGTGACTCCCCACACCCTCAGTTTCTCCCGGATCTCCTCATCTGTTATATATAACGGGAGACCCAGGAATGAGACCACCATCTCCCGATTGTTCATCGCTCTCCCTAAGATGGCAGTGTTTTTGATCTTGAACCCGTCTATCAAACGGGCTTTCCCCTCCTCTTCCTCCATAGTTATTTCGTAATTTGTTACGTTCTTGTACCTGCACCCTGCCACCACGCCACAGTTCTCTCTTATTCCCCTAAATAGCTCCATCATTGTGACCCTATCCGGTCCCTTCAGTTCGACTGCCACTGTCAACGCTTTATATCTCTCCGCCGTCGCTTTTTCTCTCTCCTCTCTCTCTCTCACTCTCTCACTCACATTCACCACTGCTTCCACACTCTCATTCCCTCTCACTGTCGCACTCTCGTTCACTCGCCTCTCATCCGTCGTCCGTTCTCCGTTGTTCATTTTCGTTGTCGTCTGTCGTTCCATTTGTTTGTTTGTTCTTTTATCCATCAAACCACTAAACATACAAGTAGGTAGTCCCCCAGAACAGCCAAGCTGCTGGGGGATCAGACACGACACGTAAACAACCTCCCTCTCGCACGCACACACACACACACTCAATCGTACACTCACCACTTGCACACACACGCACTCTCTCTCTCTCTACTTCCGGGTATCGGGTATCGGGGCTTGGGGCTTGGGGTTTGGGGTCAGGATGGGACGCCAGAGCCGCGGGGGTAGTACGTTCTAGCACCGAGCATTGTTCAGGAAGGGCTTAAGTAGCCGCTGTGTCTTGATGAAGATTCGCTACACCTGGTGCCCCCCGTACTTGCCTCCGCAGGGCGTGTATGGCCTACTGTACTGTATTTCTCCATGCTACTGAACTTCACAAAGAGTATTGCAAGCATTTGGATTGTAGTTGAAGTTGAAACAACATATTTGCACAAATGTAGATTGATGTGCACTGTCCTTTTAAAATAAATTCTTTATTTTACTTTAAAATAAACTCCATAGACTAAATGTAATGAAGCTTAAAAGAACACATTGCATGTGAAATGCCAGGGTACTTCCTTAAAGGTGCTATATGTAACACTGGACTAAATCAGCATGACCATGAGATGTCATTATGTGTAACAGAGAATAAGGAAACTAAGAAACAAACGAATAAAAATGCTACAACCATATGTTCTCCTTTGAAATGTCCATGCCGGGCCGGAACGTCTTCTTTTGTTTTATTATTTTGGTTGAGAATACTTGCACTTGTCTCATATAATGTTGGACTCTGCTTGTCTTGCGCTTGTGTTCTTTCAGTGTCCTCAATCTGGCAACACGAGTTAGCTTTGAGTCTATGGAGGAAGGGACACGTGGAGATCTTGGATTGCAGTACCCATTTTAAACACTGTCATTTTTACATATAGCACCTTTAAAGGACAATAACTGTCTGGTTGACTCTCTGGTCTCTTCTGGCATCACCATTAATTACCATGACAACAGTTACGATAGTTTGATCACCCTGACCAGTATTGTCCTTTAAACATATCTTCTTATGTGTCCTTTTGTGTTGCAGCTTTTCAGGATGCCTGTACGTACTCGGAGTATGACAAGGCGGGGCCGCTTTGCGAATGCCGCTCTGAGAGAGGAGAAGGAGAGGGAGAGGGAGAAGGAGAGGGAGAAGATGATGAAAGAAAAGGAAAAGGAGAGGGAGAGGGAGAAGGAAAAGGAGAGGGAGAAGGAGAAGGAAAAGGAAAAGGAGAGGGAGAAAGAGAAAGAAAAGGAGAGGGAGAAAGACAAGGAAAAGGAGCGGGAGAAGGAGAAGAAGAGGAGGAAAGAGAAGGAGGAGGAGGAAGAAGCGAAGGAGAAGGAAGTGGAGGAGGGGCCCAAGAAGAAGAAGAAGAGAAGAAGGAAGATGGAGGTTGAAGAGGAGGATGAGCTCAACGGTAATGCACGTTTACCCGTGGTCTCACTGAGCTCAGTCACATCAATCTCAATGATGACCTCTGAACCCTTTCACTCATACACGCTTGCATGTGGGCTTTTTTCTGTACAGCAGCTGCAGATGTTCTGAAGGTAAAATTTGTGAACCTAAAGAGTAAACACAACAAGCGGAATCGCAAGGAGCACCACACAGACCAGTACCACGGTGATGACCTCATCCTGCGTCGGGGACAGTCTTTCATGATGAAGCTCCACCTTTCACGAACTTTCGACCCCAGCAAAGACAAACTTCACCTGGAACTTAAAACAGGTATGCCCTGAAAATGAAATGGTATTGTGTATTACATATCTTGTACTTAGCTAGATACTTTTTCTGTCTGGATTATTACTTTTTACACTTCTTACTGTGCAGGACTGTTATGACGCTGTGCTGCCTTTGGGAAACAGCTTAGAATATGCTCCAGGGATCCTCTTTTGGCATAGCATGCTGGAGTTTCTGCCCCAGCAGTATAGGTTGGATGGGCTGGGGAGGACGTCATAGACTCATTGGATCAGGAATTTGATCCGTTGTGGCTCAGCCCTCCAGGGCTCTGACCATGAGACCTTGTCCCTGTCCATTGCCTGCTCCCATCGAGTCCACATCCCCTGCTGCATCCCAACTATCCTACTTGAACGGACTTCCTCCACCCTTGTCCAAACCTCCTCCTGAACAAGCTGGCATTTTTCTTTCCCCTGGGCCTTGTCATAGCAAGGTCTTGGGGTGCAACAAAGCCCTGTCATCCTGACACGCTTCTTCTCCCACCCGCACTCTGTGCCGCAGCAGTGATTCAGCCTGATCGACTGTCTCATGTGCCCTCTACCCCCTCCCTATCTTGAGGACACCTGTCATTGCAGTCTCTACTTCAACAGATCCCTTGCTCAGATCCATGAACTCCTCCACAGAAAGTGGCTCACCTTCCTTTCAAAGCCCTCAACAGTGGTCAACGCAACCTCGTAGATTAGCGGTGGCCAGAGGAGTCGTGGCAGGATGCCATGCTGGTAAATCCAGGCAGCCCATACTTGTCCGACGCTGTCATGATCCCAACTCGCTGCTGGTTGCCTGGAGTGCTACAGTGTCAGTCAGAGTGCAAAGATTTTCTCCAGGCTGTTGACTGGGTTCTCTGAGACAGATGGGATCGGACACCACTTAGGGAGAAGCGTAACTTGTCTGTTACTTTCCCCTTCCTCACAACAGGGATCTGGATTAAAATATCCTCTGCTGGGCCACCTCCTCCAGATGACCTTGATGGTTCTCTGCAGTCACTGCAAGTGGCTGTGACATCTCTTGTAGACAATATATGGCACTCCACAAGGGCCTGCTGCCAAGCTAGTTCTTGCAGCTCTGACAACTTCCTCAACCTCTTCGAGGGTGGGCTCCTTATTGTGAAACTGCATGGTTCTAGTGCACTTATCAAGGTCCAAGGTCTTGCTCCTTTGCTCTGTCACTAAAAGTGCAGAGTTACGTGACCAACTCCTCTTGAGTGAGTGCAAGCAAGTTGGCCCAAGGATATTCTTGGTGAATACAAATGGGTTCGCAATGGAGGCTGCACGCCTCCTGGCCCTCTCCCTGTGCCTCTTTCTACACCACTCAGCTTTGGGAAGGGTGGTAAGCTTTTTCCTCATGTTTTTACAGAGCTCTGCTAGCCCTGCCTTGTCCTCCACTCTTAGGATCCACCATCTACTGCCTTCTTAGAATTCGAAGCTGCTGCCGTATCTTGCTAACCTTCACCTCCCATCCGATCCCCCTGGGCCTCTGGTCGGCTGTTGCTCCTCTGTGCCAAACCTTTCAGTGGCAATGCTGATAATGACTGTACACATTGTCCGATGCTTCTGGTCTGCATCCCCTGTCCACTGTGACTTCAGCTGTCACCATCCTCTTCAAGCTAGTCCTCCAGTCTGTTGTCACTGGCTGAGCCAGGATGAACTGGGTTTAACACACACCTTTCAGTGCAACTTGGACATATCATCATTGATTTGTACTGATATGTTGTGTAGACTAGACTGGATGTTGTATATGTACAATATGTCATATCAATATAGGGGGACAGGTTCACACAGGGCCAGTAGGCTAGCTAAAACATCCACAACCTAATGTGCCTGCTTCCACTTCTTTCCATCTATAAAGCCTTTCAAAGCCTTTCCAACAAGACCAGCTCCAAGTTGTAGCTCATTTTGTTCCAAGCAGATTACATATTACATATTACATAGACCAGCATATTTTGCAGTTCAGTGCAAATCCTGGGAGCTTAGACAAAAAGCAAAGCATAACATTGTCATACCATTGACATAAAAATAACTTTGACCATACCAGCTTTGTTTTTGTAAACACACCCTGTCATGTTGCAACTCAGGTGTGGCTTCTTGGCCATGGAGCTAAGGGATAATTAATTCGATTAATTTAAGATTTGTGAATACATGTGTTTCTCTGTAGGAGTCATGCCAACAGTGGCTAAGGGAACACACGCCATCATTCCTTTAGTGGAACACCTGGAGGACGGCCGCTGGGAGGCTAAGATAGTCAAACAAAAAGGCAACTGGGTGCAGCTGTCTGTGAACTCCGCCCCTACAGCTGTGATTGGTGCTTACCGTCTCAGCGTGGTGACATCAGGACTAAAGGCGGAGCTTAACTCCGTACATGAGTCGACCGATGTCCTCTACATGTTGTTCAATCCCTGGTGTGAAGGTAAAAAAGCTACATATCTTTAGTCCTATTTACATACAGATTAGTGCTATTTATAATTGATATTACATCATGTGAAAGGCAACTACCATGCCTCCAAGTTACAGTATATAAAATATCAACTTTGCAGTGGCGGCAAACTGGATATCAATTGCATTAATCTGACTGTGAGGAATTTCTTCTTTGATGCTTGATATTTGATACTACTATACTCGCTACTGAAAATGAAGTCCATTTTGCAATGTCAGACGATGCAGTGTTCATGGATGATGAGGATGAGAGACAGGAGTACGTTCTGAATGATGTCGGGAGACTATACTACGGCACTAAACGGCAGATAGGTGCACGGACATGGAACTTTGGCCAGGTGAGAGTTTACCTGTACAATATCTCTGGTGGTTTTAAAGGAAGGTATATTCAGAAACTGATCCAAGTGACATCCTGTACTCTGATTTGGTTTAGTTTAGTTTCATCTCTTGATCAGTCCATGAAGTTCTTCATGAAGTCCATGAAGTCCATGAACTTCATCTCTCTCCTTCAAAAGTCCTCGACCTCTCTTGATCCTCAAGTTTTGTTAATTGTGTGTCCATTACTTGTGTTTACATACGGTAACTGTTATTCCTGCCTATATAGTCAGTGTCTAACTTTGTGTTTTCTTACTTTTTTGTAGTTTAGTGAAGGGATGCTTGAGATTTGCCTCTTTGTCCTGGAGAAGAGTGAAACACCTGTGTCTGGTTGGGGCAACCCTATTAATGTTGTTCGAGTTGTTTCAGCGATGGTGAGAACCGCATACACAACATGAAGAGTGTTTAAGTCATTCAATGTTTATTTATAGCACACTTACGCACAAAGTTCATTCAGATCGCTTTTCAACATATTGTGACACTCTTCCGGGGAATTGGAAGGGTCACACGACTGAGTACAATAAGTTCAATGTCCACACCAGGGTAATATAGTTTAGTTTATTATATTACCAGGGGAATGAGAGGTAGGGGTTAGTATTTGCCAGTCCGTAATCCACAAGAATCGTCGTTGTCCGTAGGCAGGGGTCCGTACACGTAGGCAGATTCTCGTACTGTCCAGGGTGGGGCTTGGATGCGGGTTGTCAGACAGGCGGTGGGTCATTCATGAAGCGGGGTCTCATAAATCCACGGGCACACAGCCAACTCTGTCTCTCCTCCCTCTGCACACAGCACTCTTCTCCAGTTTCGCCTCAGCTACTCCTCCAGTCCGTTATCTTGGCGTCCTTTTATCCTCTCCTAATTAGGTTATTAATGAGCCGCACGCTGACGTCATCTCTCCTCGAGATAGACGCATCTGAAATATCTTCCATTCATCACCATTTATTCCATTTTATTTGATCTTTAGTCCAGAATAAATGGCAGCGCAGACAAACATTTTAATAAAAATCCCTGGAGAACGAAACTGTCAATATTATTTTCAATATTTCATCTGACTTGCCATGTGTCCGTTTGAAACTTGGCTGTTCTTGACGGACCGATTGCGTGGCCTGCTTGCAGCTTTCTCGAGAACCGTTCACCCAAACAGCCTCACACTCGACTCTGCACTTCCTTAGATTCTCAACAATACATTTGTGCAGTACCTGTTGCATGCCTATTCCGTGCATGTTGTCCCAACAGTTTAGTGCTTTAAGAAAGAATCTGTGACATGTTCTACACATTTTTCGGACAAACAGGAAGCCACACCAGTACTAGCGCTTTACGATACCACTTATAGTGCTTTATAATATCTGACCAATTATTTAATGTACACTATGTATATAGTGTCATTTGTGCTTATTATGAGGCAACATACACTCCCATATTGGTGTAAACTGTGTGAGGCTGTGCAAACAGTAGGATGGATAAGTTCGATAAAGATAAATGGTTTTTGTTCATATTCATCCAATTATATTATCCAACTATGTTTTTTGTTAAATGACTGAGCTTAATAAAGATATTCTTGATGACAAGTGTATTTTAGAAGACCCGCCACATTAATCAAACGATATTCCGGCCTTCAGATCAACTCCCATGATGACGAAGGAGTGCTGGAGGGTAACTGGTCAGGGGACTATTCAGGCGGGACCTCTCCCACAGCCTGGAGTGGTAGTGTGGAGATCCTCAAGAACTACTATGAGGGTGGTGGAGATCCCGTTAAATACGGCCAGTGTTGGGTCTTCTCCGGCATAACCACTACAGGTTAGTGTTCAAACACAGACGTGTACTGTAAATATATTTGCAGCTGTAGTTGACAAGACAAAGCATTGTAACACTATTGCTGTATGTTGTCATAATGTGCATCATAACTGGCGACGTGCTGTAGGGGTGAGACAAAAGTTGAACAGTTAACTTGCAAATGGTTGCTTAGTGCGGTGCACATTCGGCCATGTGATTGGACAATCGACATTCAATGATTATGGCTGACTCATATTGAATTTCATTTCCTGGTTTTAAGCCCTTCCATCGACAATGTTGTAAGCGTCTGTCAAATGCCCTAAATGTCAATGTAAATGTAATCGCCCACAAGCAGCAACTTGAGAGGGCGCCGGGTGATGTCACGCGATGCCAATTGCGATACATGGCGTCTGGTCGGGGAAGGCTTTCCCAGTCAAACCCTGATGAAAGATTAAAAGCTATGAGGTTACTGGAAGGCATTGTGTGGTGGTACGGTATTTCCACCTGGCACTAGATGAGGGTCTTAACCCTGACATGCAGTGTGGGTCAATTTACACCAGATGTGATGTTTAAGATACACATGCCACACATGTTTGTACATGTTGTTTGGTAGATTCAGCTGATGAACCACTTCCTCCAGCTTGCTGCTCACGACCAGGTCTACTTCATTGCCAATAGAAGAGGCGATCTGAAACAGCCGTTCTCATAATACCGGCATAGAAACACCAAATAGTCAGACTCAGGAGTAGCTTCTTCTGACAACTCATTGTCCGGACTGCGCCATGTGATTAGACTGAACCGCCCGCCTCATTTGATTAGTTTTTCCATTCTTGACATTTGCTGTTGCTAGCTTTTGCGATTCCATTTTGCACAGATACATGAATGTGGGCAAAAAGTAAACAAAAAAGAAACCTGACAAAAAAAGAAATCTGGCAGAAAAGGGTTCATTCAGTTATTTATTTTTGACACATTTTGATAGTTGTTGACTGTTGTGATGATGTTGCAATGTTGAATTAGTATTGACTCATGAGCACCTAAATTATTATAATCCAAAAAAGCTAACCATTGCTTCTGATCCCCACAGCTATTTTTGACTTTTAGCCCATCTGTAAAATCTTTGACTTGGACTTTGCTGAGGAAAAAAATATATTCTAAATCAACACATGTAAAGCTAATGTCAACGTAGTTTCAATCTTGTGTCCTCCATATTAGACAACCTTGTGCCACACCTCCTGAAATTAAATCCTCCTTTCCTCTGCAGTGTTGCGATGTTTGGGCATTCCTACACGCAGCGTGACCAACTTCAGTTCCGCCCATGACACAGACGTCTCCTTGACGACAGACGTGTACCTTGATGAGGAACTCAATCCCATAGACTCCCTGAATGACGACTCTATCTGGTGTGTAGTATCATGAGTTTATGATCTGGGTAAAGTGTTGAAAGTGAAGGGTAAAGGCTGCTTTGGTCTTCTTGAAAAACTGGTAAGCTTTCCTTTTATAGTCCCCTTTACTAGTAATTACTAGGTAATTACTAGTAAATACCTAGTAATTACTAGGTATTTACCCTGTAAATATATGTTAAGTAGCCTACAGTATATTATTGGTAATTACATTATTGGTCATTAAAATAAGTAGGTAAATACTGAGAAGCGACAGCCGAAATACCAAGAAAAACCTCCACTATTCCCCATTAACTCAACCAAGGACCATGTAGTTATGACTGTTTTAGGTTGGTAACAACTAGGCAACGAATTTTTTAGAAACAACTACTCTATTTTCCATTCATTCAAGTTACTTATCCAAGGTTTATGTTGGTAACAGCCCATGTTTAATTATGTACTATCTAGAAAGTAGAAATAATTACCAGTTACCAACTACACAGTACTAATAGTGGAGGCTTTTATTGGTATTTAAGTTTCTCAGTATTTCCATACTTCTTTGTTGGTAATTACTCAATAATATACTATCATTTATTTTACTTTATTTACCTGGTAAATACCTAGTTATTAGGGGACTGTAAAAAGATAGTTACTGAATAACTCGATATTGTGCCCATTATGTAGGCCTACATATTATACATATATTGCAAGATAATCCTCTATCTAACATTTAAAAAACATTGTTCTTGATCTCAGATCTCATTGCTCGGTAAAAATATCAAACCTGTTTGTCTTTAGACTCTCCACACTACGCAACAATCAGTGACTTCAGCCCTGAACGCATGTGACTCAATCTTGTTCATCATGTAGTGACAGCTTTAAAGTGCCAAGTAAAACACGGTGCCTGCTCATTTGTTGTGAAGGAATTTCCACGTATGGAACGACTGCTGGATGACTCGTCCAGACCTGCCTGCTGGTATGGGAGGTTGGCAGGCGGTGGATGCCACCCCACAGGAGACCAGCCAGGGCACCTTCCGCTGTGGACCAGCCCCTCTGGCCGCCCTGCGCAGCGGGCAGGTTTACCTGCTGTATGACTGCCCCTTTGTCTTTGCTGAGGTAAGAGGCCATACAAAGAATTGATGAGATATCTATATTGTTTGCACAGCATTTGGTTTCATGAAGGATATAATGTGACAAAGGTCTCATAAGATCATATTTTCCACAATAAAAACCACAAAAATAAAATAAAAATCCTGTCTCCTTCCCCCTTTCCTCCAGGTGAACAGTGACAAGATCTACTGGCAGAGGAATCCGGACGGAACCTTCACACAGATCCACAATGAGAAGAGCACTGTGGGCCACCACATCAGCACCAAGGCAGTGGGCTCGGACGAGCGCAACGATGTTACACACCTTTATAAGCATCCTGAAGGTACCAAATACACCAATCTGTTGAGTTTTACTCCACACGTGACTATTTTATTTTATTTTTACAATCATCAACACACTTTATTCACCACCCATATGGATGTGTTCAGGCTCAGAGAAGGAACGTATCGCTGTGGAAACAGCCTCACGCTACGGTACCAAGCCAGAGACGTACTCGGCTCCCACAGCGGAGGACGTCTCCATCGAGGTGACCATGGATGGAGAAGATCCACGCATGGGAAGCGACTCCAGCCTCAGCATCACTTTTACAAATGGCAGCGCGGAACAGCGCTCTATCAGCCTCCACGGCCAGGTGGCGGTCATGTACTACACCGGCGTCCACAAGGCCACCGTATCCATGGATAAGTCGGAGGTGGATCTGCCACCCAACGGTGGTGAGTCCTCTGTATTTAAATACTGTCATGTTGTACGCCGGCCAGACAATGCAGTCTACCTGGGGGCATCCTTTGAGAAATCTGCCGATGGCTCAGCAAGGGAGCTGTACATTCATTGACCGATATAACCATTCACTTTTTGGGGGATACCAAACACCCAATCAACCAATCAGCCTCATCTGACGTTGGCCAATCCAAAGCGAACACACTCAATAGTTAGTATTTATATGGTATAACCGCAATATCCCACTGACGGCTACCGGCTAAGAAGGCTAAGAAGGCTGAGGGGGTGTCACATTAGCCTGGCCTTGACATTTTGACATCACATCTTGACATCACCCCCCCTTGTGTGCAGAGTTGACTACGAAGTGGCCTCTGCCTTATGAGGCCTACCAGGACCAACTGGTTGACCAGGCTGCCCTGATGCTGACCCTCTCCGGCCGGGTCAGCCAAACACAGCAGGTTTTGGCAACACAGTTCAGCTTCCGACTCCGGACTCCTGACCTGGTCATCAAGGTGACTACACATCCATCACATCAATGACGCTTATTCCTGTGGGTCTACAGTTTTAAATGGTTAAATGTATGGATTAGTTTAGAGATTGTTAGGTTTCAGGGTAAAGGTCAGGTTAGGTGAATGTGCACATATAGTGTAGTTGTCAGTTGCCATGGTGATACTTTGAATACTTGAAACAAAACCATTGTTGGAAGATTAACCTTATGAGGACACACACCAAAACATCAAATGTGTGTGTGTGTGTGTGTGTGTGTGTTATATATAGGGAGAGAGAGGATGTATTGACACTTCTCTGCTATGTCTTGCAGCCAATTGGGGAGGCGGTGGTGGGTGAGACGATGACTGTAGAGATCTCCTTCACCAATCCACTCCCAATCATGCTGAAAGACGTGACACTGCGCGTGGAAGGGCTGGGCTTAGAGAACTTCAGAAAGATTGCTGTCGGGTAAGAGGAAGAAAATGTTGTTCCCTCTCACAGGAACTGCAATCTATTACTTATGGTACTTCCTGTTTTTATTCTGTTTCCAGTGACATCGGCAGCCAGGCCTCTTTTTCCCGTGTTGAAAGCTTTGTGCCGTCCCTGGCGGGGCAGAGGAAACTGCTGGCCTCTCTGGACTGTAAACAGCTCACACAGGTTCACGGCGTGGCCAACATCCTGGTGGAGGAGAATGAAGGTGTGTATGGGGCGGGAATTGACACAAAAACTACGAGTAAATACTGGTCAATTATCCCTATTAGACCCATCCACCCTTGCAGCGCTGCAACCTTAAAATAAAGAAAATGTTTTAATTTTGATTATTTATACAGTATATATGTGGAAGTAGTCAACCCCCTTGCTCTCGCGTTTACAAGTGTTAATGGATTTCGGTGTTCCTCAGCCCATAACAACACAGGATTCCATTAGACACCAGGCCTACATCTATCCATCTAACGTTACTTGTTCATCTGAAAATGTGTTACGCGCGTAGCAATAACATTACTCAAACTGTGTTATAACTATGCATAGCACATTGTTACAATTGCCAACAGTTCACTTTACATCATTGGTGAACATTCTTCTCAGAAATGTGGAGACAAGTGCATGTCCTATGTTGAAAGTGATTAGGGTCTGAGGGCCTGGGTCCGAACACAGAAATCAATTGTGTTTGGATTGCCTTTGCGACAAAAACAGTACGCAAGCAGTAATACCACTTGGGAGGGGGCAGTTATACATCAGTTACACACAGCCATAACCAGTGTCTACCTGGCTCAGCCCAAAATAAAAATAAAAATGAATAAAAAATGAATGTATATGTTTGTGTCTATCTAATATAAGCATATTAAACACGCTATTGTCCTATGTCTTTTGTTTAGGCATGAGCGATGCAGAGGAAAGTCGTCTTTCTGACTTTTCTGAGGGAGAGTGAACTCTTGGTCAACACATGAGCGCAGTTCTGATGCACTAGGATGGAGGACTCCACCTGCTTCAGCTGGACTAGCAAGCTCCAACTGTCAACTTGAATACAAGGTTTTAAGCCATTAGGCCTTCTACATTTTATGGCTTTTTTTGGTGGCGGGGGGGTGGGGGTGGGGGGGCTAACGTTACGTTTACATCCTATTCATAATTTTGTGGGAGACCTGCATACAAATCCATGATCCTTTAGAAATCAGGGCCCTGTTTCAAGAAGCTGGAGTTCCGGGTTAACCCGATATATTACCAAGGTTAGACTAATCTCAGTTCAGTTACCATGGCGACGGTAGCTGAGCTGTGGGGTCTAGCGGTAAGATAGTGGTGAGTGCTATTTGGGTTTCGTCGTGGTGCTAATAGTATTTTTGACGTGCTCCACATTAAAACCACTGGAGATTAAAGATATTATTAATCTTGGTCCAAGATTAATAATAATAAACTTTATTCACACTGTTTTGTAATGCAAATTATTCAATTAACACATGTTCAAAGTATGTCACTTCAGTAGGCTGTATAGTAAACTACTGCTTCACCTTTCTTCAAAAATAAATCCATGAATTTACTATTATTATACATATTTGGGTTTTTCTATCACCAGTTAAAAAATATTGTCTTGCGACTACTAGATGTCTCGCAAAGCCAGCCTCATGGTGACATCCAAGCAATAATAGCACTGAAATAGCAATGATGGCTTGGGCATTCCCTGAACGATTCATCTCAGGGTGTGTGTCACACAAGCATTGCACCTATGGCAGCTGAGAAGGCGATTCTTTCTTAATTTGGTTACATTTACATTGACATTGCATTTAGGGCATTTGGCAGTTCTTTAAAAAGTATTTTTGGAGCTTGATGAAATTAATAAAAAATTGTTTTGCACGCTACAAATTCTGTCTTTTTAATATGACTGGGTTTCCAGTAAAAGTGTTGTTCAAATGGGAAACTGTAGCAAACTGGTGCACACCGTTTTCAACGTGCCCTTTGTAACTTCAACATCCTGACCTGCGACTTGAAAGAAGTAAATAATAATAAAAACATCTTAAACATCATTTAAACACAAAAACATCATACATTTCTTGTTTTACTTCAATTTGTCCTTGAGTTTGTTACATTTCACACTTTTTAAAATGTTTTTGTAATAAAAATACATTTGACATTGAATTAACCTATATATATTGCCTCCTTTTTTTCAAGATAATTTGTCTCCCTACAAAGTGCCTCATCTTATCCATGATGGATGCCTTCCACACTCATTCAGAAAGAGGAGATGTTGTTTTATTTGCATCTTTTAGTTGTTTACCAAAAAAATGTATTAGTAT
The DNA here is from genome assembly GCA_002895965.2 of Coryphaenoides rupestris. Classification (NCBI taxonomy): domain Eukaryota; kingdom Metazoa; phylum Chordata; class Actinopteri; order Gadiformes; family Macrouridae; genus Coryphaenoides; species Coryphaenoides rupestris. Next base: position 133,878 of record PIJE02000095.1, read on the forward strand.
TGAGTAGAAGCAGAACTTCACTGCTAACATTAAACATGTATTGACTATCCAATTAGAATTGAATAAAAGTTGTTTCCAAGAAAATGAAATTAGTGAGGCGTGGCCAAGACAAAAACTTCCGTTCTGATCCTAGGAAAAGAAAAACTTGCGTCGGGGACAGAAGGCTGAGGTGTTCATTGGGATGACGAGACAGGAAGGTCGGGGACAGGTAGGGTCGGCATCTAGTCGGATCAGTCTGAGGAATACAGGAAAGTCGTGCATGTGAGAGTGGAGATACAATCCTGCGGAGAGGGAGTGGAAAGGAGGAGCTTAGAGAGAGTGAATTGGTAATGAGAACAGGTGGAGCTGATGTGGTTGATGAGGTAATTGGAAGGCGGGGAGAGGAAATCATGATAATGATACATGATCCATGTTCATTGTGCACAGAGGTTTCTGCAGGTCTCTACTATTTATTTTCTAAAGCTGTGTGTGTGTGTGTGTGTGTGTGTGTGTACTGTAGAAAAATGATATGTTGAATCTACCAAAAAGTAAAGTAAGGTAACACTTTACACTAACTTTAACTGAGTTGCTATTACTTACTGCCTTTTTAAGTATATTGGCTTAAAAGGGTTGTGTAGATACAACTCAAACGAACTAAAATTTTTTCCAGACTGTAAGAATGACCCAAAATTATATATACAATAAATTATATTACTTAAATATGTAATTGTATGTAAATCAAATACAATGAAGCATTACAGACACTGGAATCTTCAAAATATATACTTCTACAAATAAATATCCTCATCTCCTAGCCGCACAACCTTGTTTTGAAAACCACACCCTTGTGGGACAAACAAAAAACCCAAACAAAAAAACCATTGAATGGCATACCATGCAGTAAATTAGGTCTGTTCAAATGGACAAAGTGGCGTCACAAAACACAGCTACTGTATGCCTTGTGCTCCGACAACAGCACAACAATTCTGGTATGATTGTTCATCATTTGACTAGAAAACTTTCAAAACAATCAATGTACACACACGCACACACGTACCACAAACTACATACAGCGGTGTGTGGGCATGTCATTTGTAGTACATGTGAGAGTGTGTGCGTGTGTTTGTGGAACTGAGGACCTTGTAAGCTAAACCAGCTTTAAACCAGTTCAGAATTGTGCATTAAAGTACATGACATTATTATCCAAGCAGTACCAAATGCACGTTTATTAAGCTACATATACAGTTACCATCCAAAAATGGCACACGATCAGAAAGAGGATCACAATTTTAAGACTTTTAAGACTTTTAAGACTGTTTGGCCAGTTAAATGAATAAAACGTCTTAGACAACATGAACAAAAACAATAATCTGGGCTGCTTTGCACAATAAACAATAAACAAAAGTATGTAGGCCTTGTTGAGGCATGGTAGCATACAACGCTTGTAATGAGCCACAGGTATGGAGATAGGCATCTTGCATGACAAGTCGGGTTTGGCACGCTGAACCCTGCCTTGCCGTGCATCTCCATGTAATTAATTCTATTTATTTATTTATTATCATACAGTATATAATTAACACATTTGTAGCATTTTCTTTATTAATCAAAATGATGCTGGTATGTCTTACTTTAATCTGCCGACAGGCTATCTGATCACTGGCCGCTTAACAACACAAATAGGCCTACTAGGCAGCCTGCATGCTATTTATTTTCAACTAAAACTACTTTTACAGCAGAAGGTTAGGTTATAGAACCATTTCCTATGGAATTGGATGGGACTTCCCTGAAATAGGGATGGCTAGAATATCATCACCCAACCTTGCCTCTCGCGCCATAGGACGATCAGGGAGACACTGCTGTGGGTTTAGGTTAGGCTTAGCAACCGTTTGTTTAGACACAGATAATATAGAGAGAGTGCAATGCCATTCTCTGTAAAACCTGAAAAATAAAGGGCCCCCTATTGTTTTCTTAAAATACAATACGTTTTTCAACCCTCCCCATTGTGAAGAGGTAGGCCTACTGGGACATTCATCACATAGGATATACTGTACTTATGTGACTTCTTAACCAACACTGGAACACTCACTTTGGATCTGAAGACAAAATGAAACCTAACAGCCAGCAGGTTCATGCATCATATCTCTGCAGATGTAATCCCAGAAAAAAGAAAGAAGCTCCATCAATGCTCCAGAGGTAATGTGTTATTTGTAGATGCTTTTCAGTCACTGTTGTAGATGTAGTCCCAGATAGCCAAAAGCAGTCCAGTGCCAAATGCGTCTGCGTTATGATCCACGTCCACCTGGCCTTCCTGCTCATCCTCGTGGTTATATTCAGCAGCTGAGCCCGGGCGATGTGCTGTACTCCCATCGGGTTAACATGAAGTTTCATCTCATGATCAATCCTTTAACACACAACCTTAATCTCAATTGCCCAATTGTTTTGTTTCTTTGACTCAAATAAAACACTGACATAAATAAATAATGTATAATTATTATTATTGAACTTTTTGTGTGTTTTATTTGAATGTATTCTATCTCTTTCTTTAATCTTGAGCTGAGTAATGCAGTTAAGATGTCTGGTTAAATGTTTATAGTAGCATCCAGCTCATTTACAGTATATAATTTTAACCAGGAAGACACAGTCAGTATGAGGGAATCTTGAATAAGCTATCTTTGCACAACATTTACACAATGTTGCTCCACTGTCATTCTTATGTGTTCGCTTATTTGAATCCAGGGTTTACAAGATTATACTCCGATTGACAAACTGAATTGAGCTATTGTACAATTTCCCCCCGGGCTCCATCATGAAATGTGACTCTGAATGTGTTTTAATCGTTCCGCTTCAGGAAGGACTTTGTGTTATCCTGTTGCTCTGTGCAACAGCCTAGTGACAACCAGATATGTAAATGCTGGCCACCGGCCACGTATGTGCCTGCTTGTGTACGTGTGCACATGTGTCCTCATTCATTGGTTCATCTGGGTGTGGTGAACTGAAAAGTTCCGTACTTTGAGATCCAAGACCAGATAGCCCAACCAGATCCTGGCCAAAACTGTGGGATTGGATCACACAAAACCAATTTTGAGGATTTTATCAAAATCTGATCGGAACACGTTGGAACTCACTGGCCCAGGTGAAAGTCAAAGTAAGTAAGGTCAAGGTGGATGGGGTTGTATGGTGCTCCCCTGTTGTCAAATGTGGGGAGTCAACTCGAGCTTCGCCAATAATTCAATAATAGAAGAATTCATCAATCAACTACACACGCACACTATTCCACCACTTTCATCATGGTTTCTATGTTTGTTTTATGCATGTCGAACATTCTTAATTGACATAACTTGTTTTAACACATGTGGACGGCACACAGTTAGCCCTGGTGCATTGTCGTTGTCATTATCTATTGATTGACACTTAATTGCTCCAAACTGAAAGCTTGATGTGTCAGGAGGCTGTCAGTCAGCTCATGTGTCAGGTGGTATCAAACAAACAATCATGTATGTAATAAACTAGCAGCCAGTAGTATACGCCTATTGCCTATTGCCAACGTGCACGAGTGTTCTACCAGCAGGAAGGGCGTGTCATCGCTGTCTCCGCTCGCAGGGTTTAAAGGCGACCACAAGTGGAGGCTCGAGACACTGCGACACTGCCAGGGACAGCTGGTATCAAACACTGGGAAACAGGTGTCTTCCTATCAGATATCTGAGACTTCTAACTGAGTGAGTCTGGGCTTTTACATTTTTTTGTATTGCTTTGCCAATGTTTATCTACAGGATGCCTAGATTGTATTTTTAAATACTAAAATACAATGGAAACTAAAACTCTGTCTTTACACTGTTGAGCTTGGTTTTTGCATTCCACCCTGTTATCCCCTAGGCTGCATGAGGATCATTGTTGGGGTTGTCTGCAAGTGCTGTAGCCTACTTGCAGACAAAGTTTCATGTTGTTAGGTCTACCCACGCGCTATGTTGAGAGTTATCTAGTTAGGTCATTTGCATAGCTCAAAGGATGATCATAAGATATTAGCCTTAATTACACAGTGAAAACAAAAAGCAAACTGCAAATTCTTTCATGTCGGTGAGATCCGTGTTGACTCCACGGCTATGGCCTTACTTTACAGGCAGGAATCACGTTTGAAAATATTTTGAGCAGTCAGTGGTAAAGTACCAGTGCACGCAGATTATTTAGGTAGGTAGGCCTTGTTGAGGCAAGGTGGCATACAACGCTTGTAATGAGCCACAGGTATGGAGATAGGCATCTTGCATGACAGGGGAACACTATATGCTATATGGAAAACACTGATGGGCTATCGTGATTTTGTGAGGGCATAATGAAGAGACACCATTTTATTTGCTGACCTCAGCAGACTCCTGGAAATCTATTATCTTGCACAACATTTACACAATGTTGCTCCACTGTCATTCTTATGTGTTCGCTTATTTGAATCCAGGGTTTACAAGATTATACTCCGATTGACAAACTGAATTGAGCTATTGTACAATTTCCCCCCGGGCTCCATCATGAAATGTGACTCTGAATGTGTTTTAATCGTTCCGCTTCAGGAAGGACTTTGTGTTATCCTGTTGCTCTGTGCAACAGCCTAGTGACAACCAGATATGTAAATGCTGGCCACCGGCCACGTATGTGCCTGCTTGTGTACGTGTGCACATGTGTCCTCATTCATTGGTTCATCTGGGTGTGGTGAACTGAAAAGTTCCGTACTTTGAGATCCAAGACCAGATAGCCCAACCAGATCCTGGCCAAAACTGTGGGATTGGATCACACAAAACCAATTTTGAGGATTTTATCAAAATCTGATCGGAACACGTTGGAACTCACTGGCCCAGGTGAAAGTCAAAGTAAGTAAGGTCAAGGTGGATGGGGTTGTATGGTGCTCCCTGTTGTCAAATGTGGGGAGTCAACTCGAGCTTCGCCAATAATTCAATAATAGAAGAATTCATCAATCAACTACACACGCACACTATTCCACCACTTTCATCATGGTTTCTATGTTTGTTTTATGCATGTCGAACATTCTTAATTGACATAACTTGTTTTAACACATGTGGACGGCACACAGTTAGCCCTGGTGCATTGTCGTTGTCATTATCTATTGATTGACACTTAATTGCTCCAAACTGAAAGCTTGATGTGTCAGGAGGCTGTCAGTCAGCTCATGTGTCAGGTGGTATCAAACAAACAATCATGTATGTAATAAACTAGCAGCCAGTAGTATACGCCTATTGCCTATTGCCAACGCGCACGAGTGTTCTACCAGCAGGAAGGGCGTGTCATCGCTGTCTCCGCTCGCAGGGTTTAAAGGCGACCACAAGTGGAGGCTCGGGACACTGCGACACTGCCAGGGACAGCTGGTATCAAACACTGGGAAACAGGTGTCTTCCTATCAGATATCTGAGACTTCTAACTGAGTGAGTCTGGGCTTTTACATTTTTTTGTATTGCTTTGCCAATGTTTATCTACAGGATGCCTAGATTGTATTTTTAAATACTAAATACATGGAAAACTAAAACTCTGTCTTTACACTGTTGAGCTTGGTTTTTGCATTCCACCCTGTTATCCCCCTAGGCTGCATGAGGATCATTGTTGGGGTTGTCTGCAAGTGCTGTAGCCTACTTGCAGACAAAGTTTCATCGTTGTTAGGTCTACCCACGCGCTAGTTGAGAGTTATCTAGTTAGGTCATTTGCATAGCTCAAAGGATGATCATAAGATATTAGCCTTAATTACACAGTGAAAACAAAAAGCAAACTGCAAATTCTTTCATGTCGGTGAGATCCGTGTTGACTCCACGGCTATGGCCTTACTTACAGGCAGGAATCACGTTTGAAATATTTTGAGCAGTCAGTGGTTAAAGTACCAGTGCACGCAAGATTATTTAGGTAGGTAGGCCTTGTTTGAGGCAAGGTGGCATACAACGCTTGTAATGAGCCAACAGGATATGGAGGATAGGCATCTTGCATGACAGGGGAACACTATATGCTATATGGAAAACATTGATGGGCTATCGTGATTTTGTGGAGGGCATAATGAAGAGACACCATTTTATTTGCTGACCTCAGCAGACTCCTGGAAATCTATTAACCTAATTTATTCAACAGTTTACTTGATGTCGGCAAATCCCTTTTTAATCATGACGTGGAATTTTTTTTATGATTGCTTCACAGAATTAATTCCATAATTTTCTTCATAAATATTCGAGCATAATCATAGTTAATTCAAACCCAATATCAGAAAAGTTTGCAATGACAAAATTTGAAACTTGGATTGAAACTAATGTCAAATACTTTTCTAGATGCTTACTATTATGTACATTAGACCCTGAATTACATGATTATTAGTTAGAAGCCTATTGTGGATTTGGGTTTTCAGTGGCTTTATAAACATCCCTGGCTTCAGTAAAACATCCGTTCCCAATATCATTTGTGAACTTTGATGTGCTGATTCTGCCTAAGAGCATTTTGCGTGAACAAGCCTGCCACAAAGGTCAACTACAGCAATGTAGCACAATATAGCAATACAGGTCTTTGTGATAAGACGTTTTGTTAAAGTCGTATGGTGATTCACTGTCATGTTGTCCACAAACTCCATATGGATGGACGCACACATTGAGACCAAAAGACAAAAGCGGTATATTGCTATTCTTTACATTTGTGTTATGAGAGCTCACGCTAAATGCTCTTCGGCAGAATCGGTACAAGGAAGTCATTTTGCCTAATTATATTCGCAACAGATATTTTGTTTTGAAGATTACATAACAGTTACGATGGTCTGATCACCCCGACCAGTACTGTCCTTGAAACATTTTTGCATATGAGTCCTTTTTTTTTCTCAGTTTTTCAAGATGCCTGCACCTGATGCGCGGGGCCGCTTTGCCAATGCCACACTGAAAGAGGACATGGAGGAGAAGGAAAACGAGGAGAAAGAGAGGATGGTGGTGATAGAAGAGACAGACAAGGAGGAGATGGTGGATAAGGAAGAGACGGATGAGAAGGAGGAGAAGGAGAGCATAGTGAAGATAGAAGAGAAGAATGAGAAGGAGAAGAAGCAGGAGGGGGAGGTGGAAGAGGAAGATCAGCCTGATGGTAACAAATGTTTACCCGTGCATCTCACTGAGCTCAGTTGCATCCATCAGTTGTAACTTTCACTCATACTGGGCTTTCTTCTCTACAGCAGCTGCAGATGTTCTGGAGGTGAAATCTGTGAACCCGATTGGTGAAGCCAACAAGCGGAATCGCAAGGAGCACCACACAGACCAGTACCACGGTGATGACCTCATCCTGCGTCGGGGACAGTCTTTCGTGATTAATCTCCACCTTTCACGACCTTTCGACCCCAGCAAAGACAAACTTCACCTGGAACTTAAAACAGGTCAGTGAGCGGACAACAATATGGTCTGTGAGGTCACCTAAACTTTACACACTCGCTCTAGATTTAATTTCACAACAAGCATTGCCACTGCTTGAGATTTTTTGCAGCAGCAGACACTTTTTCACATGGAGATGAACTAGCCACTGAGATCACTAACCGAATGAAGCTATTAGAGGAACAACATGTTAGTCGCTTCCACCAGGAAGTCATGGCTGGCTGGATGAAATGGTATCATGTATTACATAGCTGGTTTTTTTCACAATCTAAAAACAATAAAAATAGGTCATGAAAGCATATAGGGTCCAGGTTCACACAGGGCCAATAGGCTAGCTAAAACATCCACAACCTAATGTGCCTGCCTCCACTTCCTTCAGCCTATAAAGCCTTTCAAAGCATTACCAGCAAGACCAGCTCCAAGTTGTAGCTCATTTTGTAGTTCCAAGCAGTGGGAGCAGCATATTACATCAAGATCAGCATATTTTGCAGTTCAGTGCAAATCCTTCCCTGTGGGCTCACCACCTGCAGAGATAGTCATTGGGGTCGGGTGCATTGCAAACCGGCGGTAGGAAAAAGGCGGCGTCCAGGCCGTGCGGTTCCCCTGGGAACGCTGACTGGTTCTAAGGGACATGGAACTCACCTCGCTGGTGGGGAAGGAGCCGGAGCTGATGCGGGAGGGTGGGAAGCGGTCCCAACTAGATATGGTGGGCTCACCTCACACACAGCACCGGTTCTGGAACCAAAATCCTGGAAAGGGGCTGAACTCCTTTTCCGGGGTGTGAGGTGCCAGGCGGGTGTGGGGATACTCACAAGTCCCTGGCTGAGCGCCGCTGTGTTGGAGTTCTCCCCGATGAACGAGAGGGTCGCACCCATGCTCTTACCTCCAAAATAACTTCTCGTGCATCCCGGGGGAGCTTGGGGACATGGAATCCGAGTGGGCCATGTTGAAAGCCTCCATTGTAGAGGTGGCTGCTAGGAGCTGGGGTCAGAAGGCTGTCGGTGCCTGTCATACCTGTGGACCTGTGACAGTACCTGTGGAATGGCAGACCAGGGTGGTGGTCCCCATTTTGGAATTTCCCCATCCAGTCTACATGTGCTTTGTGGACATGGAGAAGGCTTATGACCATGACCTTCAATAGTTTTTTTGTTTTTGTAAACACACCCTGTCCCCTCCATGTTGCAAACATGGAGGTAAGGGATAATTAAATTAAAAGATTAATTTAAGATTTGTGAATACATGTGTTTCCCTGTAGGAGCCATGCCAACAGTGGCTAAGGGAACACACGCCATCATTCCTTTAGTGGAACACCTGGAGGACGGCCGCTGGGAGGCTAAGATAGTCAAACAAAGACACAACGGGCTGCAGCTATCTGTGAACTCCATCCCAACGGCTGTGATTGGTGCTTACCGTCTCAGTGTGGTGACATCAGGACTAAAGGCGGAGCATAAATCCATACACGAGTCATCCAATGTCCTCTACATGTTGTTCAATCCCTGGTGTGAAGGTACAACTGCATGTCAATTTTGTCCTATTTATAAGAAATTATTCCTGTCTCCTTCAACAAATGTACTCTTTGTAAGTCGCTTTGGATAAAAGCGTCTGCCAAATGTCCTAAATTTAAATGTAAATGTAATGTCAAAGGCAATTACCTTGAACTATTTTAACCATTGTAAACTCAATGTCCTTAGAATAAGTCATCTAAAAATGGATACTACTCCAGTACACTCACTTGTGAAAATGAACTGAAATCCATTTTGCAATGTCAGACGATGCAGTGTTCATGGATGATGAGGATGAGAGACAGGAGTACGTTTCTGAATGACGTCGGGAGACTTATACTACGGCACGAGCAACAGATAGGAGAGCGGACATGGAACTTTGGCCAGTGTGAGAGTTTACCTTACAGTATCTCTGGTGGTTTTAAAGAAGTATATTCAGAAACTGATCCAGGTGACATCCTGTACTCTGATTTGGTTTAATTTCTTGATCAGTGCATGAAGCCAGTTCTTCAAAACTCACAACCTTGATCTCTCTTGAGCCTTTAGTTTTGTTGTGTGTCCATTACTTCTATGCTTACATTACTGTTTACGCCGGCCTGGTGATTTCCAAAAATGACCACTTTATTTGTTCACGATTTCATTTTCTTACCTTTTTTATAGTTAGTGAAGGGATACTTGCTGTCTTGCCTCTTTGTCCTGGAGAAGAGTGGAACGCCTGTGTCTGGTTGGGGCAACCCTATTAACGTTGTTCGAGTTGTTTCAGCGATGGTGAGACCCGTATACACAACATGAAGAGTGTTTAAGTTAAGAGTGTTTCACTTTTTAAGAAGATGTATTCATCACACTTTCACTCTATTTATCACACTACACACGACAGAAATATACAAAAAAATACAACGTAAATGGCTTCTTTTATTTGACTACATATGTCTACAATTATATAGTGTTAAGGACACCTTCTGGAAGTTTGTTCCAGATCGTGGTGCAGGAAAACTAAAACCCTGGTTCAAACCCCACTAGAGTGTTTCAGGTCATCAGGGTCCAGTCCGCGCACTGTTCCCTGTTGACCTGAGACACACGAGTGGGTTTGTAACAGAAGCAGATCAGAGAGTGTTACACGAAGGAATAAAATATTTTTAACTCAATTATCTGACAAACAGGAAGCCATACAAGCACTCATACTTCAAAGTATTGCTACTTTATGTATTGTATTATATTTAGTGCATTTGATGTCCTCATCCTAATAATGAGGCAACAGTCCCACATTAGGATATAAAGTGTGTGAGGCTTCTGTCCTTCAGATCAACTCCCCTGATGATGGAGGAGTGCTGGAGGGGAACTGGTCAGGGTACTATTCAGGCGGGACCTCTCCCACAGCCTGGAGCGGTAGTGTGGAGATCCTCAAGAACTACCAAGAGGGTGGTGGAGCTCCTGTTAAATACGGCCAGTGTTGGGTCTTCTCCGGCTTAACCACTACAGGTTAGCGTTGTTCTTAGGTTTTCTTCTAACAGTTCGTTCAATCTTTAATCTTTATACTTATTGATACAGACGTTTGATATCTTTCATACCAGAGTTCTCCCACATTAAAAGACCATGTCACGTGATACCACCTCGGTCATTTCATTATGGGGAAGGGACAAGGTTATTTTATTGTGTTCTTGAAATACCTATATGAACGTCGACATATTTTTACCTCATTTTACACTACAGCACTCACTGCATTTTCTGCAGGAAATACATTTTCTCGTTCTTGTTGATGCTTGTTGCAATCCTTAATTAGTGTTGACTTATGAGCACTTTTTTTGATCATCTTAAAATAGTAACCACTTGCTTTTGATTCTGACAGCTATGTTTGACTTTGTATCTGTTCTAACTTTTAATTCCAACTTGTGATTTAAAGGAGTCATAATATACCACCATGTGTGATCGTGATTAGCCATTCCAAGCGGTTTCAAAAACCAGTTGGAATGGCCCCACGTGACATCACAAGTGTGAGTGTCCACCTATAAGTATGGTGGATAGATCAGCAACTGGTAGGCTGATCTATCCACCATACTTCTATGGTGGACACTCCCACTTGTGATGTCAAGTGGGGCCATTCCAACCGCTTGGAATGATGATCACACCTGGTGGTATAATAGGAGCCCTTTAAAGTTTCATTGTTCTCAGTCTCACTTGGAAGTCACCGGGAAAATATTATTAAATGTAATGTCAATGGAGTTAAAATCCTGTGTCCTCCATGTTACACAACCTTGTGCTGACCTCATTAAATCCTCCTTTCCTCCACAGTGTTGCGATGTTTGGGCATTCCTACACGCAGCGTGACCAACTTCGACTCCGCCCATGACACAGACATCTCCTTGACAACAGATGTGTACCTTGATGAGGAACTCGATCCCTTAGAGTACCTTAATGACGACTCTGTCTGGTGTGTAATATCATGTGTTTATCACATTTGAAGTGTTAAATGTCAAGGGTAAAATGTCAAGTAAAACACGGTGCCTTTTCTTCTCAAGGAATTTCCACGTATGGAACGACTGCTGGATGGCTCGTCCAGACCTGCCTGCTGGTATGGGAGGTTGGCAGGCGGTGGATGCCACCCCACAGGAGACCAGCCAGGGCACCTTCCGCTGTGGACCAGCCCCTCTGGCCGCCCTGCGCAGCGGGCAGGTTTACATACAGTATGACTGCCCCTTTGTCTTTGCTGAGGTAAGTGCATCCAGCCATTACCACCTCATCATCATCGCAATTTAATTCAATTAAAAAGTTACCGTGATCAAAATCTTCAATCTTCAAGTCTGTTCACATGGAAGCCTGTTGACATTGGGTCAACTGATGACATTCTCAGGAATTATTATGTCTCTTTTTTTCCCCTTCCGTTCTCCCTCCCTCCCCCTTTCCTCCAGGTGAACAGTGACAAGATCTACTGGCAGAGGAATCCGGACGGAACCTTCAAAAAGATCTACAATGAGAAGCACAAAGTTGGCCACAACATCAGCACCAAGGCAGTGGGCTCGGACGAGCGCAACGATGTTACACACCTTTATAAGCATCCTGAAGGTATCAAATACACCTACATCTGTATCGTATTACTCCACACATATTACTATATTTTCACTCTTTATATAGATTATTTTTTAAAAGTGTATTCTATCTTACACATACATGCATTATTACACATAGGCTCAGAGAAGGAGCGTATCGCCGTGGAAACAGCCTCACGCTACGGTACCAAGCCAGAGACGTACTCGGCTCCCACAGCGGAGGACATCTCCATCGAGGTGACCATGGATGGAGAAGATCCACGCATGGGAAGCGACTCCAGACTCAGGATAAATTTGATCAACGGCAGCTTGGAGGAGCGCTCTATCAGCCTCCACGGCCAGGTGGCAGTCATGTACTACACCGGTGTCCACAAGGCCACTGTGTGCAGAGACAAGGTAGAGATGGATCTGCCGCCCAGCAGTGGTGAGTCGTCTATTTAAATACTGTCCTGTTGTATGCCGGCCAGATGATGCAGTCTACCTGGAGGCATCCTTGAGAAATCTGCCTGACCTCTACATTGCGCTGACACGTTGGTTCAGGCGTTCATGCTGACATTCATGCTGCTGATATCATGATGATTATTATCATGACCGACTCAGGACCAAGCCGCACACTCACCCGAAATCTGCCGATGACTCAGGTATTGATGAAGTTGAGGCCTTGTCCACACATTTTTTTTTTTGTTTTTTTTACGTTCATGGGCTGCTCAACTTCTCCATTATTAGCCAGCATTCTCTGTCCCCAACAGTTGCAGCTAGGCTAACTAGCTAGTTAATGCTCATAAAAGAAATAACTCCGCTTGATTGGTTGATATTAGATCATCTGGGGCCAGCTAGCAGGGCCTGGGGTTGTAACAATCCCCACACATCAAATTCTCTTGTCACTATTTATTGTGACACTCTCAGGGGGGTGACGATTGCTCACGGGACTGAAATTAATGAATTCAAGTTCCACAGATACTCAGTCAACATTTTCGATAGCCATCTTGCAATGTTTACTGACTGATTCCGGACTGATTCTGTCACAGCGCTGTCGTCATCTGTTTAGTCCGCTTCTGGCCCGCCTATATCAGATACACCGATGTGATTGGTTTCAGTTGGATCAACAGGAATTGGTAAGTGACTCGCTGAGCAAATTCAAATTGTGCTCTCGCGAGAACTCTGGATTTCCAGGGTAAATCTACATGACAATTTTTTTAATAACTTATTATTTTGCTATAACAAATAATACGTGTATTAAATTCTAAATAAAATAATGCAATGATATTTTATGAACAAAAAAATTATCTCTTAAAAATGGTACGGCCTGCAGAGAAGGCCCTGGCGGCCCTGACGGACCTCCTCTGGCACTACTTGGTTACAATTAGGCAACAACTGAAAGTTGAACAAAACTACTTGATCATGTTTAGGCAGCAACACTATTTGGTTATTATTACCTAACTTATGACCAAGCCGTACACACAGCCGTTAATGATGTTGAGTGTTGCTATTGACTTGGGACCAAGAGTCTGAGTCCGGTTCAAGACCGACGGGGGATAGAGACCACATTGAGAACAAGACCGCAACAAGAGTTCCATTTGAAACCAAGACCATGTGCTTATCTTTGTATCAATTGCCTAAAATAGAAAATGAGGTTTCCTAAAGGCATATTTTAAAAAGTAATTGGTGGTGCAGTTTGCATTTGACCAATCATTCAACCTCACGGTGGGAATAGGCCATTTTTTCATAATGTTTCTTCGCTGGATGCCATATCGACTTCTCTGACTGTTTAAGCATTCGCTGCTGGGCTTTTAAAGCTGCTCAGGGCAAAGCTTACTGCAAGCATGTAAAACTCACCCCCACCCCCCTTTTCTCCCCATCTACTTGTTGTGTGCAGCGTTGGGTCTGATGTGGCGCATGCCTTTTAAGATGTACCAGGACCAACTGATTGACCAGGCTGCCCTGATGCTGACCCTCTCTGGCCGGGTCAGCCAAACACAGCAGGTCCTGGCAACACAGTTCAGCTTCCGGCTCCGGACTCCTGATGTGGTCATCAAGGTGACCACACATCCATCACTTCAATTATGCTTATTCCTGTGGTGGAGCAGAAATGTGGATAACATTTGTGTCCAAAAAAAATGAGTGTCAATTATGTTGTCATGGCGTTGATCTTTCAACAAAAGTGAGACCAGGCACTCTGTTAGTTGTGCAAATCGAAAACCATTACCGAAACGAACGTTCCAATAACATTCACATGTATTCACATGAGATGTATCTGCTATGTCCTGCAGCCAATTGGGGAGGCGGTGGTGGGTGAGACGATGGCTGTAGAGATCTCCTTCACCAATCCACTCCCAATCATGCTGAAAGACGTGACACTGCGTGTGGAAGGGCTGGGCCTACTGAACGTTCAAAAGATTGCTGTCGGGTAAGAGAAAGGAAAAATGCTGTTCCTGCACATCGGGAACTGCAATCTATGACTTATGGTACCTCCCTTGTTCTTGGATCCAGTGCTTGAATTGGAATCAAAAAAGTGCCAGCACATTACAAAAATCTGCACGTCATGGCTTTCATGACAAAGGGCTGTTTTGGTTTGCTGAGATCAATGACCAACTGGTTGTACTAGATTATTTACAGACATGATTGATTGTACTACTACCTGGACATGACCGGGTGTAGTACTACCTGGACATGACCGGTTGTAGTACTACCTGTACATGACCGGGTGTAGTACTACCTGGACATGACCGGGTGTAGTACTACCTGGACATGACCCGATGTAGTACTACCTGTACATGACCGGGTGTAGTACTACCTGTACATGACCGGGTGTAGTACTACCTGGACATGACCCAATGTAGTACTACCTGTACATGACCGGGTGTAGTACTACCTGTACATGACCGGGTGTAGTACTACCTGGACATGACCGGGTGTAGTACTACCTGGACATGACCGAGTGTAGTACTACCTGCACATGACAGCATGTAGTACTACCTGGACATGACCGGGTGTAGTACTACCTGGACATGACTGGATGTAGTTCTACCTGTACATGACCAGGTGTAGTACTACCTGGACATGACCGGGTGTAGTACTACCTGTACATGACAGCGTGTAGTACTACCTGGACATGACCGGGTGTAGTACTACCTGTACATGACCGAGTGTAGGACTACCTGGACATGACCGGGTGTAGTACTAACTGGACATGACCCGATGTAGTACTACCTGGACATGACCGGGTGTAGTACTACCTGGACATGACCGAGTGTAGTACTACCTGGACATGACCGTGTGTAGTACTACCTGGACATGACCGGGTGTACTTCTACCTGGACATGACGAAACACTGTTCAGTTGATTGCAATACACCAACTGCCAAGCATATGGACCAGTAGGTCCATATACTTTTACAATTAATGGTGTTTTGGGGATTATATTTCTTTGAGGTGCTAACATGTTCTCATGTTTTATATTTTTATATTTTAATATTTCTCTTAGGCTTAGACTTACTGTAAGTTTGTAAATTTGTTATTTTATTTTTTACTTTTATTATTCTATTGTTTATTTCTCTTGTTTAATATTTTATTGATATGTACTTCTAGCAGAAGAATTTCCTTCGGGATCAATTAAGTTTTATCTTATCTGATCTTATCTGATCTTATCTTCTGTTCCAGGGGGACATCATCATGTGAACGCTCTCAGAACACACACACACACACACACACACACACACACACACACACACACACACACACACACACACACACACACACACACACACACACAGAAGCGCATGTGAACTTCATAGCATAATTCACCTGCCATGGCGTTTACCGCAACCTGAGGTTCACAACCAGACAGCGCCCCCACCTGTTATTATTGAGCATTACACCACAACTACACGTAGCCCAGACTGCACACCCCCCCTCCTCTTCCTCCCTGCGGACGGGAGAGTGAAACGTCGGAGGGACGTGGAGTTTTGGGGGCAACAATGAAAATTTTGACGATAGATTATGGACGGCTGCATGATTAAAAGCATATGGACCTACTGGTCCATATGCTTGGCAGTTGGTGTATTGCAATCAACTGAACAGTGTTTCGTCATGTCCAGGTAGTACTACACCCGGTCATGTCCAGGTAGTACTACACCCGGTCATGTCCAGGTAGTACTACACCCGGTCATGTCCAGGTAGTACTACACCCGGTCATGTACAGGTAGTACTACACCCGGTCATGTCCAGGTAGTACTACACCCGGTCATGTCCAGGTAGTACTACACCCGGTCATGTCCAGGTAGTACTACACCTGGTCATGTACAGGTAGTACTACAACCGGTCATGTCTAGGTAGTACTACACCCGGTCATGTCCAGGTAGTACTACATACTGTCATGTGCAGGTAGTACTACACCCGGTCATGTCCAGGTAGTACTACACCCGGTCATGTCCAGGTAGTACTACACCCGGTCATGTCCAGGTAGTACTACACCCGGTCAGTAGTCCACACCGGTCATTAGGTACTACACCCGGTCATGTACAGGTAGTACTACACCCGGTCATGTCCAGGTAGTACTACACCCGGTCATGTCCAGGTAGTAGTACAATCAATCATGTCTGTAAATAATCTAGTACAACCAGTTGGTCATTGATCTCAGCAAACCAAAACAGCCCTTTGTCATGAAAGCCATGACGTGCAGATTTTTGTAATGTGCTGGCACTTTTTTGATTCCAATTCAAGCACTGGATCCAAGAACAAGGGAGGTACCATAAGTCATAGATTGCAGTTCCCGATGTGCAGGAACAGCATTTTTCCTTTCTCTTACCCGACAGCAATCTTTTGAACGTTCAGTAGGCCCAGCCCTTCCACACGCAGTGTCACGTCTTTCAGCATGATTGGGAGTGGATTGGTGAAGGAGATCTCTACAGCCATCGTCTCACCCACCACCGCCTCCCCAATTGGCTGCAGGACATAGCAGATACATCTCATGTGAATACATGTGAATGTTATTGGAACGTTCGTTTCGGTAATGGTTTTCGATTTGCACAACTAACAGAGTGCCTGGTCTCACTTTTGTTGAAAGATCAACGCCATGACAACATAATTGACACTCATTTTTTTTGGACACAAATGTTATCCACATTTCTGCTCCACCACAGGAATAAGCATAATTGAAGTGATGGATGTGTGGTCACCTTGATGACCACATCAGGAGTCCGGAGCCGGAAGCTGAACTGTGTTGCCAGGACCTGCTGTGTTTGGCTGACCCGGCCAGAGAGGGTCAGCATCAGGGCAGCCTGGTCAATCAGTTGGTCCTGGTACATCTTAAAAGGCATGCGCCACATCAGACCCAACGCTGCACACAACAAGTAGATGGGGAGAAAAGGGGGGTGGGGGTGAGTTTTACATGCTTGCAGTAAGCTTTGCCCTGAGCAGCTTTAAAAGCCCAGCAGCGAATGCTTAAACAGTCAGAGAAGTCGATATGGCATCCAGCGAAGAAACATTATGAAAAAATGGCCTATTCCCACCGTGAGGTTGAATGATTGGTCAAATGCAAACTGCACCACCAATTACTTTTTAAAATATGCCTTTAGAAACCCTCATTTTCTATTTTAGGCAATTGATACAAAGATAAGCACATGGTCTTGGTTTCAAATGGGACTCTTGTTGTGGTCTTGTTCTCAATGTGGTCTCTATCCCCCGTCGGTCTTGAACCGGACTCAGACTCTTGGTCCCAAGTCAATAGCAACACTCAACATCATTAACGGCTGTGTGTACGGCTTGGTCATAAGTTAGGTAATAATAACCAAATAGTGTTGTTGCCTAAACATGATCAAGTAGTTTTGTTCAACTTTCAGTTGTTGCCTAATTGTAACCAAGTAGTGCCAGAGGAGGTCCGTCAGGGCCGCCAGGGCCTTCTCTGCAGGCCCTACCATTTTTAAGAGAAAAATTTTTTGTTCATAAAATATCATTGCATTATTTTATTTATAATTTAATACACGTATTATTTGTTATAGCAAAATAATAAGTTATTAAAAAAATTGTCATGTAGATTTACCCTGGAAATCCAGAGTTCTCGCGAGAGCACAATTCGAATTTGCTCAGCGAGTCACTTACCAATTCCTGTTGATCCAACTGAAACCAATCACATCGGTGTATCTGATATAGGCGGGCCAGAAGCGGACTAAACAGATGACGACAGCGCTGTGACAGAATCAGTCCGGAATCAGTAAACATTGCAAGATGGCTATCGAAAATGTTGACTGAGTATCTGTGGAACTTGAATTCATTAATTTCAGTCCCGTGAGCAATCGTCACCCCCCTGAGAGTGTCACAATAAATAGTGACAAGAGAATTTGATGTGTGGGGATTGTTACAACCCCAGGCCCTGCTAGCTGGCCCCAGATGATCTAATATCAACCAATCAAGCGGAGTTATTTCTTTTATGAGCATTAACTAGCTAGTTAGCCTAGCTGCAACTGTTGGGGACAGAGAATGCTGGCTAATAATGGAGAAGTTGAGCAGCCCATGAACGTAAAAAAAAACAAAACAATAAATGTGTGGACAAGGCCTCAACTTCATCAATACCTGAGTCATCGGCAGATTTCGGGTGAGTGTGCGGCTTGGTCCTGAGTCGGTCATGATAATAATCATCGTGATATCAGCAGCATGAATGTCAGCATGAACGCCTGAACCAACGTGTCAGCGCAATGTAGAGGTCAGGCAGATTTCTCAAGGATGCCTCCAGGTAGACTGCATCATCTGGCCGGCATACAACATGACAGTATTTAAATAGACGACTCACCACTGCTGGGCGGCAGATCCATCTCTACCTTGTCTCTGCACACAGTGGCCTTGTGGACACCGGTGTAGTACATGACTGCCACCTGGCCGTGGAGGCTGATAGAGCGCTCCTCCAAGCTGCCGTTGATCAAATTTATCCTGAGTCTGGAGTCGCTTCCCATGCGTGGATCTTCTCCATCCATGGTCACCTCGATGGAGATGTCCTCCGCTGTGGGAGCCGAGTACGTCTCTGGCTTGGTACCATAGCGCGAGGCTGTTTCCACGGCGATACGTTCCTTCTCTGAGCCTATGTGTAATAATGCATGTATGTGTAAGATAGAATACACTTTTAAAAAATAATCTATATAAAGAGTGAAAATATAGTAATATGTGTGGAGTAATACGATACAGATGTAGGTGTATTTGATACCTTCAGGATGCTTATAAAGGTGTGTAACATCGTTGCGCTCGTCCGAGCCCACTGCCTTGGTGCTGATGTTGTGGCCAACTTTGTGCTTCTCATTGTAGATCTTTTTGAAGGTTCCGTCCGGATTCCTCTGCCAGTAGATCTTGTCACTGTTCACCTGGAGGAAAGGGGGAGGGAGGGAGAACGGAAGGGGAAAAAAAGAGACATAATAATTCCTGAGAATGTCATCAGTTGACCCAATGTCAACAGGCTTCCATGTGAACAGACTTGAAGATTGAAGATTTTGATCACGGTAACTTTTTAATTGAATTAAATTGCGATGATGATGAGGTGGTAATGGCTGGATGCACTTACCTCAGCAAAGACAAAGGGGCAGTCATACTGTATGTAAACCTGCCCGCTGCGCAGGGCGGCCAGAGGGGCTGGTCCACAGCGGTAGGTGCCCTGGCTGGTCTCCTGTGGGGTGGCATCCACCGCCTGCCAACCTCCCATACCAGCAGGCAGGTCTGGACGAGCCATCCAGCAGTCGTTCCATACGTGGAAATTCCTTGAGAAGAAAAGGCACCGTGTTTTACTTGACATTTTACCCTTGACATTTAACACTTCAAATGTGATAAACACATGATATTACACACCAGACAGAGTCGTCATTAAGGTACTCTAAGGGATCGAGTTCCTCATCAAGGTACACATCTGTTGTCAAGGAGATGTCTGTGTCATGGGCGGAGTCGAAGTTGGTCACGCTGCGTGTAGGAATGCCCAAACATCGCAACACTGTGGAGGAAAGGAGGATTTAATGAGGTCAGCACAAGGTTGTGTAACATGGAGGACACAGGATTTTAACTCCATTGACATTACATTTAATAATATTTTCCCGGTGACTTCCAAGTGAGACTGAGAACAATGAAACTTTAAAGGGCTCCTATTATACCACCAGGTGTGATCATCATTCCAAGCGGTTGGAATGGCCCCACTTGACATCACAAGTGGGAGTGTCCACCTAGAAGTATGGTGGATAGATCAGCTACCAGTTGCTGATCTATCCACCATACTTATAGGTGGACACTCACACTTGTGATGTCACGTGGGGCCATTCCAACTGGTTTTTGAAACCGCTTGGAATGGCTAATCACGATCACACATGGTGGTATATTATGACTCCTTTAAATCACAAGTTGGAATTAAAAGTTAGAACAGATACAAAGTCAAACATAGCTGTCAGAATCAAAAGCAAGTGGTTACTATTTTAAGATGATCAAAAAAAGTGCTCATAAGTCAACACTAATTAAGGATTGCAACAAGCATCAACAAGAACGAGAAAATGTATTTCCTGCAGAAAATGCAGTGAGTGCTGTAGTGTAAAATGAGGTAAAAATATGTCGACGTTCATATAGGTATTTCAAGAACACAATAAAATAACCTTGTCCCTTCCCCATAATGAAATGACCGAGGTGGTATCACGTGACATGGTCTTTTAATGTGGGAGAACTCTGGTATGAAAGATATCAAACGTCTGTATCAATAAGTATAAAGATTAAAGATTGAACGAACTGTTAGTTAGCGAGAAGAAGAAAAAAAAAAAAAGAGAAGAAAACCTAAGAAGAACATCACCAGAACAGGTGTGACAACATAAAACAATAGCTGTTCCAAAGGCTCCCTGAGACCACGCCTCCTGGCAAAGCTGCAAATATATTTACAGTACATGTCTGTGTTTGACTGAACAACGCTAACCTGTAGTGGTTAAGCCGGAGAAGACCCAACACTGGCCGTATTTAACAGGAGCTCCACCACCCTCATTCACCTAAATTCTGGTGTGTAAACCACAGAATATATTAAAAACTCTGTCCATTCTGACTCCACATCATTTATTCTCCCTCTTATGGTCCAAGAGAAGAAAACCTAAGAAGAACATCACCAGAACAGGTGTGACAACATAAAACAATAGCTGTTCCAAAGGCTCCCTGAGACCACGCCTCCTGGCAAAGCTGCAAATATATTTACAGTACATGTCTGTGTTTGACTGAACAACGCTAACCTGTAGTGGTTAAGCCGGAGAAGACCCAACACTGGCCGTATTTAACAGGAGCTCCACCACCCTCTTGGTAGTTCTTGAGGATCTCCACACTACCGCTCCAGGCTGTGGGAGAGGTCCCGCCTGAATAGTACCCTGACCAGTTCCCCTCCAGCACTCCTCCATCATCAGGGGAGTTGATCTGAAGGACAGAATATAAGCTTTTATTCAAGCCTCACACACTTTATATCCTAATGTGGGACTGTTGCCTCATTATTAGGATGAGGACATCAAATGCACTAAATATAATACAATACATAAAGTAGCAATACTTTGAAGTATGAGTGCATGTATGGCTTCCTGTTTGTCAGATAATTGAGTTAAAAATATTTCATTCCTTCGTGTAACACTCTCTGATCTGCTTCTGTTACAAACCCACTCGTGTGTCTCAGGTCAACAGGGAACAGTGCGCGGACTGGACCCTGATGACCTGAAACACTCTAGTGGGGTTTGAACCAGGGTTTTAGTTTTCCTGCACCACGATCTGGAACAAACTTCCAGAAGGTGTCCTTAACACTATATAATTGTAGACATATGTAGTCAAATAAAAGAAGCCATTTACATTTTTTTGTATATTTCTGTCGTGTGTAGTGTGATAAATAGAGTGAAAGTGTGATGAATACATCTTCTTAAAAAGTGAAACACTCTTAACTTAAACACTCTTCATGTTGTGTATACGGGTCTCACCATCGCTGAAACAACTCGAACAACGTTAATAGGGTTGCCCCAACCAGACACAGGCGTTCCACTCTTCTCCAGGACAAAGAGGCAAGAAGCAAGTATCCCTTCACTAAACTATAAATAAGTAAGAAAATGAATCGTGACAAAATAAGTGGTCATTTTTTGGAAATCACAGGCCGGCGTAACAGTAATGTAAGCATAGAAGTAATGGACACACAACAAAACTAAAGGCTCAAGAGAGATCAAGGTTGTGAGTTTTGAAGAACTGGCTTCATGCACTGATCAAGAAATTAAACCAAATCAGGGTACAGGATGTCACTTGGATCAGTTTCTGAATATACCTTCCTTTAAAACCACCAGAGATACTGTACAGGTAAACTCTCACCTGGCCAAAGTTCCATGTCCGCTCTCCTATCTGTTGCTCAGTGCCGTAGTATAGTCTCCCGACGTCATTCAGAACGTACTCCTGTCTCTCATCCTCATCATCCATGAACACTGCATCGTCTGACATTGAAAAATGGATTTCAGTTCATTTTCACAAGTGAGTGTACTGGAGTAGTATCCATTTTTAGATGACTTATTCTAAGGACATTGAGTTTACAATGGTTAAAATAGTTCAAGGGTAATTGCCTTTGACATTACATTTACATTTAAATTTAGGACATTTGGCAGACGCTTTTATCCAAAGCGACTTACAAAGAGTACATTTGTTGAAGGAGACAGGAATAATTTCTTATAAATAGGACAAAATTGACATGCAGTTGTACCTTCACACCAGGGATTGAACAACATGTAGAGGACATTGGATGACTCGTGTATGGATTTAAGCTCCGCCTTTAGTCCTGATGTCACCACACTGAGACGGTAAGCACCAATCACAGCCGTTGGGATGGAGTTCACAGATAGCTGCAGCCCGTTGTGTCTTTGTTTGACTATCTTAGCCTCCCAGCGGCCGTCCTCCAGGTGTTCCACTAAAGGAATGATGGCGTGTGTTCCCTTAGCCACTGTTGGCATGGCTCCTACAGGGAAACACATGTATTCACAAATCTTAAATTAATCTTTTAATTTAATTATCCCTTACCTCCATGGTTGCAACATGGAGGGGACAGGGTGTGTTTACAAAAACAAAAAAAACTATTGAAGGTCATGGTCATAAGCCTTCTCCATGTCCACAAAGCACATGTAGACTGGATGGGGAAATTCCAATGACCCCCCAACAACCCAGTCCACTGTTCCACGGCCAGAACAGAATCCACATTGTTCCTCCTGAAGCTGAGGTTCAACAATCTGCCGGAGCCTCCTTTCCAGCACCATGGAATAAACTTTCCTGGGGAGGCTGAGCAGTGTGATACCCCGATAATTGGAGCACACACTCCGGTCCCCTTTCTTGAAAATGGGGACCACCACCCTGGTCTGCCATTCCACAGGTACTGTCACAGGTCCACAGGTATGACAGGCACCGACAGCCTTCTGACCCCAGCTCCTAGCAGCCACCTCTACAATGGAGGCTTTCAACATGGCCCACTCGGATTCCATGTCCCCAAGCTCCCCCGGGATGCACGAGAAGTTATTTTGGAGGTAAGAGCATGGGTGCGACCCTCTCGTTCATCGGGGAGAACTCCAACACAGCGGCGCTCAGTCAGGGACTTGTGAGTATCCCCACACCCGCCTGGCACCTCACACCCCGGAAAAGGAGTTCAGCCCCTTTCCAGGATTTTGGTTCCAGAACCGGTGCTGTGTGTGTAGGTGAGCCCAACCATATCTAGTTGGGACCGCTCCACCTCCCGCATCAGCTCCGGCTCCTTCCCCGCCAGCGAGGTGACGTTCCATGTCCCTAGAACCAGTCAGCGTTCCCGGGGAACCGCACGGCCTGGACGCCGCCTTTTCCTACCGCCCGGTTTGCAATGCACCCGACCCCAATGACTATCTCTGCAGGTGGTGAGCCCACAGGGAAGGATTTG
This sequence comes from Coryphaenoides rupestris, assembly GCA_002895965.2. Taxonomy (NCBI): domain Eukaryota; kingdom Metazoa; phylum Chordata; class Actinopteri; order Gadiformes; family Macrouridae; genus Coryphaenoides; species Coryphaenoides rupestris. Next base: position 157,686 of record PIJE02000095.1, read on the forward strand.
CACTGAACTGCAAAATATGCTGATCTTGATGTAATATGCTGCTCCCACTGCTTGGAACTACAAAATGAGCTACAACTTGGAGCTGGTCTTGCTGGTAATGCTTTGAAAGGCTTTATAGGCTGAAGGAAGTGGAGGCAGGCACATTAGGTTGTGGATGTTTTAGCTAGCCTATTGGCCCTGTGTGAACCTGGACCCTATATGCTTTCATGACCTATTTTTATTGTTTTTAGATTGTGAAAAAAACCAGCTATGTAATACATGATACCATTTCATCCAGCCAGCCATGACTTCCTGGTGGAAGCGACTAACATGTTGTTCCTCTAATAGCTTCATTCGGTTAGTGATCTCAGTGGCTAGTTCATCTCCATGTGAAAAAGTGTCTGCTGCTGCAAAAAATCTCAAGCAGTGGCAATGCTTGTTGTGAAATTAAATCTAGAGCGAGTGTGTAAAGTTTAGGTGACCTCACAGACCATATTGTTGTCCGCTCACTGACCTGTTTTAAGTTCCAGGTGAAGTTTGTTCTTTGGCTGGGGTCGAAAGGTCGTGAAAGGTGGAGATTAATCACGAAAGACTGTCCCCGACGCAGGATGAGGTCATCACCGTGGTACTGGTCTGTGTGGTGCTCCTTGCGATTCCGCTTGTTGGCTTCACCAATCGGGTTCACAGATTTCACCTCCAGAACATCTGCAGCTGCTGTAGAGAAGAAAGCCCAGTATGAGTGAAAGTGACAACTGATGGATGCAACTGAGCTCAGTGAGATGCACGGGTAAACATTTGTTACCATCAGGCTGATCTTCCTCTTCCACCTCCCCCTCCTGCTTCTTCTCCTTCTCATTCTTCTCTTCTATCTTCACTATGCTCTCCTTCTCCTCCTTCTCATCCGTCTCTTCCTTATCCACCATCTCCTCCTTGTCTGTCTCTTCTATCACCACCATCCTCTCTTTCTCCTCGTTTTCCTTCTCCTCCATGTCCTCTTTCAGTGTGGCATTGGCAAAGCGGTCCCCCGCCGCATCAGGTGCAGGGCATCTTGAAAAACTGAGAAAAAAAAAGGACTCATATGCAAAATGTTTCAAGGACAGTACTGGTCGGGGTGATCAGACCATCGTAACTTGTTATGTAATCTTCAAAACAAAATATCTGTTGCGAATATAATTAGGCAAAATGACTTTCCTTGTGACCGATTCTGCCGAAGAGCATTTAGCGTGAGCTCTCATAACACAAATGTAAAGAATAGCAATATACCGCTTTTGTCTTTTGGTCTCAATGTGTGCGTCCATCCATATGGAGTTTGTGGACAACATGACAGTGAATCACCATACGACTTTAACAAAACGTCTTATCACAAAGACCTGCTATTGCCTATATTGTGCTACATTGCTGTAGTTGACCTTTGTGGCAGGCTTGTTCACGCAAAATGCTCTTAGGCAGAATCAGCACATCAAAGTTCACAAATGATATTGGGAACGGATGTTTTACTGAAGCCAGGGATGTTTATAAAGCCACTGAAAACCCAAATCCACAATAGGCTTCTAACTAATAATCATGTAATTCAGGGTCTAATGTACATAATAGTAGCATCTAGAAAAGTATTTGACATTAGTTTCAATCCAAGTTTCAAATTTTGTCATTGCAAACTTTTCTGATATTGGGTTTGAATTAACTATGATTATGCTCGAATATTTATGAAGAAAATTATGGAATTAATTCTGTGAAGCAATCATAAAAAAAATTCCACGTCATGATTAAAAAGGGATTTGCCGACACCAAGTAAACTGTTGAATAAATTAGGTTAATAGATTTCCAGGAGTCTGCTGAGGTCAGCAAATAAAATGGTGTCTCTTCATTATGCCCTCACAAAATCACGATAGCCCATCAGTGTTTTCCATATAGCATATAGTGTTCCCCTGTCATGCAAGATGCCTATCTCCATACCTGTGGCTCATTACAAGCGTTGTATGCCACCTTGCCTCAACAAGGCCTACCTACCTAAATAATCTGCGTGCACTGGTACTTTACCACTGACTGCTCAAAATATTTTCAAACGTGATTCCTGCCTGTAAAGTAAGGCCATAGCCGTGGAGTCAACACGGATCTCACCGACATGAAAGAATTTGCAGTTTGCTTTTTGTTTTCACTGTGTAATTAAGGCTAATATCTTATGATCATCCTTTGAGCTATGCAAATGACCTAACTAGATAACTCTCAACAATAGCGCGTGGGTAGACCTAACAACGTGAAACTTTGTCTGCAAGTAGGCTACAGCACTTGCAGACAACCCCAACAATGATCCTCATTGCAAGCCTAGGGATAACAGGGGTGGAATGCAAAAAACCAAGCTCAACAGTGTAAAGACAGAGTTTTAGTTTCCATTGTATTTTAGTATTTAAAAATACAATCGTGTAGGCATCCTGTAGATAAAACATTGGCAAAGCAATACAAAAAAATGTAAAAGCCCAGACTCACTCAGTTAGAAGTCTCAGATATCTGATAGGAAGACACCTGTTTCCCAGTGTTTGATACCAGCTGTCCCTGGCAGTGTTTCGCAGTGTCTCGAGCCTCCACTTGGGATCGGCCTTTAAACCCTGCGAGCGGAGACAGCGATGACACGCCCTTCCTGCTGCTAGAACACTCGGTGCGCGTTGGCAATAGGCAATAGGCGTTTATACTACTGGCTGCTAGTTTATTACATACATGATTGTTGTTGTTGATACCACCTGACACATGAGCTGACTGACAGCCTCCTGACACATCAAGCTTTCAGTTTGGAGCAATTAAGTGTCAACAATATGTTTTTTGGCAATCAAACTGTGAATTATGTTCTGTAGGTCTATTGTTTGTCATGAAACTAAGATGAGTGCAATTCTATTTATATGCTCCATTTAACATTCAAATGCACCAAATAGTTTATCGAACCAGCACAGAGATGCTTGCTGTTATAGTTTTCATATTTATCGTTTCTGAATAACTTACTCCTGGGTTTTATCCACATGAACATCTGGTAACCAAACAAGTCTGTGTGTTTGGTGGCTGGTTTAAGCTGCCTCACCTGGCACCAGTCAGGCTGATCAGACTCCGGGGTTGGGTGATGTCCCTTTCTTTCTCTGTTTTCAGTTGATAGCTGCCTCACCTGGCAGCCCGAGTCAGGACAGGTAGATATGACGACTCCGGGATATCTGCACGATGGTCCAGAGCGTGAGTGTGTGCCGACCATGGGTGCCTTTGCGTATAGAGCATATTTTAATTATATATATAGTCTTTACTACATCATGGCACATGAAGTCCGATGATGTATGCCTCGTTCTTTATTAATGACGCAAGCAATTCCGTGCGTACCAATTTGAGTTCAGATGGATTGTGAGATGATGTGTGGTCGTGTTGATGATAGTAATCGTGTGTGGTGTGTGTGGCTTCGTTGTGTTGTCAGCACAGCACCACACACACACTACTGCACATCACACTCTCAGTGCTAAGTGGAATACATGTTAGTATGGCATCGTCCCCATCTAGTTGCCTTTCAGGTGATAAATAGCTGGACCGTCCGGAATTGGCCAGGTGTGATCCATCTCGAGCTCAGCGGATTCTCTAACTGCGTGGGGGGCGTTTCGAGCGACCTCTCTCACAGACATCGAGAGCATCCGCACACACGGCGCTGATATTGCACCGTCTGGCAATTTTGTGTTTTATTATCTACATGATAAGGAAAATAGATTACCCGGTGTGCTCTCTATATTCTAGCGAGGAGAGGAGGGTGAAGTGTTATAATAGCGACAGGGAAGAGAGTGCAATTGCGGAAATGGAGAGAGCGGACTATTCAGCGCTATGACGTCAGCGTCTGATGACAGAGACGAAGAGGGAGAGAGAGACAGATGGGCATAGAGCAAAAGTAGTCCGTTAAGTGTTATGTGGTTTTGGTCTGGAGGGGGGAGATGTAGGTGGAGATGCGATGAGAAGAAGAGGAGATTACGAGGGAAAGAAGAAAGCATGTGTGATAGCATGTTGACGAGGGGGTGAGTGGGGAGGAGCGGATAGGCGAGGAGGCCACTGGCCTCTGCACGGCCGGGGTTTAAGCGAGAGGGTTGAGAGGGTGTCGCGGGTAAGCTCGGTAGAGTGCCATGTCGTCGGAGTTGGTTGGAGGAGAGACTGTCCGTGTAGCGAGAGAGTGGTCCATCGTCTGGAGAACGGTTTTGTGCCAATTTCTCTCAGTTGTGTGAAATAGGTGTTACCGCGCCTATCTCTCTGACTCCAAGTTGATTGCCTTATCGCAGTGGAAGCGAAACCCAACGCATGGTAGGATAGAACACGTAGAGAACAGAGACGGAAGAGAGACACGATGGCTTGTGACCACTGAGAGTGACGATGGAGGAAGAGAGGAGGGTACGGAGATTGAGACGATGCTAAAAGGACTTTGCCTTCGAACGTTTTCTCTGCTTCATGAGGGTCATTCTCTAAACTGAAGATCAGCAAGACCCAGCTCAGGAACAGATGTGGGGAAGGCAGCCACTCAGATCTTCTGCTGCTATCCATTGAGAGGGACATCCCAGTTGTCCCAAACAAGGTCATTGACATTTACAAACACATGGCCAAAAAGAAGACCACCCTGACTATCCCCCTACCCTGACTAAGCACCTCAATATACTGCTCAATCTCATTGACATCTTTGTGTGTGACAGAAAACGGAGGGGCCAAAATGCATACAACAGAGACAGGTAGTTCAATACGTTTATGTGACACAAAAGCTCACAGGCATACAGATCACGGGAACAACGACGCTCAAAAGCATTGCAACAACACATGACAACACCACGGATGTGATGAGGGAACAAAGGAAGTTGCAACAACACATGACAACACCACGGATGTGATGAGGGAACAAAGGAAGTGAACTGGTATGTACTGTATGTGAAAACCTTGGTCCGCTCGTTCCAGTCTGCAGGTATCTCTCCTAACTGGTTTAGTTTCTGCGTTGTGTTTGTGTGGATGTCAGGTGAGACAGACTGGGACACGTGGTTCTTGGATTGTGGTAGAGACCATATGAATAGCCTTCTCTCTCTCTCTCTTCTTCAAGTTAAGACAATTCCGCTCCTCAGGTAAGTAGTCTTCACCTTAACAACAGACAAGAGGGAACTCAATTTCTACCTGGTGCACAACAAGATGACTCCTTTTAACAAAATAAAAACACTTTGACTATGGCACTATGGCTAAAGGTAGCCTAAAACATGGCTAACAACTCTGCGACAACCTCACAGGATTTAAGAACAAAATAAACTCAGAAACTGGTTAAACCCGCCTCTGAATTTGTCCTCTATTATCACATCATCTCAAGTGATATGGATTATATTAGATAGTAATATCCCAACTCACACCTCGACTATGGCACTATGGCTAAAGGTAGCCTAAAACATGGCTAACAACTCTGCGACAACCTCACAGGATTTAAGAACAAAATAAACTCAGAAACTGGTTAAACCCGCCTCATTATACATATGGTATGAGGTATGAGGAAATGAGATTCAGGTGGCGAGATTAATTAATATGGAAACTTAGGTGAGGACAGAATTAAGTCATTGCAGGGCAGATGGGAGTGGCTGGAACGCCTGGCCAAGACTCTGGGGGCATCTGTGGACTGGTGGAGAATGGCAACTAAATACTCAAAGCAGCAAGACAGGAGAACACACACACACACACACGCATGCACACACACACACACACACACACACACACACACACACACACACACACACACACACACACACACACACACACCACGTACGTTCACGTTTTGGACAAGGAGCCGGTCCAGTTAACACAGCACCTGCTGTCGTCCAGCCCAGGAGAGAGATCCTGACTTATCTGGAGACGGAGGTCTGCTAAGTACAAATAACTCATAATCATGCAGCCGTCCATATGCTTTCTTTTACAACGTATCGTGGATGCTTTTTCAACATATTTTCAATGAGCATGGCGAAGCAGCTTTCAGTTTCTGGAATAAACTTTCAGAACTCGTGAGGTCTCACTTAATTTAACACTTTATTCCTTTACATCAGGGCTCAAAACATTTCAGTTTGCTGCAGCTTTTCATTAAATATGTGTATCTGCATCTTATATTTTAATTTTGTATCTTTATTATTTATAATTTATTTTATATTTTACATTATTACATTGACTATAGATTATGGACGGCTGCATGATTATGAGTTATTTGTACTTAGCAGACCTCCGTCTCCAGATAAGTCAGGATCTCTCTCCTGGGCTGGACGACAGCAGGTGCTGTGTTAACTGGACCGGCTCCTTGTCCAAAACGTGAACGTACGTGGTGTGTGTGTGTGTGTGTGTGTGTGTGTGTGTGTGTGTGTGTGTGTGTGTGTGTGTGTGTGTGTGTGCATGTGTGTGTGTGTGTGTGTGTTCTCCTGTCTTGCTGCTTTGAGTATTTAGTTGCCATTCTCCACCAGTCCACAGATGCCCCCAGAGTCTTGGCCAGGCGTTCCAGCCACTCCCATCTGCCCTGCAATGACTTAATTCTGTCCTCACCTAAGTTTCCCTATTAATTAATCTCGCCACCTGAATCTCATTTCCTCATACCTCATACCATATGTATAATGAGGCGGGTTTAACCAGTTTCTGAGTTTATTTTGTTCTTAAATCCTGTGAGGTTGTCGCAGAGTTGTTAGCCATGTTTTAGGCTACCTTTAGCCATAGTGCCATAGTCAAAGTGTTTTTATTTTGTTAAAAGGAGTCATCTTGTTGTGCACCAGGTAGAAATTGAGTTCCCTCTTGTCTGTTGTTAAGGTGAAGACTACTTACCTGAGGAGCGGAATTGTCTTAACTTGAAGAAGAGAGAGAGAGAGAAGGCTATTCATATGGTCTCTACCACAATCCAAGAACCACGTGTCCCAGTCTGTCTCACCTGACATCCACACAAACACAACGCAGAAACTAAACCAGTTAGGAGAGATACCTGCAGACTGGAACGAGCGGACCAAGGTTTTCACATACAGTACATACCAGTTCACTTCCTTTGTTCCCTCATCACATCCGTGGTGTTGTCATGTGTTGTTGCAATGCTTTTGAGCGTCGTTGTTCCCGTGATCTGTATGCCTGTGAGCTTTTGTGTCACATAAACGTATTGAACTACCTGTCTCTGTTGTATGCATTTTGGCCCCTCCGTTTTCTGTCACACACAAAGATGTCAATGAGATTGAGCAGTATATTGAGGTGCTTAGTCAGGGTAGGGGGATAGTCAGGGTGGTCTTCTTTTTGGCCATGTGTTTGTAAATGTCAATGACCTTGTTTGGGACAACTGGGATGTCCCTCTCAATGGATAGCAGCAGAAGATCTGAGTGGCTGCCTTCCCCACATCTGTTCCTGAGCTGGGTCTTGCTGATCTTCAGTTTAGAGAATGACCCTCATGAAGCAGTGGAGAAAACGTGTTTTCTACTTTATCACATTTTCTCCACTGGAAGGGCACTCTAGAGGCAGTGGAACTTCTTGGAACTGCTTAACCCTCCAATTAAGGTGTTTTGGGGATTATATTTCTTTGAGGTGCCAACATGTTTTATATTTTTTATATTTTAATATTTCTCTTAGCTTAGACTTACTGTAAGTTTGTAATTTGTTATTTTATTTTTACTTTTATTATTCTATTGTTTATTTCTCTTGTTTAATATTTTATTGATATGTACTTCTAGCACAGAATTTCCTTCGGGATCAATTTAAGTTTTATCTTATCTGATCTGTATCTGATCTTATCTTCTGTTCCAGGGGGACATCATCATGTGAACGCTCTCAGAACAACACACACACCACACACAACAACACACACCACACACACACAACACACACACACACACAACAACACACACACACACACACACACACACACATGGACTAAGCGGCATGTGAACTTCCATCAACATATTTTAACTGGGGACACGCTATTCTCACAATATCTACAATCCCATGCACCAGCCAGCTTTACCAGCAACCCTGAGCGCTTTACACAACCAGAACACACCCACACAGGTATATTCACAGCAGAACATCGATCCTCATCAAACATTCCACCAGAGAGCGCCAATTGTGAGACATCATTTCGATTATGTCTCATCTAGTGATACTAACAAGTGGAGCGCAAAAGGTTCGAGTTGTACCGCGAGGAGTCAAGAGGTTCACAACCGCGTCATGTGCTGTGTGGATAGCGGCGCGCTTGTCCCAGCTGCGTGTGTGCGTGTGTTAGTTTGTCATGAGCATGCGCTAGCACCATAGTATCGTGATGTGCTGTGTCGAGTGCAGGCCAGACGTCCGTCAGCTCGATCTCTGTGTGTGTGCGCCCTGTCTGCTCTGTGTGCTTTACGCTGCCGGGCTGGGGTTACGAAAGGCTGGAAAGGTGCGGGAAGGGAACGTGGAGGTAGTTGTGAGTGGAACAATTTAGAATTGTATAGAAAACAGACATGCTCAGACTGAGAAGAGAAGTCGTGTCTGTGTGCTAGTTGAGTGTGTGTGACAGTTATGTGGTGTGATGTGGTCTTGTTGTAGCGAGTGTGACCGCGCTGGTCTCGTTGTGTCTCAGGTATTGATAGTCAGGTGATTCGTCTCTCGTGTTGTCGCTTGGGTCGTGGTGGTGATGTACAATCTCAGTCTGTGTTGTGTATAGGGTGTGCGTTTTGTGGTTGGTGTATACGTAGAAGTGGCGCACATGCTTGGCCTCGCTCCGGCTATGAGTCGTGTTGATAATGCCTGTACGTGGAGATGTGAGGTTTTGTCGCTGTTGTATGTGATGAGTGGATGTGTTAGGGTGTTGAGGTGTGGGGGGTATGTGAGGGGGTTGAGGGGTGGGATGTGCATGGGGGTGTGGGGATGGGGTGGTGGGTGGTTGGTGGTTGCGGGGTCTTGGCTATTGAGTGGATGCCTGTGGCACGGTTAGCCACTTACCCGTGCACCAGTTCCAACAGGATGCCCCACAAGATCTTGCGAGGTGCGTTCACACCTGTGCCCACTTCTCCATCTGCCCTGCAATGACTTAATTCTGTCCCTCACCTAAGTATACCCTTTATATATCTCGCCAGACCATAGCTGATCTCTCATTTCCCCATACCTTACAGTACCATATGTATAATGGAGGTCTGCAGGGTGTTTTAATCTAAGTTTCTTGAGTTTGATTTTTTCGATGTAAATCCCTGTGAGCTGTGTCGCAGGCTTGTTTAGCCTGGTTACGGCTACCCTTGTAGCCCTGGTGCCATGATAAGTCAAAGGTGTTTTTATTTTGGTTAAAAGCGAGTCATCTTGTTGTGCACCAGGTAAGAAAGTTGAGTTCCGTCTTGTCTGTTTTTAAGGTGAACGACTACTTACCTGAGAGAGCGGAATTGTCTTAACTGTGAGAGAAGAGAGAGAGAGAGAAGCTATTCATATGGATCTTACCACAATCCAAGAACCGACGTGTCCAGTCCTGTCTCACTGACATCCAACACAAACACAACGCAGAAACTAAACCATTAGGAGAGATACCTGCAGACTGGAACGAGCGGACCAAGGTTTTCACATACAGGGTACATACGAGTTCACTTCCTTTGTTCCCTCATCACATCGTGGCTGTTTGTCGGATGTGTTGTTGCAAGATTGCTTTTGAGCGTCGTGTTCCGTGATCTGTATGCCTGTGGAGCTTTGTGTCACATAAACATATTGAACTACCTGTCTCTGTTGTACGTGCCATTTTGGCCCTCCGTTTTCCTGTGCACAGCACTAAAGAATGTCAATGGAGATTGAAGCAGTATATGTGAGGTGCTTAGTCAGGGGGAGGGGCGATACGTCAGGCGGTGGTCTTTTTCTGTTTTGGCCATGTGTTTGGTAAATGTCAATGACCCGTTGGTTTTTGGTCAACTGGGATGTCCCTCTGAATGGATAGCAAGCAGAAGATCTGA
>PIJE02000095.1:168818-246318 GCA_002895965.2 Coryphaenoides rupestris
TCCCCCCCCCCCCCCCCCAACAGAAACAGTATTTAACTGAACTTTTTTCATGCTCAACACCCCCCCCCCCCTCCAGACCAAAACCAAAAACTAACGGAACTTTGTCATGCTCACGCCCTGTCTCGAGAGACGGCTGACTCCAGTAGCGCTGATGCGCGTCATTTCGCTATATTGCACTCGCTGCGGTAAAAAAATCCCCTTCAAAATAAAAGCACAGGATTTTTTTTCTTAAAAAAAAAAGATTTCGCGGGCAAAAGCCCGCGACCCACTTGAAAAGGGGTCCGCGACCCACCATTGAGAACTCACTGCTCTAGAGGACACCTTATCACCTTTTCCCCACTGGAAAGGCATTACTAGAGGGCACTGCATACATGTTCACCACTGAAGCACACCCTGAGCAGAGTCCTGCACAGGTCTGATTTTAACAGACCCGTTTATCAGCTCCTCAATTGGAGGAGATTTCCATTAAGAATAACGCAATCATCAATCAATTTTGAGAAAATACATATTAACTAATGCACCACAGGTGTGGCAGCCTCACCCAACCCCGGAGTCGATCAGCCATGACTGGTGCCAGGTGAGGCAGCTTAAACCAGCAACCAAACACACAGACTTTTTTGGTTACCAGATGTTTCAAGTGATTCAGAAAGATAAATATTGAAAACTGATAACAGCAAGCACTTCTGTGGCTGGTTCGATAAACATTGGTGGGCATTTGAATGTTTAAATGGAGCATAATAAATAGAATTGCACTCATCTTAGTTTCATGACAAACAATAGACCTACAGAACAAGTAGATTCCACAGTTTGATTGCCAAAAACAAGTGTAGCGGATGACGCGGATTGTTGTGTCTGGTGGCTGCCTTCCCTACATCTGTTCCTGAGCTGGGTCTTGCTGATCTTCAGTTTAGAGAATGACCCTCATGAAGCAGTGGAGAAAACGTGTTTTCTACTTTATCACATTTTCTCCACTGGAAGGGCACCCTAGAGGCACTGTAACACGTTTTCACCACTGGAAGGGCACTCTAGAGCAGTGGAACTTCTTGGAACTGCTTAACCCCCCCCGCCCCCCCCCCAACAGAAACAGTATTTAACTGAACTTTTTTCATGCTCAACACCCCCCCCCCTCCAGACCAAAACCAAAAACTAACGGAACTTTGTCATGCTCACCCCCCTGTCTCGAGAGACGCTGACTCAGTAGCGCTGATGCGCGTCCATTTCGCATATTGCACTCCGCTGCGTAAAAAATCCCCTTCAAAATAAAAGCACAGGATTTTTTTTCTTAAAAAAAAAAAATTCCGAGGCAAAAGCCCGCGACCCACTGAAAAGGGGTCCGCGACCCACCAGTTGAGAATCACTGCTCTAGAGGACACCTTATCACCTTTTCCCCACTGGAAAGGCATACTAGAGGGCACTGCATCACATGTTCACCACTGGAAGCACACCCTAGAGCAGAGTCCTGCACAGGTCTGATTTTAAAGACCCGTTTATCAGCTCCTCAAATTGGAGGAGATTTCCATTAAGAATAACAGCAATCATCAATCATTTTGAGAAAAATACATATTAACTAATGCACCACAGGTGTGCAGCCTCACCCAACCCCGGAGTCTGATCAGCCTGACTGGTGCCAGGTGAGGCAGCTTAAACCAGCCACCAAACACACAGACTTGTTTGGTTACCAGATGTTCATGTGGATAAAACCCAGGAGTAAGTTATTCAGAAACGATAAATATGAAAACTATAACAGCAAGCATCTCTGTGCTGGTTCGATAAACTATTTGGTGCATTTGAATGTTAAATGGAGCATATAAATAGAATTGCACTCATCTTAGTTTCATGACAAACAATAGACCTACAGAACATAATTCACAGTTTGATTGCCAAAAAACAATATTTTATTTGTCTTCACTGTAATTTAGGAACAAATAAAATATTGTTTTTTGGCAATCAAACTGTGAATTATGTTCTGTAGGTCTATTGTTTGTCATGAAACTAAGATGAGTGCAATTCTATTTATATGCTCCATTTAACATTCAAATGCACCAAATAGTTTATCGAACCAGCACAGAGATGCTTGCTGTTATAGTTTTCATATTTATCGTTTCTGAATAACTTACTCCTGGGTTTTATCCACATGAACATCTGGTAACCAAACAAGTCTGTGTGTTTGGTGGCTGGTTTAAGCTGCCTCACCTGGCACCAGTCAGGCTGATCAGACTCCGGGGTTGGGTGAGGCTGCACACCTGTGGTGCATTAGTTAATATGTATTTTTCTCAAAATGATTGATGATTGCTGTTATTCTTAATGGAAATCTCCTCCAATTTGAGGAGCTGATAAACGGGTCTTTAAAATCAGACCTGTGCAGGACTCTGCTCTAGGGTGTGCTTCCAGTGGTGAACATGTGATGCAGTGCCCTCTAGTATGCCTTTCCAGTGGGGAAAAGGTGATAAGGTGTCCTCTAGAGCAGTGATTCTCAACTGGTGGGTCGCGGACCCCTTTTCAGTGGGTCGCGGGCTTTTGCCTCGGAATTTTTTTTTTTAAGAAAAAAAATCCTGTGCTTTTATTTTGAAGGGGATTTTTTACGCAGCGGAGTGCAATATGCGAAATGGACGCGCATCAGCGCTACTGAGTCAGCGTCTCTCGAGACAGGGGGGTGAGCATGACAAAGTTCCGTTAGTTTTTGGTTTTGGTCTGGAGGGGGGGGGTGTTGAGCATGAAAAAAGTTCAGTTAAATACTGTTTCTGTTGGGGGGGGGGCGGGGGGGGGGTTAAGCATGAAGAAGTTCCACTGCTCTAGAGTGCCCTTCCAGTGGTTACAAAGATTACATATTATGTAAAGCCTGGGGAATATGTAAAATATGTTATGTAAAACTAACATATTTTATATCTAGGTTTTCCAATGTACAGAAAACGTGTTTCTTATTAAAAAACGAGTCAACTGTCTGAATGAAACCATGATTTGTGAGAGCTATTATAACACCATTGAATAAATATTGATTTAATTGTTTGCAATAGTGTTAGTAATGAGGTACAAACAATATTTCTTAGGATTATTTTGGTTTCTGACAACTTTTGGATGATTTAAAATGCACTGGGTCAAATTGACCCAGGAACACAATTGCTGTTCCTGGCAAACGAACATAACAGGAGGGTTAATCCTACTAGCATTTATTTGTATTACTAAATAATTTAAAAAGGTTGCATATGTAAGAAAAACATTTTCGGCAATTTTTTTTGTCTTCACTGTAATTTAGGAACTAGTACAGAAATCTTGGAACAATCACTTAAGGGAGGTGCCAAAAATTTAAGTCGATTTAGGCACATGATATGAAGCTCTGCATATCTGCATAGCACAGAATCATTTCTGATAAGTCTTAATTAAAAGGATTCCGTTATTCAGGCAGCTGTCCTCACCAGCAGCCGTAACCACCGGCTTGAATACTGGTGCTGATTACTAGCATTTTGCTCAGGTCACTTTAGGCCACAGATGCAGAAAACAAACATAAATGATTTCCCTCAGCCTGTGCGTGTGTGTGTGTGTGTGTGTGTGTGTGTGTGTGTGTGCATCTATCATTTGTGGTTTGCATGCTGCATTGAAGGAGCAAGAGGACTACTACAGCTGTATGTAGGCCTATTCATAACTTCAGATTGAATGGCTTTAATTCAGCATCAAGCCTTACTTGTGTACTTTTGGAGAATAAAATGTCTGCTCTTCAGGTGTTGACAACACGCCCTCTCCGGGTCACCGCTGTCTAGACACGTGACCCACGGTGAGCAGGTGTAGCAGCCATATGTGTAGAATAAAGGTCTGACAAGTATTTATTTTTCAGGGAAATGTATCAACGCCCATCATATATCGGTAGGAAGGAGTGTTCAGAGGGACGTCTACAGCCGCCTGCTGCCGACCCGCGGGAGAGGAGGTGGGCGTGTCTGAATGTTGAGTCTCCGCCCTCCAGTCTCAAAAGCGGAGGCTGCGAGCCCAAGATGCTGCAAGAGACACGGATCCTTCACATCCCACATACTGTACAGAGACGCTTCCTACTGAGTGAGTCTATTTTTCATTTCTACTGTTTTGGCAACTTTTTTCTGTACAGTGATACTTGCTTAAATAGCCTATACATGCCGTCGGGATTTCTTTTTGCTTTCTTCTGTCCAGAGTCAGAATGTTGGATTGTTATTCATGGCATCTCACCGTGATGATAGCCTATGGAGAGATAATTATGAGTCGCATCTGAAGTGTTTTACCCATTTGTGTGTGTGGTGTGTTTGTGTGTGTGTTGTGTGTGTGTGTGTGTGTGTGTGTGTGTGTGTGTGTGTGTGTCTGTGTGGTGTGTGTGTGTGTGTGTGTGTGTGTGTGTGTGTGTGTGTGTGAATAAGAAATATGTCCTAAAAAGGGCTAGAAATATTCCATTGCAGAAATGTCTTTTTAAAAGGTACATAACAAAAGAAACATTTGGTAATTATACTTAAAAGTGTTGAAGCTGGCCTCAAATATAATTTTGCTATTTAGCAGAAGTTTAGCATTTAATTTGACTTACAGCTATCTGTTATCATTACTAATATGTGCATACATAATGTGAATGTTAATGTGTCATGTGTCATGTATACACATTTCATTAATGAGCAGGTATGAGGTTAGGTAGACTAGCAAATTGGTAGACTGGCAAAATATAAATGTTTACATTTACATTTACGGCATTTGGCAGATGCTTTTATCCAAAGCAACTTACAATAAGTACATTTGTCAAAAGAGAGTGAAAAAACAATATATCGCTGACACACAGTGGGCACACATCCATCCATCCATCCATCCATCCATCCATCCCTCCCACACACACACACACACACACACACACACACACACACACACACACACACACACACACACATACATCACATACATACATACATACATACATACATACTCCAGAAGATACACCTACAGAAAAGTATTGTTTCTTGCTTGACAAGTAATGAATGTTATTTGATTTTGGATTTGCATAACGTGACTGTGCCTGAATAGGGCACAGGGCCGGCCAGTCAGATGGCTGCAGTCTGGTCTGACCTGTTAAGACAGATACATCTACATCAATCACGTACAATGTACTGTACTTCTGTGATTTCCTATCGACTTGAACTGTTCCTCAAACTCGTTTTTAGACAAGAGGTGATGTTGTGCCACCTAGACTACACTCTGGAACTCGCTTCCCTTTGCATTACGAGATCTGTAGTATTTTTGGAGTATATGGCCATAAAAAAACATAACTTAGTTAAATGAACCTCCACACTGCTTTAGGTTGAAAGACGAATGTGCTGCCATCAAAAGCTACATACAGTATTCTCCATATAATGAAGTGTTGTTTGTAGATGGATGCTCAGAGGAGAAGACATGACCATTACGACCACATGAAAGTGTCCCATTGTACATGCCTCTCTCACAGCTTTCATTCACACACACCACAGCCATACCGGCAATGTTCCGGAAGTGTTCCGAGGTCTTGAGATAGGAAATTGCCGGAAAGCATTAACCAGGATTTCGATCCCTGTTACATTTACATTACATTTTGGGTATTTGGCAGACACTTTTATCAAAAGCGACTTACAATAAGTAAGACTTACAATAAGTAAATGTGTCGAAAGAGAGACAGTAATATATTGCTGTGATACATAAAGATAAGAATAGAACAGGTTACAATTATCCATAATTCAAAGGTTTCATAAGTTTCATAATTGCTAGGTTGCCAGCATAATAGCTAGGATAAGAGCAGATGTACCATTCTGAGTGCTATACCAACATCTAAGAACATACAATATGGTAAACAATTGTACAACTTGGCAGAGCGATGTTTGCCTGTTCTTAGTGATGGTGGTACCAGTCGTCTAGCCAAAGTTGTTGAGCGGGGTGCTCGAGCTGGGGTGTGGGGTCTGACTAATGCTTCACCGACAATAAGCGAGACAACGTCACTCTCTATTGGGCTTTGGGTTTGTGTTTGCTTATCTTCACCGACCTGCACCTGAGGAATGAGTCTTACGTGTCATTCTATTGCCTAATGTTGCACTGTGAGGACAAGGAATGCTGACACTATGGCAAAGGGCCATCTCGTCAATCTGTGTCACATGGGTGTGGTGAAATGCTTCAGTTTGGTTGTGTTATCATAACTCATAGTAGTCTCTCTTTAATCTTTGGTTTGAAGCAGGGTTTTGTTGGGACGTCACGCCCACAAAACATTCAAAGTAGTTCCACCAGTGGGCACAGTTGTAAAGACGACATTGGAATGACGTTTTCCTCCAAATTCCTATGATGTCATTTTGTGGGCGGGGCCCTAGTTGCAAGAACAAAGTTCTTGTTCTCGCGAAGTATGGATCAGCGTTTAGGCATAAGAGAACACTTTCCACAGGATTTGAACCCAGGACTGCAGAGCTGAAGGTAAGAGTGCTCTCTGCTGTGCCACCGAGACACCACGCTATGAAGCGGTCGGAGGTGGCATTTGACATTACACTTATGCTGCATTGTTAAGTTGGAAAAGGACAAGAGATTTCCATCATGACTTGAACACATGATCATAGAATTGATAACAATGCACTCGCTCCACTGCACCATCAGGACAATATGATTAAATGTTTGCCCACCTCTGATTTAACCACTTCATAATTCATATTTTGTACTTTATTTTATCTTAAAGTTGCACAGGGCAATTGAGCCACTTGTTGTAATATTTTTTTCTCCCTCGAAAAACGTGAGATGTTTGCTGCCCAGCTTTCAGTTTTATTTACATTTAAATAATTTGAAAGGTGTGTTTTATTAAGGCTATTACAGCATGTTTGCAGTGTTTAATATTTACATTATTTGTGAATAAACTGTTCTAAAGTTTAACGAATGAACCCTCTGGTGTCTTCTTCATTTGTCATAATCAGGATACTCTTCAAACTGGCAGCATTATCAAATTATATATTGTTATGAAACAATCAGAAAAAAATCGCCCAGCCCTACACTGAATCAACATTATAATCTAATACATGAACATAATAATAACACCCGTGACCCGTGATCACCTCCGTCCCGTCACGTGAAAGTCAAAGAGCACCAAGTAAATAAAATGTAAGATGAATGAGTAGGTAGGGTGGTAGGTGGTATGGCGTGCAAAGTACTGCACTTGACCTAAATTAACTTGAGGAAGTGGATTCCAAGCATTATGATGCTATCTGTACACCAGCAGCCTCCTCGGCTATAAAACAAATGTCCTGCATGTGACTTACCAGTGTGCTCCCATACACGTGTATGTGTACGGGTCTTATGAGTCTCGCTTCTGTTTGTCAGGATGCTTGGAGATGCTCGGGACAGGTCAGCGCTGGGCCGCTTCCCTGGGGTCACGCTCGTTGATGAGGAAAAGAAGGAAGAGGAGGATGGTGATGCACAGGAAAGCACTTGTCGTCAGTGGATGCGTCGTGCCTGCCCGGTGTGGTACTGCAGGAGGTCGGAGGTCGAGGACAACACGGACACCGCGGTGACGGTGCTGGACGAGGCAGAGGATAAACCGGACAGAGGTGGTGGGGAGGAGCCGGCGCCCCCTGGTGGCGACCAGCCTGACGGTAGCCGCACGCTTAGCCTACGCTTTCATGGAGCTCACGTTGGACACACTAAATTGGGTGTTTTAACTCATGAAACACATCGTATTGAGGTCTAGAATTGAAGAGACGGCCATTGCTGTTTCCATTCCATTGTCTTTAGAGCGAAAAACAAAGCTGTCATGGGATTGGATGTGTTTCAAAAGGTCAGTGTTGCCCGGGAGTCAAAGCTGAAATGGTTTAAACTTTGAGGGGCAGCATCAAGGTGGATAATCTAAGATAAAGTCCACTATGCCCAGGATAGCGTGGCTTCAACTCTCATCTCCGGAGGAAAACATTGGCAACACCGGCAACGACCTCTCACCTCTACACACACACACACACACACACACACACACACACACACACACACACACGTACTGTATAATATATATGTTGTTTCCATCTCATTTCTGTCTTCTACAGCTCATGTTGTGAAGGTGAAATCTGTGGACCTGATGAGTGAACAATCCAAGCGAATCGCATGGAGCACCACACGGACCAGTACCACGGCGACGACCTCATCCTGCGTCGGGGGCAGACTTTCATGATGTGGCTCGATCTTTCGCGACCTTTCGACCCCAGCGCTGACACACTTCACCTGGAACTTAAAACAGGTCAGCCAGTGGTGAAAAATAACTCTTTATTATCTTAATTGTAAGACACTTTTTTGGCAGCAATGTATTTGGTTGAGTGGACCATGAACATGGGAAGACAGACAGGCAGCGTTTACCAAGTGTCTTCAATGAAGCAATCAAAGTACATGACTTTTAAAGGGAAATATTATACTGTCACAAACAAAGATGTAGGTGTGGTATAAGGAAACAATAAGTGAACCCAAAAGGGGTTATATCATCAACCAGTAGGTGGGAGGTGGGAAGGTGCTGGTTCGCCTACCACAGGTGGTTCTTCACCTCCATGATGTGCCTTAAAAGCGTTTAACTCACACCTACAAGTTGATTAGCCCGCTTATACCGTGGTCATATGCCAATAATATGAAATAAAACCATTCGCATATTTTTGCTGAAAGTTCTTAAAGGTTATGAAGCAAGCGCTTACCGTTGTCATGATGAGGAATAGTTCTAATCCCTTTTACTACCAAGCCGGCTAGTCATGGTATAAATTACAACCCGGTGAGATAAGTGAAGGTCATGCCTCCATCACCGTAACTCATTACAAAGCACGAAGTCTCCTGTGCTGTGTCCCATTCTTCAAAATGGTTTTATTCTCCAAATAGATTGATAGAAATGATAAAATAATCAATTGATGTGATTTCCTTCCCGATCGTTAGTTTAAGTTAACTCAGCTGTGCTCGCTTTGACAACTGTGATATTTAATGTTGCATTCACCCAGACCGTGGTACAACATACAGTACAACATAGCCTCTGGAAGGCAGAGTATTTACATATTAAAGAAGATTGACATAGCCGTGGCAATACAAAAACGCCACCTTTCAATTGGAGCGAGGAAGGCATCTATCTCTCGATGCAAGGAGAGTTTATACAAAGGCTTATTACATTAACTATGAGTGAGGTAAAGAAGGTTATATAATTTGTGATATTATTATTTTTTTTCTTTATCTGGGCTTTTTACTGTTACTGTAAGACACTTTCAGATAAGATGCAGTATGTGCAGGGTTTTTCTCTGTAATTATCACCATTCTACGGCAAAGAGACTTCAGTCTCCAATCACCTGACAGCTAATCCCTTGGAACAAAGCAAAAGGCAGAGTAGACACAAGCCGTGGCAGCTGGGGTGACTTCATGGTCATGGAGCCGAGGAATAACCACTGAGATTGTGAGATTGATGATATGATGGCAGGTGGATTATGAGACAATGGGCCCCTATTCAGTGTCTTGTACCGCCTCTGTTCTGAACTCTATAGTTATACGCAAGGCTGGAACATGTTTTCCATACATTAGTTCCAAGTGAATCAGGTACCACAGTGATATATTGCTGTCTCTCCTTCAACAAATGTACTCTTTGTAAGTCGCTTTGGATAAAAGCGTCTGCCAAATGCCCGAAATGTAAATGTAAGTCTTATGTATGTATGTATGTATGTACAGTATGTATGTATGTATGTATGTATGTATGTATGTACAGTATGTATGTATGTATGTATGTAGGTATGTATGTATGTCCGTATGTACGTATGTACGTATGTAGGTACGTATGTCTGTAATTTCCCAGACAATTGATCATCCCATAACTTGATACTTGGTGAGTGTATTACTGAGGACTCGAGGGAGTGCAGTGTCCACTTCCAAGTTGTTTGGGTGAGCGGTTCTCGGGAAGTTATGAGCCATTAACTGCAGTTAGTGGAAGAGTATGACAGACCTGAGACAGATCAATGCATGTATGCATGGTACGTCCTCGCTCCACATACATGCACCAGTAGAAACAAATAGCTCTCTGCCACGGGCATCAGCCTGGCTCCAAGTCTGAGTCAAGCTAACTGATTGTTTTTCTGTATTTGTATCAATGCTCTGTATCCGGAGAGGCCCCTGATGCCCAGCAAGTCGAACATAATAGCCGCCCTTATAATGCAGTTAAAACATGTTTAACTCACTTTGTAACTTGCAGCTTATTGCCTGATGGAGTGGTCTTGAAGTTAGCCTCCAAAATGTAACCTACTTGCCGGCTAGGGTTCATTTCCAGGGGCCAGCTAAAGTTAAAAACACGTCCAGCAATATTCAGTCAGCTGATTTTTGCGTCCGCGGGGAAAGAACGTTGCACTTCAAATGAATGCCAGACAAAGAGCAATTATTCAGACACCCCAATAGTTAGAAAAATGTCTCATTGGCCCGAAACCCCATTAGCCCGATGGCCTGTTATCCAGGAAACAAATGACCATTGTGACAAAGGCCCCTTGCTGTGGAGATACACACCCTGGAGCTGGACCTCAGTGGCTGCTGGCCCTGTCCATGGTGCTGACCATGTGACGGGGGTGTGAGGACTGCACCTCCATCATTTATGGTTCGGTGTTCCGATGAGGCTACCTTTCATATGCTAAGTCTTAATATCTTAGCGTATTTTGACAGGAAAACGTGGCGATACTGTTTACAAAATGCCGTATAGTAATGCCGTATATAGACGTATAGTAGCTTTCGGTGTACGGCCTGTGTGTGGTCGTGCTTGCATGTCGATAAAGATCTCTCGCTGACAAGTAGGCGGTCCTCGACACAGTTGTTCAACGCTGTGTCCAAGGCTTTGCGTGTGGAAAGGCAGGCTCTATGAGATGACACTTATCTTTATCTTATCTTTCTCTGTAGGAGTCATGCCAACAGTGGCTAAGGGAACACACGCCATGGTTCCTTTAGTGGAACACCTGGAGGACGGCCGCTGGGAGGCTAAGATAGTCAAACAAGAAGGCGACCGGGTGCAGCTGTCTGTGAACTCCGCCCCTACGGCTGTGATTGGTGCTTACCGTCTCAGCGTGGTGACATCAGGACTAAATGCGGAGCTTAAATCCGTACATGAGTCGACCAATGTCCTCTACATGTTGTTCAATCCCTGGTGTGAAGGTAAAAAAGCTAAGTACAGTAATATAATAATAAATATCAGAGATTAGTCCTATATTATATGGGACTAATCTCTGAGAAATAGGACTAAATGATATATATTATATATAATATATAATTGATATTATGTCATGTGAAAGGCAAGTACTGTGCCTCCAAGCTATAAAAAATATAAACTTCTACCAAACTGCCAACAATAGCCCTACTATATAATTATCTTCATATTATAGCAATTATATAATTTCATAGAATTGAGCATAATTTGCAGTGTTGGCAAACTAATGGAAATTAATCGTCAATGAAACGGTTAAACCACACCGAAAACACAAATCCTTTTTATCCATTTTTCAATGTCAGACGATGCAGTGTTCATGGATGATGAGGATGAGAGACAGGAGTACGTTCTGAATGACGTCGGGAGACTATACTACGGCACTGAGCAACAGATAGGAGAGCGGACATGGAACTTTGGCCAGGTGAGAGTTTACCTGTACAGTATCTCTGGTGGTTTTAAAGGAAGGTATATTCAGAAACTGATCCAGGTGACATCCTGTACTCTGATTTGGTTTAGTTTCATCTCTTGATCAATGTCGTGACCATAATTAAATGTGTCTTTGCAATTAAAACTATTCTTAACAAAAAATTCTGCTGTTATTAACTCTTATTCAAACTTTAGATGTACCCCACTGCCTGTCTATTGCTTAATGTTTTCCTCATGTAACAGTCTGTGATTTATTTTTTATAGTTTAGTGAAGGGATACTTGCCTCTTGCCTCTTTGTCCTGGAGAAGAGTGGAACGCCTGTGTCTGGTTGGGGCAACCCTATTAACATTGTTCGAGTTGTTTCAGCGATGGTGAGACCCGTATACACAACATGAAGAACATGAAGTATGTGTATTGTGTTAGATATCAGCGCCAACGTGCATCTTGAAATTAGTGTGTATCGTGTACGTTTTCCCGTTTCTGTGGTTCGGCAAACAGAGGGTAGGTAGGTAGATGGATGGAGTAATGACTGACACAGTACATGATTGTGTCAGTCATTAATACTGTTAAATGTGCTAAAGGTACGACTTAAGAGCTATTATTTCAGTGTAATTTGTTAGAAATACCACAGCCATCTGTCAGCGATTAGCAATTGAAATGTGCTGTGAGAAGATCTGTTTCTACTTATGAGACTGTGCCTGCCTCTGTATCAGACCGTTTAAGGCATCTCTTCCCTGATTGGTTCGGAAAATCCATCTTGCCTGTCAATCACAGGTGCATGAAATGTAACACTTCTCAATGGTGGAGAAATGTAGGAAGGGAGGGAGCAGAGAGGAAGAGGGCTTTTTTTGTTGTTCAATCTTACCAACAGCAACTTTAAAGTCTGTGTAAAGCAAACAACAAATCTGTGTACTGAGTTTGTCTCACCAGTGACATCATTAACTGTGCTATTAACAACCTAGCCAAATTTTAAAGATAAAAATCGTTTACAAGTATATCAAATTAGGTTTAAAAATCCTGAAAAAGCAGAGCAGTATTCTCTGCTCTGAAACGCTGGGGGCGTGTCTGCTGAAGGCACTGAAACCAACGTCTACTGGCGGGAACGTTGCCGCCTCTCTCAGAGACCTGAAAAATGGTTGCTCAGTCTGGCAGATTTATTGGACTTGTACAGTCGTACTGTAGCGAGGTGTGTGTGGATCACTGAATATATACTGAATTGCTTTAATAAAGACATGTTTGTGAACAACATATAAAAACCAATATACTGTCCTTCAGATCAACTCCCCTGATGATGGAGGAGTGCTGGAGGGGAGATGGTCAGGGTACTATTCAGACGGGACCTCTCCCACAGCCTGGAGCGGTAGTGTGGAGATCCTCAAGAACTACCATGAGGGTGGTGGAGCTCCTGTTAAATACGGCCAGTGTTGGGTCTTCTCCGGCTTAACCACTACAGGTTAGCATTGTTCAGTCAAAGTCAAACACCAAATATCTTTGCAGCTGCTAAGACAGGGTGTGCATACTGGCACTATTGTTGTAGATCGTTGTCATGTTGTTGCAATATTTAAAGGAATACTTTGCCGCTTTTCAAACTTATCTCTTATCTATCCACATAAGGGATATAGTGTGAAAAATGCCTGCAGTTGTTTCCGATGCTTCTCTGTGTCTCTGGGGCCCAGCTCAGTGCAGATGCTAAATCTTACCCCAGCTACTGCATAGGTAAACTGTGCAAAACAAATCATATTAATGTCCCCATTCCTCCACAGTCTTGCGGTGTTTGGGCATTCCTACACGCAGCGTGACCAACTTCAACTCCGCCCATGACACAGACGTCTCATTGACGACAGACGTGTACTTCGATGAGAACCTCGATCCCTTAGACTCCCTTAACACTGACTCCATCTGGTGTGTAATATCATGGCTTTTTTTCTTCTGTTAAGGAGACGTGTTATATTAAACGCTAAGCCTCCACTATGTTACTTTTCGACTGCAACAATGTACTCTGGAGATTGGAACTACAAAGTTTCTCAAAATATGCGCCCATCCATGAGTCAATCCATCCAGGGACTTTTTTGGGAGAAATCGTTGATAAAACACTTGACAATCCAATGACAGTATTTTGTGAGGCTTTAATAAGGTTTGGCCCAGACAGTAGCATCCTGGTTTTACCTGGTTGGAAGACTATTATTTTCATAATAAATAACGTGTGTCTTTCTTGACATCATTCAGAAGCAACATTTTCAGGCTACAGTTATAGCCACAACTCAAACCACTAGAGGCTGCTATTGGGAAAACTTAGGTAGACGTGGTAGAAATACAGTATATTATTAGATATTGCAAGTTTGAGGGAAAAGCGCCAAGTAAAACACGGTGCCTGCTCATTTGTTGTGAAGGAATTTCCACGTATGGAACGACTGCTGGATGGCTCGTCCAGACCTGCCTGCTGGTATGGGAGGTTGGCAGGCGGTGGATGCCACCCCACAGGAGACCAGCCAGGGCACCTACCGCTGTGGACCAGCCCCTCTGGCCGCCCTGCGCAGCGGGCAGGTTTACATACAGTATGACTGCCCCTTTGTCTTTGCTGAGGTAAGAGGCCATGCAAAGAATGTATAGATATCTATACTTGTTTGCAAAGCATTTGTCGTATTTCCCAAGCCTATTCCACGAAACAACAAATGTTAATTGACATTGTAAGCACAAACATCATAGGATATAACAAAGGAGACAAAGGTCTAATTCATTCAACAGCAATACATACCCCCATCCATCCATCCATCCATCCATCAGAACCACCATCATCACATTTTAGCTCCTCCTCCCCCTCTGCTCCAGGTGAACAGTGACAAGATCTACTGGCAGAGGAATCCGGACGGAACCTTCACACAGATCCACAATGAGAAGCACACTGTGGGCCACCACATCAGCACCAAGGCAGTGGGCTCGGACGTGCGCAACGATGTTACACACCTTTATAAGCATCCTGAAGGTACCAAATACACCTCCATACATCTATCTGTATCTCTATATTAGGAGATAGTATCTCCATATGATAATACTCCTTGACCTCTGCTTCGAGGGCCAGCAGTGGCATGATAAAGGAGCAATGTGGGATTGGGACTGATTGGGACTGCTGAGCTGTTTCAGTGTTATTAAAGGCGATGTTGACTATTGACAAATCAGATGATCAAATGATCTGACACATCACAACCTTCAGATTGGACAATGGCGATCAAGAAAGGCGGTGACGTGATGCTACTCGCTTAGAAATGCATGTCAAAAGCATATACTATACACATATATATTATACACATAAATATATATAAAAATTCAGTTTGGGAATCCCACAAAGTCTAGAAAGCATGAGCTGGTGTTGTGTGGCTGACTCAGCTGGGACCAGAAAACCTCTCCATTGCAAAGTCATCACCCCATTTGTATTGCATAGGAGATTATGGACGTACTTATTGTGTTCCATCGCCAGTTTTTTTTTAGCTATTTGCCATAAAATATGAATGAATACAAAACACATTTTTTATCTTTGGTAAGTGGTCAAAGATTTAAATAATCCGCTCCTATGTGTGGCGTTATTGAAAGTGAATAAGTTAGTACACTATGTGGTCGTGTTCAGGCTCAGAGGAAGAGCGTATCACCGTGGAAACGGCGTCTCGCTACGGTACCAAGCCAGAGACGTACTCTGCTCCTACCGTGGAGGACGTCTCCATCCAGGTGACCATGGACGGAAACGGCCCGCTCATGGGGAGCGACGCGGACGTCAGCATCACTTTCACCAACGGCAGCTCGGAGCAGCGCAGCGTCGTCCTCCACAGCCAGGTGGCGGTCATGTACTACACGGGTGTCCACAAGGCCACCGTGCGCAGGGACAGGACGGAGGTGGATCTGCCGCCAAATGCCGGTGAGGCCTCTGTCTTTAAACCCTGTGATGTTGTACGTGGGCAAAGATGAGGCATCCTTGAGAGAGATGCCCACAGCTACCTGCATATTAATGCACATTATCTCAAAAACAAAAAACAGTGAGTCGAGTGAGTAGCGATGTGAGTCATAACACGTACACCTTGCCTTGAAAGACATAAGGAATAGAATACAAGAAATAAAATGCTTTTGTCTCTCTGGTCGTCACATCGTCCGCCTTGTGTGCAGTGACGGTGATGGAGTGGACTCTGCCTTATGAGGCCTACCAGGACCAACTGGTGGACCAGGCTGCCCTGATGCTGACCCTCTCTGGCCGGGTCAGCCAAACACAGCAGGTCCTGGCAACACAGTTCAGCTTCCGACTCCGGACGCCTGACCTGGTCATCAAGGTGACTGGTGGAAAAATAATGAAAATAAATATTTACTCAGAGAGAGACAGCACAAACGCACACACACACACACACACACACACACACAGACACACACGTCGGAGAAAGGGCGAGAGAGGATGCATTTATTTCTGTTTTCACACGTATTTCTATTGCTGCTATGTCTCGTAGCCAATTGGGGAGGCAGTGGTGGGTAACACGATGTCTGCAGAGATCTCCTTCACCAATCTACTCCCACGCACGTTAAAAGCAGTGGTGCTGCGCGTGGAAGGGCTGGGCCTACTGAGCGTCCGGAAGATTGCTGTCGGGTAAGAGAAAGAAAGATCTACCCGAGTCAATCACTGGGACAGTTGGCGTTAACCCAGAGAAACAATCTCTCTCTCTCTCTTCCTTTCTCTCTCTCTTGCTCTCGGTCTGTCTCCCTCCCTCTCTCTGTCACCTCTCTCTCCCTCTCTCTCTCTCTCTCTCTCCCTCTCTCTCTTATCTCCCCCCCCCCCCCCCCCACAACTCTCTTAAACTAAAAAGCTGTTGATTTATATTTTTATTTTCTTTTTCCACAGTGACATCGGCAGCCAGGCCTCTTTTTCCCGTGTTGAAAGCTTTGTGCCGTCCCTGGCGGGGCAGAGGAAACTGCTGGCCTCGTTGGACTGTGAACAGCTCACACAGGTTCACGGCGTGGCCAACATCCTGGTGGATGGTGCGTGATGATTGTTAGGATGAATATTGGGAGTGTCAATTTTGGGTGAAGCGATGTTGCAGTATAATAATTGCAGTATTGTGTAGAATATGAAAATACACACACAGTGCACACAGTTATGATAAGACCACTGCAGATGGAGAGATATGTTTACTTATGCTTCCTTTGTTTTTTTCGATATAAATTAATTTCCAATTGTTAACGTCTCACGAAAATGCCTACATATTGATAGAATAGAGTAGAATAGAACTTTATTAATCCCGAAGGCAATTCTTGTGCCAGGTTACATAGCAATACAGTACAATTAAAACAATATGGAAAACAACAGAACAATAAAAATAAACTGATTTACAAATGTAGTTAAAATATACAAATATGTAGGCAAGATAAGATATTCTATGAATAACCTGCAATGAGACACTGATTATTTTAATGTAATAATTTATTGAAGTTGTTTCTACAAAACCTGGGCATTACTTTTACATTCATGTAGCACAATCAGTGAAAAAAAAACAACTCAATGGTTTTGCTGCAACTTATTTTTTATCCATGGAATTTATTTTCTGTGCCTTGAGCAGAGCAGAGAACTACACTGAATGAAACAGAACATTCCATTTATGTTTGCTTTGTTCATCAAACCCACTGTGTGGCAACGTCATTCTATCAGCCCACACATGAAAAACAAGTCCAGGGAACGCAACCTTGCACCTCCACAATCAGCCTGCTTGAGCCCGGCGGCCGCCCCAAACTACCTGCTGGATGTGAGCAAACACTGAAACACTGATGCATTCCTATCACCTCTGTAACAATGTTATGCTAATTCTCTGCTTATCATCCATCTAAAAGCATTGGGGGGTTTTACAGCCATATACCAGTTTCTAAACTATGATTATCAAGTGAAAGGCATGACCACCATGAACAAGCAAGAAGTTAGACTTTGTTTCAAGATAAACTATGTTTCTACTTTGTTTTTGTGTTCAACCTACTCATATCTGGAAGATTTTATGATTAAGGTCTCCAGAAATTCATTTTTAGGAGTGGGAGCTGGTTCCTATCCGCATAAATATATATCACAGATAAAAACAAATCTCAGACCTGTTAAATGTGACAACAACAGATACACTCAAACATAATGTATGTATTTAATGTCGAAAACGTATATTTGCTGAAGGACTAGTGTTTCAAAATAAAAATGTTCATCTCTCTCTTCAGTCTTCAATTTGACTCAACGATGCACAGCACTGATTCAAACTACTCGAAACGGCCAGGGTTCGATTCCCACTTGGTACCACCCAGTGGTGGCTCGTCATGGCTGGGGTGCCACACACCCCACCATATCTAGAGAAGAAGTCTACTTAAACACGCCAAACATAAATTAATTAGATAATGCAACATCATTATTGAAAATACTTTTTTTACTTGTACAATGTGCCAGCATGGTAACCTGCATTCAGTAAAAAATCTTGTATTTTTCTGTGAATACAATACTACAATACATACTTCCGGGTTGAGGGACGCCGGCCAAATGAGTGTGTATGTAAGTCAGTAAACTTTTGGCAAGCACGTGACCAGAAGCTCCACGTGACCACTCGCAACCACTGGTCGGTATTGTTTTGCGTTTTGCATGGTCTTACTGTATAATGCCCCAGTATGACCAAGGAGGGACATCAGTGTTCCTTGGTTCTCCTTGGATGATCTGATCTGTGTTTGATGTGTTGCATTAAAATTAGGTTGCACCTATCGTAGAAACCACCTACTGTAATGTGCAAATCAGCAAAACTGCTAAAAAAATTAATAAAGTGTACAGGGGCTCAACATTGGCTGCAGTTCTAACACCTGCTCACAGTGTTCAGAGATATTCATTCGTTCAGGTCTCTCACTCAAACCTCACCCAGGCCTCCTCGTCCAAACGGTGACGATAACAAACACGTTGCCATCGTCAGCACAAATATGAGTTGAGAGTAAGGAGAAATGAAAGAAATTAAATGAGTAGAAATACATCATCACATCAACGTAATGCTTTTCAATACACCAAAGGCACCCTCTTGAGAACATTTTAAATGGAAAACATGTTATGTTTCTGAAAGTAACCACAATATGAGAAAGCACAATATGAGCAAAGCTTTTAGCTTGACATTTAAACAGAGCACGCGGTATATCAGTGGGGTTTTTTCTGAAAATTAAAACAAAACATAATCCATACACTAGGTTCGCAATTAAATTTATTTTCACCAAATGCCAACTTCAAGGAACCCAAATGTCCATAGTTCCTTTGTTAAAATGCATTCACAACAGCACCACATACAGTATTTATGTATTTATATCTAGTGTAGTCCTATATCTTATATTGTCTACTAGCTCTCTCTATCTCTATTTGGCCCTTTTTAAATGTTATCTGCACTGTTCACTCTCCTGTCATCCAGAGTTGAATCAGCGATGTGTCCACTAGATTCTATTTGATTGTATTTGTATATTATTGTTCAAGGGAGGTCTCTGTGTTAAACAGAACTATCCACTCTCTTTTGGAAGACAGGATGGATTTGCTCCTGGGTCCCCCATTGTGCATGGAAACCACATCAATAGCAGCGCCAAGCAATTTGTTTTCAATTTACAAGTCCACCTGTGTCTCTCTGGGTCACCATACCCTTGTCTATTCATTCTAACATATGTTGGCATTTCACAAAATACCTCTGAATTTACTTGGTTGGCCATTTTCCAAAACAGTTCTTCATCCTTGCAGCCCTAGAGGTCTATTTCTATTGTAGTAAAATATATTTGAACCTAAGATCAGCAACGATATTGCAATGCATGTTTGATTTGATTACAAAACGTCATAAAAAACAAAACTCTCAATCTCGCGCCACTTATCCACTTTGACCTCCATGTCAAGCATACACAATATCTCATCACAGGTTTTATATTTCACATTAAATAGCAGTTGTCAGGCACTGCCAGCCAGGCCCTTCCACTAACATGTAATGTCCTCATTTTATAGCCACAGAGGAAGACACATGTCACCTGAATCTGTGCCTGGACGGGAGGTTTTTTTTGGTTTTTTTCAAATTCTGCACAATGATTTAAATTCTAATGTTAACCAATTGTTTGGGGGAGCTTTTTCATATGCATATAGTGCATACAGTATAATGCTGCAGAAAATATATATACTTTATTTCTTGTACCTCAGAGCCACTTAATTTCTGGAAAGGATTCCCTTTATTTTGGTACATCAGAAAAATAAAGGATGGTTAAAAATTCTTAAAAATGAGCACTCCTAATTTTCACAACAGCTATTTAGCAATTGCTTTGCTACTCCAAATCATATCAAGCCAGCATGTTTCCTCTGATGCAGTCTTCTTTGATCTTACCATTAAAAGTACTTTTTGAATGCTTGTTTGTATCTTTCAACTTCATATTTTAATTTCCTTGAGCTCAAAAGCAAATAGTGTGCTCGCTAAATATCATGTCTATATATAACACGATAAAGACCACAGTTTCTCCCACCAGTGTGCCAAAGCGCACCGTGACATTTTTGGGGAATCTGCTACTTAATTCCAGACATACTGTAGGTTAAAGCAATGCTGGCACGTATTGTTGTGTTTGGTATACAGTTTCATTACTAATATTTATGATCACATTTTATATTTTATTTAATAATCACTTTGCCTGATTATAATCAGCCAGTGTGTGAAATATATGAACATATCCTTGTAATTACTAGGATTACACATGAAAAAGAATGTTAATGTGTGCGTAATGTTTCATAATTACTCTTGAAATTCTGTTGGTGTGTGGTTTGCCTAAGCCCAAGAAAGGTTAGGAATCACTGTTATAGACTTTGGTGTTAGTGTCAAAGATTCAGTGCCCCAGATCCCAATCACACCAAGGACGTTCTACTGAACTTGCTTACGTTCTTATGAACTTGAAATTTACAGTAGGGCTCTTTTTGTACAAAATACCAGCCTTGCTGTGAGACCCATTCCGAATCTCAAGTTCACGTTCTTGATTCTCAGTCTCTCTTAAGATCTGCCAGGCTTCAAGCGATCTGTTTGTGTCTGAACCACCAGTGGTTTCGACCAATCAGCGTCCTACTGCAGCTATGGGCGTGGTTTAGGTGTGACGACAGTGAGAAGCAACTGCTTGTTGTGGAACCAACAATTGCGATCGACAAATGGTTCATCCAATCATCTGCCATGGACTTGCCAGAGCTTTTCCAAACAGATTCCAATGACGACTTCCAGATGTTCTGTGACACAAACCATTCCTGGTGTGTCAGGGAATAGTACCTTTAACCCCGAAAAACTTTACTAGGCTTTCCAAAAAAATGCACTACACTACAAATTAAAACCACCTGGTCCAACACCTGGATACAAAGTGTGACAGGCAGAGGTTGGGAAATAGTGAGCCGATCAAAAATGTTGAATCCTGAACATTTGACAGTAAGCACTTTTGATTTCCCTCGTGGCTCTTTTATCTCTCTTCTCTCTATTTCCCTCATCTTACACTCAGTGTCAATCTTACTCTGACATGGACACACAAAGTTGAGTGCAGCTTTGACAGGGCAGCAGCACTACTACACAACATACCCACCACTCTATTCAAGAAAATATTGAATACATCATTGTCATTAATATAGCTATATAAACACGCCAGACTCTTGGTCTTAGTCAGTGCATCATGCCCCGTGTACTTTGAACTTGAAGCTCGGTTGCCACAGGACAATACTTAGTTAGTTAAAAATGTAAACTTTTCACACGGTAGGGACTGCATCTATGTGATATACAGTGTATCTATATGCTCTTGTAAATGATTGTACAGTTTGAAATAATTCGTTTTCACTTAAAATTATATAGGGGTTAAGGCTTAAATAAAGCCATAACAAATTACTGGCCATGTTTCTTATTTAATTCCACAAACTGAAAGTATACTTGAGTGTTATTGAGACACAATTGAGTCCTTTCTCTCTACGTTATATATATTCATGATGCTCAGGGGTTGTGTAACTCCATTGTCCTTGCCTCTTCATTACTTCAATGCTCTTAAGTCTCCTTTGTATTGCTTGCCTGCTTGCTCTGTCTTTGTTCGGCTTGAAGTTGACTTTCCGTTCTGAAGTAGAATATGAATGTGATCTACAGCTTGAAAGTGGGCCACTCTAGCAGGACTGTATCTCGATCTGAGGTTGAACTGACTGCCCTTTAGGACAGAGGATTTTGGAGAAGGCCCGGCGGAAGCTGCTGTGGCAGAGAGGGTACAGGAAGGGGTTGATGGCAGAATTCAACCACAGGAGCCAAAAGGTAATCTCGTACCAGTGGTGCCCGACGCACGTGCCACTGCAGGCGGCGCGGATGATCATCAACAGCGTGTACGGCGCCCAGCAAACGCCAAAAATACACACGATGATGGCCAGCGATTTGGCAATTTTCTTGTCCCGCATCAGCCGAGACCCTCGCGTCCTGCGGCTGGGCGCGCTGCACGGCGACCTGGCCTCGAAGAGCACCGTGCCGCGCCCGCAGGGAGACAGCCTCTTCCGGTGCACGAAGGCCTGGGCGCTGCCGGGGTCGCAGCTGGACGACACGCCAAAGTCGTCGTCGTCGTCCTCGATGACCGCCGAGATGGCGGTGGGCTCGCTGGATGACACTTTGCGCGTCTTGACGAAAAACACGGACCACGCCGCGTCGTCTCCTCGGGGGGGGCGGAGGTCCATGGTGTCTGCCACCACTGCAGCGGAGGAGGAGTCCTCCACGCAGGCTGCCATGCTCTTGTTCCTGTGGTGGATGTTCAGGTAGATGCAGAGGTTGAAGAAGGCCACCGACATGAAGGGCGCAAAGAACTCAAAGGTGGAAGCACTCAGGAGGAAGTACCAGGTGAAGTAGAACTCCGCGAAACACTGTTCGTCGGGGACGATGCTGTGGCCTGTGAACGACTCCCAGAAGATGATGGCGGGGCCATAGAGGAGGAAGGCCAGGAGCCACACGGCCACCATCTTGGTCACGGCGGGTCGGGTCATGTTGCGCTGTGCCCTGTACCTAACCTGGGAGACAATGTGGCAAGACTCTAGTCAGACAAACATCACAGAGATTATATCGTTACCCGTTGGGATAACTGCTTTGGCTTCCATGGTAGCAGGACCATGGTACCATTATTGTAGATTATAGGAAATATGGTTTATTTATTAATTAATTAATTTAATTCACAGAATAATAACCACATAGTACTAAAAAAGATCCCAAAAAAATTAAATACTAACAAAAACATCTAAATAAACCAGAACATCACATAAAAAGCATTAGAAACATCCAACATATGATTCCTTAACTCAAAATAATATAAACATTAAATTACCTTAAACAAATAACAAAGAAAAAAATAAAAAAAAACATAAAATTAAATAACTCAACACGAAAACGAATACCTATTACAAACAAACTAAATACTGATAGAGAAATAATACAATAACAAAAACATAAAGAATAAACTTACAAACAAACATAGCAGGACTGTATCTCGTTGAACTGACTGCCCTTTAGGACAGAGGATTTTGGAGAAGGCCCGGCGGAAGCTGCTGTGGCAGAGAGGGTACAGGAAGGGGTTGATGGCAGAATTCAACCACAGGAGCCAAAAGGTAATCTCGTACCAGTGGTGCCCGACGCACGTGCCACTGCAGGCGGCGCGGATGATCATCAACAGCGTGTACGGCGCCCAGCAAACGCCAAAAATACACACGATGATGGCCAGCGATTTGGCAATTTTCTTGTCCCGCATCAGCCGAGACCCTCGCGTCCTGCGGCTGGGCGCGCTGCACGGCGACCTGGCCTCGAAGAGCACCGTGCCGCGCCCGCAGGGAGACAGCCTCTTCCGGTGCACGAAGGCCTGGGCGCTGCCGGGGTCGCAGCTGGACGACACGCCAAAGTCGTCGTCGTCGTCCTCGATGACCGCCGAGATGGCGGTGGGCTCGCTGGATGACACTTTGCGCGTCTTGACGAAAAACACGGACCACGCCGCGTCGTCTCCTCGGGGGGGGCGGAGGTCCATGGTGTCTGCCACCACTGCAGCGGAGGAGGAGTCCTCCACGCAGGCTGCCATGCTCTTGTTCCTGTGGTGGATGTTCAGGTAGATGCAGAGGTTGAAGAAGGCCACCGACATGAAGGGCGCAAAGAACTCAAAGGTGGCAAGCACTCAGGAGAAGTACCAGGTGAAGTAGAACTCCGCGAAACACTGTTCGTCGGGGACGATGCTGTGGCCTGTGAACGACTCCCAAAGATCGATGGCGGGGGCCATAGAGGAGGAAGCCAGGAGCCACACGGCCACCATCTTGGTTCACGGCGGGTCGGGGTCATGTTGCGCTGTGCCCTGTACCTAACCTGGGAGACAATGTGGCAAGACTCTAGTCAGACAAACATCACAGAGATTACATCGTTACCCGTTGGGATAACTGCTTTGGCTTCCATGGTAGCAGGACCATGGTACCATTATTGTAGATTACAGGAAATATGGTTTATTTATTAATTAATTAATTTAATTCACAGGGACAATGGACAGTCATTGACCGTCCCAGCGTTAGCTCCACTTGTTTAGCTGTCTTAGAAGTGAAATCGGTGAATGGCCAATGACAGTACTTACACTGTGAGATGATGAATGACTTATGCCCCCATCATAATTATGTGTGAGGAATTAATTACTCTAGTTCCCCCATTCATAGTCAGTTGTGTTTTTTGGTTCAAATTTGGTTCAAATTTGGTTTGCTCATGATTAATCATTCAACAGTGAATAAATTAAAACATTGTGCAATCATTAAATTAATTCATGAATCAATCAATCAATAAACCAACAGCCTATCTATATACCAAGTTGTTGAGTGCTGTGTGTGTGAGTGTGTGTGCACAAGTGTGTGTGCAACACGTGTGTGTGTGTGTGTGTGTGTGTGTGTGTCTATTGTAAATACAGCTGCATCCCGGGCGAGAGGACGAAGGCTCGTTAACACAACAAAGAGACGAAACAGAGAAGCCACATCTGGCCTATCCTGATCCTCTCCTCCTCTTCCTCCTTCTCATCCTTCTCTTCTCCTACGCTTTGCATGGTTTGGTCCTTTTCATTCTCCGCCATTGTTTCTGATGTGCCCATCCAAACTCTCGATTAGCACGGTCGATTTCTATCAACCGCTCGGCCCAGCTTTGATTTGTTTTCCATTCCCACAAACAGAGCAGGTCAGTTGACACAACCGTCGACCGGTTCAGACTCTGTATTCACACTGCTGTGGTTCATTGTGCATGTACTGGTACCCAACTGAACGATGAAGGGTCATGATCTATAACTGTCTTTTGAATGCCTTCCATGACCCACAGTTAAATGTGTTATTTGAACCCATTCACCCTTAACCCAACAAGAATTGTATTTCATCTCAGGCACTGTCATGTGATCCAATTACATTTACTTCATGCAAATAATCAAACAAAATGCCAAAATGCAATCAAACACGGATAATCAGTGTTCAGTATTGTTGTCAGAGCTATATTGGGACAAATTAAGATTTAAAGGAAATTGGTTCAAAAAATCTTCACTACTAATTGTTCATCTTTCATGCCAAAGAGGCCTGAACTCTAAAGTGTTATCATGACAGACTACATGACTCACATAACACACAGAGCTCAAACTTCAAGTCCGTGTGACAAGACAAAGGACAGAGCACCACAACAGCGCCAGCAGTGAGTCACCCAGCGCCCCCCTAAAGCCTTTGTGGACGTGTGTGAGGGTGTGTGTGAGGGTGTGTGTGTGTGTGTGGCGTAGTGTTGTGTGTGGTGTGGCGTAGTGTTGGTGTGTGGGGGGGGGGGTTGGGTGGGTGTAGGCCTGACGCTACTCACCGCCCTGGGTAACGGAGAGGAAGCGGTCGTAGCTGATGAGCACAATGTTGAAGACGGACGCCGTGCACAGCAGGTAGTCCATGAGCAGCCACACCTTGCAGAGACCCCGGCCCAGCATCCAGCGACCCGTCAGGGTGTACGGGATGTAGACCGGGATGCAGAAGGTACCTGCAGCAGGAGGCTGGGGTGTGGGGTGTGTGTGTGTGTGTGTGTGTGTGGTGTGTGTGTGGTGTGTGTGTGTGTGTGTGTGTGTGTGTGCGTGTGTGTGGGGGTAGGGGGGGGGGGGGGGGGGGGGTGACCCTTCATCACATGCCGTTGAACTTCATTTGAATCATCAAACTGACTGCAGTGTCAAAGAAACAGAGCTTTGTTCGCCTCATGGAGAACATTATTGGATGCGATCCGGATGCGTAATTGAATGAGGGCCCCTGTAGTTCATTAAAATGTGCTATAATATGTCCCACGTGTGCTGTATTAAATCAACAAATGACCATGATAATATACAAATAATAAACCCTGCAATAAAAAACTAGAGGCTCCCGAGTCATAGGTGTGGGTTTGGCAGGTGAGAGAAATAAAGGGGCTTAGAAACAAAGGGACGTGAGGCGCGGGAAGTTGAGTTTGCGGAGACTTACCCACGAGGAAATCCGACATGGCGAGGTTCAGGAAGAAGTAGTTGCTTTGAGTTCTCAGGGTCTTGTCCACGATAAAAGCCATGATGACCAGCGCGTTGCCGGCCACGATAAGGATCACCAGAGTGACCATCAGCACCGACAGGATCGCCAGCCAGTAGCCCGGGAGAGCGCCGACGCCGACGCCGACCCCGTCCTCCTGAAACGCCGCAGTGCCGCCGGGAGTAAAGTTCGCGCTCGAGTTGGACTCGGGAGTGTCGGCGCCCATTGTTAATCTGACGCGCGGTGCATCGTAGTGGACACGCCCGAATCACCCCAAATAATCTCGATCCCGTTTTATGCTCCCACTTTGCGCTCCGGGTAACATCGTGCGCGGAGGAGAGGAGGAGGAGGAGGAGGAGGAGGATGAGGAGAGGACGGACATCCAACAATGGAGACGTAAGAGCAGTCGAAGTGACTTTCTGCCCAAAGCCCATCATCGTCCTGGCGATCCGTGAAGAAGAGTTCCCGTACATCATGTCTGTGTGTGGTGCGCTTGCTGCAGGACTGCACCGTGTCTTTGTCTGGAGTCCACCGCCTGGCACACTGGCGCGTCCACTGCGCACTGGCCAGGCGCGTACCGATCTGCCCACTATAGCCTACTACTACTACTACTACTACTACTACTACTACTACTACTACTGTCTCTCAGGCTAAGTAGCCTACAAATAATCTGGAAATATTGGAACTGGGATGATAGCCTTCCCCTGATGAATTGCAGTGACGCATTTTGCCCATGTACAGTAGCTATGCATGCGAGACACTATTAAGTGATTATGATCAATTCTGATGCCTATTCGGTGATGTGACTCAGATGACAGCTTGCTTTAATTGGTCTAAAACACTTTGAGAAAAGATTGAATGCATTACACATTCATCCCTCGTCCACCCTTTGTAGTAAACGAGTTCTCCTCATATGAATGGGCGGACGACCATCAGTTCCATTGTCCAATCAGTGATCAGATCAGCCTCATTAAGAGGCACCACTTGAGTCTCAGGGCTTCGCTTTGCTGGATCAAATTCAAATGGCGACCGTCTGTGAGAGGGAACAATGAAGGGTGAGCTTGGAAACCTGAAATAAACTACCTGTTGTTACCAAATACACCCACAGGCATATTGAAACTGACTCAAATGTCATACAGAATCTTATAGAATTGATTACCGTTCAGCGCCTTAAAAGCTTCCCCACTGCCTCATATTTTGTATTGAATAATGCTGGGTTATTTGATAAGTTGATTGTATATATTTTTAGGTTGTTAATTAAATACAATATAAATACACATTGATTAAGGCCAAGATAAGCTGGAGCCTAAACATGGGCTTCGACAGTTGACCGGTCTTATTGACAGACCAAATGACAGACTGGCTTTCCAGAGCCTCTATGGCTTAAATCAGTGGTTGTCAAACTATTTGTACTAATGTTCTCCCAGATATATTTTGAGCCAAGTACCCCTTTAAAGTTAAAGTGTATGCTCTGTTGGAAAGACTTGCCGAACATCTCACTATGTTAATAATTCAGATTTTCTACATTGAATTAAGGGGGTATTCACTCATTTTCTTAAGGTGGAATTATTTGACAATCGTTAATAACAAATTAATACATGTTTGTAGCCCGGCTGCTGCCACAATGTCACATAAAGTGGCTTAGTTTGGGGCTCCTCTGAGGACACAGGCAGGTTTGTGTTGAAAAGTGTCCAGTTTATTGTAATTGTTTGCAAAATGGTAGACAGGTGGCTGACTTGACCTGTGGTGCACCGATTAGCCAATGTGCCACACACGTACAGCACACCCCCCCCCCCCCCCCCCCCTCCCCCAGACTCTAACTGGGCCAGGTGAGGCCAATTAAGCCAGCCACCAAACACACACACTCCCACAAAGTTGTTGATGTTCTGAGCACCCCCTGCAGTCGTTTAAAGCAGTGTTTTTCAACCTTTTTTGAGCCAAGGCACATGTTTTACATTAAAGAAATACCGCGGCACACCGGCAACCAAAATTTTAAAAAATGACACATTGGAGCCTAATAGCGACACCTCGGCACGCATCACTAATTATATAGTCTTTAATTAACAAGGTCATAATTGCTCTACCTACTAGGGCTGCATGACTACTGCTGATTTTTTCAAGTCGACCTTTCTATCAGTGAAGTCAGAAAAAAGTTGACGAGTCGACGATGACGTCATCACACACGCGTGTGCACACACACACGCACACACACACACACACACACACCCCCCACACACACACAACACACCCACACACACACACACAACACCCCCCCCCACACACCACACACACCAACACCCCACACACACACACCCCCCCACACACACACAACACCCCCCCCCACACACACACACACACACAACACGCAGACAGAAGGTGTCCGAAAAATAAAGTAACGGCTTATGATATTATGTAAATATAAAAAAATTCTACATTCAAAATGTCTCATTCGGTGGAGCTTTTTTATTGTAACTTTAATGTAACTGAAAATTCATTCCTGCACGGTCTGATTTTCAAGACCCGCTCCCACCCCACGCCCGCAACGTGCAGAACCCGCCATCCGCACATATAACCCGACCCGACGGCACAAGACCCGCAGCCCGACCCAAACCCGCATATCCTATAATAACTATGATATAAAACGCACGATCCGACCCGCATCTTCTTTGTTTCCCCAGAACCGAACTGATGAAAATTCCTCCGCAAATCACTGTTCGGGTCACAGACGCTCAACCATGGCAAATTATTTGCAGTAACTAAATAATACTTTTTTGACCAATTAAGTGAAATTGGATAATTTCCCACGGCACACCTGATGATCTCTCACGGCACAGTGGTTGAAAATCACTGGTTTAAAGTACCCCTAGGTGTACCCCTTTTGAGAATCACTGGCTAAATTTTGATCTCTCGTGCCGAGTAGAATTATATAGCTGCACATTTTTTAGTAAGACTGCATGAGTGTGAGGACAGCCTGTCACTGAGAGGTTGTCATCACTGACTGCTAGATAAACTGATCATTATCGTTATTCTCAACGGTTAGAAATTAGGCTACGTTTTTGCGATGATGTGTAAACACGCTGTCAAATCAGCCCAGTCCACCAATCGACCAATTAACCAATTAATCTATCAACGAATCAATCAAGCAAGCAAGCAAACACCCATAAACACATGTAATTAATCTCCCCAATCATCCAACCAAACACGTATAATCACAAATCCATCGCAGTATGTAATGATTGGTTATAGTGCAACAGTTACCATATCTTCATTATTTAGCAGGGCTGTTTTCTGACAGTGTTTCAGCATGCAGAGCTACAGGCATAGTATGGGCTTCTGTGTGGACTATAGGAATATTATGTAAATTCAGTGACAGATGACCAAAAAAATACAGTGGGGATAGGAAGGAACAACTGAAAAATCCAGAAATGAGAAGGGATGCCAAATGCAGCATGGGAAAGAGGTGTGTGTCTGTGTGTGTAGCGTATAGTGTAGTGTAGTGTGAGCGAGACCGACACAGAGGGAGAGGGGGTGGGAGACATGGTGAAAGAGAGAAACACACAAAGAAGAACAAAGAAATAAGAATACAGAAGGAGATAGGAAAATTCTATGAGGAGCAGGAGAAATATGTGTATATATAAAGAGAGAGAGAGGGGGAAAGAGAGAGAGAGAATTGGGAGGAGATAGAGAGAAAAAGGGGGGAGAGCGAGAGGGGCACATACAGAGGCAGCGGAGGAAAGCAATGATGTCAATTCCTTGAGTCATTGAATAAATTCCCTCTGCATGTGTGATGCAGTGTTCTGGGGGCTGCGTTCAGCAGCACCAACGAGATGTTGGTGACGCCGCTCTAATCCCACGCTGCATAGCTTTGAGGGTAGATGTTTGACAAATAGTACAACATGTGTACACTTTACAATTATTTATTAGAATTCTATAGCATATTCAAAACATGAGAGTAAACGCAAGGTTTAATTGACTCACGAATACCAAATGATCTTTCAACTCAAAATTTAAATATATTTAATAAAATGTAAACATTCTTCAACTGTAATGATTTACAATTTACAGTATAAAAATCTAAATAATGCCTCACAGGGATTATTAGGAAGCCATCGGAATTCTAACTTGAATTACACAGACAAACTTCCACTTGAGCTCCGTTAAAACGTCTGTAATCTGCTGGATTAGCAGTGGTGTTTCCATTCTGGAGTGTGGATGTCGTTGTTGTCAAGACAGGCCACTGATCAAAGGGTTCAATTTCATTTTGTCTTCTTACTTCTTGTTTTTTTGCTCTTTCCTCCCAATTTGGCGATTTCTTCCTGTGACAAACGACACGGCAAACACATGATCAGGGTGTGGACTACGTCCTCATGGTGCAAATATACTTTTATCATATCCAACGTTCAGGTGTTGTCATCATCTTTCAATAATGCGATGGTGACGGGCACATTTTAGTCTGGTTCTGTGTAGAGTTTGTCTCTTTCAAGTATAGCTATATCCAAAATGTACCAATTGAATCAAGTTGTACAGAGATTGTCATTTGCAACTGATGTAGTGGTTGACAAGAAAATATCTCGACTGCTCATTTTAAGTGAAGAGCTTTTAAAAGTGTCTCATTCGTTATCAGTGTTCTACCTGATGAGCAGTTTGTGCACTCTGATGAAACATCAAGAGCTCAAGCCTGCTTTTAATTTAAAAGTTATTTGTTCCTTCAAGGGAATGCCTATCGTTGATTTATTTTTGGTTAGGACACAGGCCAACTAAAGAGGCTTTGTTTGCCAGGGCCTCTTCCACAAGAGGAACGAGAGGAGATAAATTGCACGGCAATAAACAGCCTCCATTTCCTCCAATCTGGTCCATTATTGCAGAACATACCAATCAGACCAACAACCACAGGGGTTGCTGGTCTGATTACCTGGTCGCTGGCAGTGTCCACGAGCAAGACACTTATAAGACCTAATGGACACCGTGTGTGTGTGTGTGTGTGTGTGTGTGCGCGTGCGTGCGTGCATGTGTGTGTGCGCGTGCGTGCATGCGCGCATGAGAGGCGTTCTTCTACTCCGAGTGGCTTCAGTGCCTATAGGAAAGTGTCATCGTTTGCCTATTGGATATTACAGTTTTTCCATTGTCCAATACGTTGCCACTGGCAACACTTGTCAAACTAAGCAACACTAATATGGCGAACCTCATATAAAAACACAAGTCTTGCAAACTAAATGCATTGCTGATATTTCTCCTTTGTGGTTTTTGGAGGGCTTCATGCATGGGGCCACTTTACTGTGTAGACTTGCATTACCTTTAATCTATCCGTGACACAAGATCAATGGTCTATTATGTTATCAGCAGGATGACTTAGAGCCATACAAAGAACACTTCAAAGCGCACTGCCTGTATCTCCTTGGTGGCAAGGGCTAGAAGAAACAGTGTTTGATCTCCTGGACATGGACACTGATAAGACACTTCAAGTCAACTAATATCCATAAGAGAAGGGTGATCTCCATGTCATTTTTCCTTCATCTTGCAAACATGTTCGGATCGCTCCCTCAGTTTCCCTCTGCTTATTTCCAAGACCTGCAGCTCTGTTTCACCACGCCACACTTTTAACACCACATGGATATTGGCATAAGTGCAGGGCGTACCATCTCGCCAATGGGCTTCACCGTGGCGATGGCATGTCATCATCAGAGCCTCCAAGTGGGTAGTGGGTGGTGATCAGCGGAAGTGTGTCTACCACCCGTCAGAGCAAGAACCATCAAGGGTCTTGGAAGACGGTGTGACTCAAAGCAGGAGGCGTCAATTAGGTGTGCCAAGGCTGTGTCACAAGCTGGACAGCAGGGCTCTGCAGATGGTGGTGTGTTTGGCTGAGCGCACTATTGGCACTTCACTCCCCACCCTGCAGGACCTGCACTCCAGGAGATGTCGAACCAGAGCCCAAGAGACCAAAACAGAGTTTCTTTCCGCAGGCCATCAGGACTGTGATCTCTGATCTCACTAGGGCCCCCCCCCACTGCCCCTCCCATGCGCGCACGCACACGCACACGCACACACACACACACACACACACACACACACACACACAGGTAATACACAGTACATGCACCCACACAGTCTTACTACATAACTTGATACTACATTATTTATATTGCCTCGTTGTTGATATGCCTATGCATATTTTGTCATATTTCTCAAGCTGCTCTTTTTGCTGTCGAGTCTGTAAATAGTGTGGATATTCTGATTCAATTTGTGATATTTGTATTGTTCTGTTGCAGATTCTGCTGAGCATCGGCACTTTTACATTTCACATCCTGTATGTGTATTGACAATTAAACTTCTTGAATCAAGACACCCAATGAGCTTTACGTAGTGTTTGTGTGTGTGGGGTATGACACCTCATCCACCACCAGTGTGTAGCACCCATCTGGGTGTTGCACGGCAGCCAGTATGCGCCAGAACACTCACCACATACTGGTTATGACAGTGGAGAGGTGAGGAATGATACAAACCAATCAGACAGAGCTGGAGACCAAAGGTCTGCCCAGTAGAAGATGGATGTTGGGGCCTTGTAGCAACATCAACATCAATAAAACTGTTGAGGGACCTAGGGTAAGTGGACAAGCCCTACGCCAGACCATTAAGGAAACCGGTTGTTGCCAGTGGCTCTGGTTGAAGAGGAAAGACACCAGCAGGTCTTTCCCAAATAAGCCGGCTAGGCAGATGCAGAGGGGGTTGGCGGTTCTGGGATGCCAGAAGGCACTGCTGAGCCTACTGGAGACATCGTGGGCTCACTTGACAACCCTTTTTTGATGTGTCTGCCCGGTCTTCAACATCGGAGTAGGGTGCAGTCGGTCAGTGCTTCAGCCTTCCATCACCATCGGGAGCACAGGAATAAGTGGTGGCACTTGTTGGATTGTTAACATCATGTCCTGTGTATTTGAAAACCTAATGTGATCGTCCCTGAGGAACAAACAACAGTAAAAAACCACCCCAGTGAATCTGTAGCAGATCTGTAGATGTTAGAACCACCCTATCCCACACACTCCAACCCAGAAACCAAAGCCCAGCTCACATACAGGATTGTGCAGTGAAATGAAAAAGTGGCGATGCCCAGTGAAATGTGCAAGAGAACAATACAATACAAATAACTGAATTGGAGGATCAAAGTATCCACAATATTTACA
Source organism: Coryphaenoides rupestris (assembly GCA_002895965.2). NCBI lineage: Eukaryota > Metazoa > Chordata > Actinopteri > Gadiformes > Macrouridae > Coryphaenoides > Coryphaenoides rupestris. Next base: position 202,139 of record PIJE02000095.1, read on the forward strand.
GTATATACAGCAAAAAGAGCAGCAGCAACATAAACTGGTGTTTTGTATACAATATAAACAAAATATCAAAAAAGCAATTTAACAGAGAATTACACTTTTGTTCCCTCTTGGCTAACACCGGGAAGGACCAATTGCTATGGATGTCACTCGTGTGGCAGTGTTGCTGAACTCGGAGCAATGTGTGGAACGATTTGATCCCATTATTTGCGTCTCACCGCAGAAGAAGTGTAGCCTTCCTGCACGAGGACGCCTCTGGCACAGTTGTTGATGTGTTTAAAGCGGTCCGGGCCCAGCAGAATCCCGCCGTACCAGCGAGACACCACCACCATCACATTCCGCACATCCAGAATCTTGGTGGTGCAAGAAAAACCACACAAACAGAACCAGGAAATGTGAGTGCTGTAGTGTAAAATGAGCTTAAACACATGTTAAACAAAGCTTCATCGTTTAAGACAGAAAAGTTAAATAACTGAACTCAAGTGAAAATATTTGAACTGCTGAACTTCAGTTCAACAGTATAAAGTCTGAATGGAGTAACATTTTAATAATGTGAAACAGTTTAAACCGAACCTCCACTCCAGAGGGTCAACTAAAGTGATGATATGTATGATAAGTATAGCAAGTAGTAGAAGTAGTATTCATATGATACATTATTAGTACAATACACAGTAGTACTGGTGTGACAAGTATTATTATGATGACAACCTTTGTGGTTGTGTTATTGATGTTATTCGTTCACATCTAGTTTAGGGTTTAGGGCACAGAATGACTGTTGGAAACAGTATGAGAACTGGAGTCCCAGTTCTCCTATTACATATCGTAGATGGCATGACGTGACATTTTTTTAAAGTAATAATCCTTTTCCTGTCTGTAAAATCACTATCTATCACGAACAAGTTAACACAATGGTGAGTCTATGGTCCACTGATGAAAGCCCTTGCATTTGCAGTATTTTTTTATATTACGGACTGGGTGGCGAGTCGCCTTTCCCACGCAAGATTTAAAACACAGCGCAGTGACACAGTCAGTGACACATTTTTCATCACCCAGCAGTGATGGGTGATGGATCTCATTGTGTGCTTCTACAGGAAGCTGGAAACTGTGAAATTACATGGGACTCATCACTCATTAACTCTGAATGCTCAAAAAGTATTATTCCAATAGCTGAATTATGTGGTTCTAGGTAAAATATTGATGTTTTTAGGATCCACAGTATCTGGTGCCCGTCAGAAGTCAATAAGACAAAGTGAAAATATGTGCAAATTATATAAAACTAAAATTATTGAATTTCAACGAGTATAAAAGTAATAGAAACTCTGTTTCAATAACAATGTTCAAAATGTGATGATTTGTTAAATCTTTGAACAAAGTTCCAAAGGTAAAAAATGGACCGAGTTGTGAAGTCCCACAGAAATGGCCAGACGGCGAATCCTGCCAGACGTGCTGCCTGCCAGCACTCAGCTAATAAAGACAAGAACAACAATAGCTGAGCACTGGCTAGCAGCACCCACTTAATGTTGCTGTTGATATTTAGGGTGGCGCGGGGGAGCCATTAGTGGTCGCCAGTGTTTTAAAAAAAAAGTGTGAAAAAGAAGATGGCGGGAGAATGAGAGAGAGAACTTGAGAGAGAAAAGATACTGTAGATACAGTATATATATAGAGATGTGATGCACAAGCTATAGGGGTCATGGTGGTAAATAAAATAAAATAAAAAATAAAATAAACGATTGAGACCAGATGCCTCACAATGTGTCATGTTGCACATGTCTCATATTTGGCAGCAGCCATCGGCTTGTCAATTACACGCATTCAAGGCAGAGGGGATGAATCGGCCTCCGGAAGATGCACAAAGGTGCAATTGGGGATCGCTAATGGGAATCCTCATCAGCTGCCTATCAACTATTAATCAGCCCACTTGTATTCATTACCTCACGCGGCCCATTCAGCGGCAAAAAAAATACAAAATAACGAATCAGGGGGTCTAAATTAGGAAGTGGGAAGCAAGGGTGCAACGAGAAGATTACAGCAGAACCAAAATTAATGGGAGGGAGAAAAAACCCCACTTCCAACACGCTTGTTGGAAGTGGAGCTTCCAAGTGTGAGATTAATCAGAAGTGTGTCCGTGACGCGTGCCGAGCATCACAGAGAGAGAGAGCGACAGCCGTACCTGACTTCACCGGAAAGGCCGCTCATCAACGGCCAACTGGAAGCCAGCAGCAGCACTTTTCTTATCATTGCTGTGTGTTTTTACGTCCCCATTACTTTACTTTTTCTCAGAAATGGTTGCAAATGTTTCGTTTTTTGCTGGGAACATTTTGAGTATTACCGGGAACATTTTGTGTTGTCAAAGCTGCAATTTTCATAATATGCAGTTTGAGTTAAATGAGTGGAATTGTTTTCCTCAACCTTGGAACGGGATAGACAAGGATGCTACCTTTCTAGAATCCAATGCATATTCTAAACAAACTACTGGCGTTCATTCATGATCACAAAAACCTGTGAACTAGTAACAGCCATCGCCTAGCAACCCTTCAAATTATTAGCACCCTCTTGTTTAGAGCCTGACGGAAGATAATTTCTTATTTATTTATTCATTTAGTTTTAAGTATCCCATTTCCATAAATCTCACACTGGTCCGACAGACCAGATGTGAACAAGCGCCCATCCTGTGGTGCTGTGGGTGTGTGGGTGAAACACAAAGCCATCTGATAAGTGCCTCTTCTTTTTATATGAAAACTGCAGCGGAAGCTCGAGCTGTGGGGGTCAAATGAATGCTGCGCTACTGAATTCCTCTGGAGAGGAATAGAAAGGAGGTTTGGCCGCCAGCCCAGCTCAGCCTTCACAGGGGGGAGCAGCAGTGTGATACACATGAGAGAGGAGAGCAGCTCCACCTCACACAGGTGTGGCGTCCTCGCTTTCCTCCCTCTGCCTGCACTATGGCGAGCAGACAAAGAATTACCGACGGTGTACCGTGCCCAAATCCTATGATCAGGCTTTTGATATAGAGAGCGATATCTATGGGAGGCTATAGGGTGTTTAGACTCTCAGTCAAAAGGTTCTGGGTTCGATTCCCCAATGTTTGCAAACCTTACTCGTTAAGACATCCTTCATGTTAACAACCTGTATCTGCAATCACTGTTAAGTGGCTTTAGTTAAAAGTAGCTGCTAAATAATGATAAATAGATTGCCTTTTTTCATCCACTGCATGAAACCAAACCGTGTTAAAGATCCGCTGCTGGATTCAGCCTCTGGTCTGCACTCCGTATGAAATGCAGGCAATGATCGTGGTCAAGTATGGCTTGCCTTCGGATATGAAAATAGACTAGTTTACCTTCGGTGCTCACGATAGATTATGTTGACAGGATAAGCTTTGTTGATAAGTGGATTTAATGTATTTGGACAATCATGAAACTATTCCACCAAACAGCAGATGAATTATCGTCCAAATACATTATGAAACTATGCCCCCCAAACATGAGATTATTTTTTGTCCGAATACATTAAAACCGACATAAAACATAATCCCTCCATTGTCTGCAATTAAAGCATTAGGCCGGTCTGCTAAGACCCCAGGTTAATTGTTGCCATTGTCTGTATCGGGATGTAAATCATCCATGAATTATGTTCAACTCCTCCCCTCTCGCGGTGTGCACACAAAATTGTTTGGAGAGCGAATGACATCCACTCTATTCCAGTCCTTGGTTCTTTTTGATGACGTATACCTGCGCTGCGCGTTGCCTCTGCGCCCTACGTCGTGGTGAGCGCAGAGCAAGTTTCTTATCATGGGCAAGTGGCTTTAGGCTACCAACTGAACGCTGTTTTAATAATTCAGCACTTCCCCAATTTCACGATGTCTGGCTCAGACACTGACAAGGTTTATGAAAGAGGAGCACTTGGTGGACCCATCCCACCGTACTTGTACCTTGAACCCGTGAGCTCCGCAGAAGACATTGAAATCAGATGGGTGCAGAGCGATAGATCAGAGGCATGCGGACGCAACAGAAATTGATTGGTGCTGAATTTTGGATCTCAGAACTGTAGATTTCTGCATCGCTTTGTGCCACTGGTTGCAATCAACCGGCTCAGTGGGGAAAAAAGTGAGATTTGTGTTCAGTTGACAGAAGTCATAACTGCATGCCTCTCAGCCTCTATGTCCGTCAGTGCACGTAAACACAGAACGGAAACCTGGGGATTTGGATCCAGCAGGGGCAGTGAACAGATGCAGAGAGCCACAATGCAATTTAGGGCCACATAATAGGCTTTTGGGCTTTTGTTTGTTTGTCGGAATACACATTACGGTAATTACATTTTTGACAACATAGGTGATAGAGATAGGCGTGTGTGCGTGTGTGTGTGTGTGTGTGTGTGTGTGGGTGGGTGTGGGTGCGTGTGCGTGGGGGGGAGGCAGAGCCAAGGTTTGCATCTCCACAGCAATGTGACTCACAGACCATGCACTCCCACTCCACCACACACACCCACACCACACATGGAAGGCACACCGGAGGGATGATGCCTGCTGTGTGTGTGTGCGTGTGCGTGTGCGTGTGCGTGTGTTTGCGTGTGTGTGTGTGTGGGCTTCAGATTGGTCAGTGGCACGGTGAGTGGGAGTGCTGTGGGCGTACCTGCAAAAGGTGGAGCAGTCTCCCCCCCGCCGCCGTCTCCCCGTCATCCTCACAGTCCTGCAGGAAGGTCTGCTTGTCCTCACAGTAGATCCTACCAAACACAAACACAGAGAGAGAGAGAGAGAGAGAGAGAGAGAGAGAGAGAAGACAGACAGACAGAGAGAGAGTGCGAGAGAGAGCGAGAGAGAGAGAGAGAGAGAGAGAGAGAGTCATAATGGCTTGGCGTGAGGTGAGGGAACATTCGAAGGTTTTAGTCACAGACATGACACGGAGGACGGGCCACCTCATCAGCCGAGAAGCTTTCTAAAGTGGCCCAAGTGTCAACATCTCTCCTTCTCTGAGTAATGACCACCCAGGCTGTGCGTCAGCGTTGCTTGCTTACATACATACATACACACACACACACACAAAATATGCTCCATAATTCTTTCCGCTCTTAATACACATTAGGAGACAAAACTATCGGTGCATATCAATTAGGGCCATTTGATATGCATCGGCCATGTGTAAATATCGGACATGTTCTCCTGACCTGTAAGCATAAATGTTGTGCGTGGCACTTGCAATCTTCTTATTTTCATACAGCGCATCCAGAACCATCTTCACCTGCAGCAGGAAACAAAGGAAGCATTTTAAATCACTCTGTCCCTTCTGCACTTTCAATGGAGCTGGTGTGCATCTCGCTAATATGATTACCAGTCACTCTGTACTGATGAATGAAGAATGCTAATGGATCCTTCTTTGTTTCATCACTAATGACTTTATCTTTAATGTACTCATAAATTCAACACAACTCAAAACCAACTCTTTTCTAATAAAGAATGACACTGACAACAGGAAGTTGTCAACATTGTCTATAGCAGTGGTTTCCAAGTGTTTTGTTTTTTTCACGCCCAATTGCAAGGCACACCAATTTAACGGGAGTGATTTTTATAAAATGTCACACAAATTAGGATGTGATTAGAAAAACATTTTAAGCACAGCAGACTCTCAAAAAGAAAAACAAGCATACAGCCTCATAAAAATGTGACAGCAGTTCATTATTTAGCAAAAACATGGATTATGATTTATGTATAATTATAATTATAATAAATTCTAATTTATTTGTCAAATAATTAACTGATAACTATTACTAATTACATTGTCAACAGGAGCAAGTTAAGATGTAAACTATGTTAAGAATATGTACTAAATTGTACAAACTTTGAGACACAGCTGTGCTATAATTGCTGAAAACAATTGTCCACTGTTCCCCATCAATGATTAGAAGCATACTGGACTTCATGTTTTATGGAGACACTAACTGTCTGGGAGTCACCTTATGGGGACCCTACCTGTCTAGGAGTCCCCTTATTGGGATGCTACCTGTCTGGGAGTCACCTTATAGGGACCCTACCTGTCTGAGAGTCACCTTATGGGGACCCTACATATCTGGATGTCAGCTTATGGGGATGCTACCTGTCTGGGAATCATCTTACGGGGACCCCACCTGTCTGGAAATCACCTTATGGGGACCCTACCTGACTGGGAGTCACCTTATGGGGATACTACCTGTCTGGGAGTCACCTTATAGGGACCCTACCTGTCTGGCAGTCACCACTGGTGCTAAATGGGGCTGGAAAGTGCTGCGTCTGTCTGTGATGATGGCTCCATGTTTCACAGGAGGCACTTCTACATCTGTGGTGCACCAAGAGAAACCAATAAATATAATGACAAAATCATTGAGAGTGAATTGTTTGTGTTTACACTGCTAATTACAGTGCTTGTTGTGATAAATCTAAACAAATGCATTAAAAGTTCATACCACTTTCGTGATCCATGAAGAGATGGACATTTTCTGTGTTCATTTTCAGCGTCCTGAAGTCGGGTAACTCTTCATCCTCATCCTCATTAACCACATCTTCCTCTGTGGTCAAATTCACCCCACCGGGCTCTTGCTCTATGGTATTCAAGCAACAAGTTTCATTTTTTTTCACTTTTAGATACAACTCAACGTTATTGAACACATTCAGATTGAACAACCTCATAGTCAAAACAAACACATTGGCTGCATTGCACCAGCTCAGACTCTTAATTACATAGAAGATGGTAATCAGCTGGAAATACGCAGTCACAATAATTCATACAAATATTAATATGTCGCATATGCTCGTCCTAAATGAAACCCTTGAAGAATAAGAAAGAAAATTGCGATAATGTGTTATAATAAGGATGAACCAACAAGCTATGCTGAGCCAGATATTTCTTGATCTGGCTGAAGATGACGATGCATAACGCATTCATAATCACACACACACACACACATACACTCATGTTCTTTGTGTTTGCTCTGTGATTCTGCCTGCTGGTCCAGTCAGCCGTGGGGTTTGTGTTTCTTTGTCCTGTTCTTTACCTGTGTCCCGGTTTCTGCTGTGCTTACTCCCCCTTTTCATTTCCTTTTTTCCCACTGAGGCGTAGCCTGCTTTCGGGTCACCTCTCTATACTCCGAGGATGTATTTGTCATTTTGATAAAAAAACAAACAAAAAAACAAGAAAAAAAACCAAAACAAAAAACAAGCTGCCAATCTCCATCCTCAGGGCCAAAGGTGCAAGCAGTCCTCTCTGCTCGTTGCCATATTAATCTCAAAGAGCTGGTAGGAAACACAGTCACAGCAGTACGCCTGTTGAGACATCACGCTGCATAAAGAAAAACCCGAACCCAAAAAAATATATACTCTGCTTGACACTTCAAGAAAAGCTTCCATTTGTATACCCTTTCGCACGCCTCTTTTACTCTTTTAACACTTTGTAAAGATTTCTGTCCAAAGCCATTACTTAGATATCCATCTTAATTCACTTCAGTCACTCAACATCTAGGCACAAAGAGAGTGGTTTCTATGCCTTTATCACAGCCGAGACCGCCCCCTGTAATACTAAAATCCACAGAGCTTGATCAAAGCAGATCTAAAAATGAGTCGTGTACGCTTATTTCATTGTAATTAAGGAATTACTATGAATATTATGACTTATTATTGCCCTCAAACAACATTGTTTCACAGACCTCATGAAGGTGCTTTGGGTGAGCGGTGATGTACATGGGTAATCGTGAGCATGCAGCGTTGACATGGAATGGCTGAAGGACATTCTGCATTGCAGCGAAAACCACGAGTCTGAAAAGGATCTGTTTGCTTCCACCTTCTTACCTGCTCCTGCACTCTGTGACCTCTCCACCAGGAACTCTCTGATCTTTTCCACCCAAAGGTAGAGAATGCTCTCCCCGATGTTCTCTCTATTCAAATAATAAAGGCGTTATATTAAATTATATAAATACAACCATACACCATGCTGTTCATGGTAAATGGTCCACAGTCGACCAGAAATACCAGAATACACTCACAGGTATGTTTCCTCCAGGCTGTTTGCCAGTGTTACCCTCTCAGGACCACGCAGCCACGATGCACTGCAGACGGATCAGGAAAACAGTTTAGTGGATGGAGGGCCAACAAGTCAGTGTTTGTGTTACATTTGAATAGATTAAATGGTCCTACTTAATCTGATAGATGGGTGGCGCGGAGCTTGGATAGTCGGCTGGAAGAATGACCTGTGAGCATATAGAAAACATGACATAGATCCATTATATACTGTATATGTAGGCCTACAGACAAAAGAGCTTTGGAAAAGTCATTCGACAGATGTTTTTGATGGGGTGTTTCCATACATAAGATAAGATGGTACTTTATTACTCCCTGTGGGGAAATTATTGAAACCTACCTGCAAACATGCTGTCAGTTTGGCATCCCCCATGTCATTAGATATTTTAATGCAGAATATTCTAGATGCTTCGTCGATGACACACCACTCATCCCCGTAGATTGATGACAGGGCCTCGACTTCTTCGATCTAAGAAAGGAGTCAATTCGGCAGCCGTGTGACAACAAGGAAACATCAGACGTATGCAGTGCAGACATTGTCGTTCATTCACTGTGGATTTCAAACTTTACTAATAGGTGAAGAATATGCATATGGAAATGAGCATCTCACATTGTCTTCAAGACAAATTCATCTTGGCATCAACAGTTGTGTTGCGGTCAGCATAAACTGTAATGTTATGAATAACATGCCTCGACGATGGGTGCCCTGGTTTTTGTTTTTGTCATGAGACTAACATCCTGCATTATGCCAGCCCTTGGCCCACAATTTGTCAATCAAGGTTTGAGTTGTACTCCAGAAGAGTCCTGCTGCCAGTGCCCTTCCCAGGGGGGCGTTCACACAGCTGAGTATTCACAGGCCTTCTGCTGCCAGACAAGAGGAAGCCATCTGGAAATAACCAACTGGTAGGACAATGTTCATTTGACTTTTAGATGTTTAGGTCCAGGCGCCTGTGTGTGTGTGTGTGTGATTATTAGGTTTTCTAAAGGATGTATTATTATTATTATTATTTTTAAATGTCCTTTTACAAAATATTGCAAGTTAGACAGATGATTGTCCAATTTAACAAAAGGCTAAATGTGGGTGTTGTCAGTACCCACGATAGGGCCCCGCAAATCCTTTTTCTTTTTTTCATAAAGAATGTTGGTGGGAGACATAAGCCAATCAATGGCTCTGAGTCTGACCCAGTAATAGATAGATCATGTCAATCCATCCATCCATCCATTCTCGCCCGCTTATCTGGGGCCGGGTCGCGGTGGCACCCGGCTAAGCAGGGCCCCCCAGGCTTCCTTCTCCCCAGTCACACTCTCTAGTTCCTCCTGGGGGATCCCGAGACATTCCCAGGCCAGACGAGATATGTAATCCCTCCAGCGAGTTCTGGGTCTGCCCTGGGGTCTCCTCCCAGTTGGACGTGCCCGGAAAACCTCTAAAGAGAGGCGCCCGGGGGGCATCCTAATCAGATGCCCGAACCATCTCAGCTGACTCCTTTCGACGCGGAGGAGCAGCGGCTCTACTCCGAGCTCCCTCCGGATGTCTGAGCTCCTCACCCTATCTCTAAGGCTGAGCCCAGCCACCCTGCGGAGGAAACTCATTTGGCAACAGCTGCAGGTGGATTCAAGATCAATTCTAAAGGAGCAATTAATGTACCACATTGTAAATTATAGTTTATAACCATATATCTATTTTAAAAAAAAAAGCTGTTCTGGCAGTTGATGCAGTCAATAATTAATGACATCAATTTCTACTTTTCAGTAGGAAACATTAATGAATGGTCTAATGCTTTTAGACCATTCATGAATTGCTTTTATAGATTGCATGAATGTTCTTGCCATATTGTGGCAGTACAATATCAAAGGGTTGTCATGTTGTCCTCATAAAAAAAGTTATAGTTTTGTATAGTGTATAGTTTTATTTTAAAGTACTTAGCTCCAGGCAAAGTAAGGAGGGCCACCAAATAAAATCTTGCCTAGGGCCCCCTGTTGTCTAGAGCCGGCCCTGTCACGGTTGCGACCGTGTCATCGGGGTTCCCCTACGTGTTGGTGGCCGTGGCGCCAGACTCCGGTGCCGCCCCTGCGTCATCAGCGGCACCTGCCCGGCGCTCACACCTGTCACTGTTCGGCAATCAACCTCCGCTTAAGAACCCCGGCTTCCCAACCACTCATCGCCAGATCGTTGTTTCAACCAGTATGGTTAGAGAGCCATCACATATGGTATCTCTATGTGTTCACCTTGGAGTATAACCCGTTTTTCCTCTACCCAGCATCGCGACCTGTCTCCCGCCAGCCCGCTCCGCTACCCGGCTGTCTACCAGCCTGACTGCCTGTCTGCCTACCCGTCTGTCCGCCTGCCTGTCTGTCAACCAGCCCGTCTGTCTACCCGCCTGCCTGCCTACCCGTCTGCTCGCCTGCCTGTCGGCCAGCCCGCCCGCCTGCCTGTCTGCCAGCCTGCCTGTCTACCAGCCTGCCTGGTAGACAGGCCATCAGGCCTGTCTACCAGAAGCTGCAGAATTGCTGCAGAAGCCAGAAGAAGCCACTACTAAGCAAAAACAAGAAGAAGAAGAAGAGAATTGATTGGGCCAGGAAACAAAAGGAATGGACATTAGACCAGTGAAAATCTGTACAAATTTGAGATTTTTGGTTCCAATCACTGTGTCTTTGTGAGACGCAGAGAAGGTGAATGGATGGTATCTGCATGTGTGGGCCCCCACGTGAAGCATGGAGGAGGAGGTGTGATGGTGCTTTGCTGGTGACACTGTTGTTGATTTATTATTTATTCAAAATTATGTATTTATTCAAAATTCAAGGCTACCACAGCATTCTGCCATCCCATCTGGTTTGCACTTTGGTTTTCAACAGGACAATGAGCCCAAACACACCTCCAGGCTATGTAAGGGATATCTGACCAAGATGGAGAGTGATGGAGTGCTGTGTCAGATGACCTGGCCTCCACAATCACCCGACCTAGACCCAATTGAGATGGTTTGGGGTGAGTTGGACCACAGAGTGAAGGAACAGCCGCCAACAAGCGCCCAGCACCTCTGGGAGCTCCTTCATCAAGACTGTTGTAAAACCATCCCAGGTGACCGCCTCATGAAGCTGACTGAGAGAATACCAAGAGTGTGCATAGCTGTCATCAAAGCAAAAGGTGGCTACTTGGAACAATCTAAAATATAAAACATATACTATAAGATAAAATATATAATATAAAACACCGTTTTCTTGGTCATATTTCAGTTTTTTTGTTTATTCCATAATTCCACATGGGTTCTCTCATAGTTTTGATGCTTGCAGTATTAATCTACAATGTAGAAAATACTCAGAAAAACCATTGAATGAGACAGTGTGTCCAAACTTTTGACTGGTGCCGTACATGTATTTCATTTAACTACGAATACTTCATATTTTGCTTTCGTGTTATTGCATGTTAGTAACACAGCAGACTGACACAAACGACTTTGTTGAACACAGACAGGCAGGAGTCAAGTCTCTGCATTTCCCTTGACACGTGTTTTTTTCTGGTGTCCACAATGACTTGCATATTATCTTACTTGAGACTGGAGATCCTCCGCATTGTCCGAGTTGAACACGTTGTCCATCTTTTCTCATAATTAAAGCCAAATACTCTCTACGATGATGAAGACACAACTTATAGACACACTGTCACGGAACCGTCCCCGGGTTGAGCTGTACTGTAGACGAGCTGACCACTTCCTGCCGGACGCACGCGTTGTGCCTTTATTACGTTACTCAACCATGTTTGAATGACTCAACACCTCGACCAGAACTCAATGTTTAATTTAACCTCAAATAAACGAGAAAAGAAACGAGGCACGACGCAACGAGACCCCCCGCCGCGCGTCAGCGAACACAACGCAACGCGGCGTCAACAGGAGTGTTACAACGGGGGGGGCTTTTACTTTGAAACGCGCCAAACTTCCGCTCGCCGGGGGTCAGCTGACAGCAGCAGTGTAAACACAAGATGTGGTGGAGGAGGAGGTGGTGGATCGTTATGTCACTGTCCTCCCTTCCCCGTTAGCGACTTACCACGAGTTTAGCGCCGCGACACCGCGTCCAGGTGGTGGTGGTGTGGTGGGTGTGGTGCCGGCTACCTGCTTGCTGCTCGACCGTACGGGGGAGAGTGTGTGTGTGTGTGTGTGTGTGTGCTCACAGCTGTGTGGAGGCAGGTACATGTCACCCTCCGGACCCCCACCCCAAGGACCGACTCTCTGCCCCCGGACTGTGTCTTCAGCGAGTCGCCCCATTACACAGTAAGTCTAGTGGCAGGCTTTATGGCATATATATATATATATATATCTATATATCTATATATATATCTATAGCTTGATAGATATACCGTATGTCACTTGTGGTCGCTTTAGCTGACCACCAGTGTTTCCATAATATTTCATATTACTTGCCTATATATTTGTATATTTGTATATTTTCACTGTACATTTGTAAATCTGTTAGTTTATTTGTATTATTCTGCTGATCTCTCTATTGTGTTATTGTACTGTATTGCTGTGCAACCTGGCACAAGCATTTCCCTCGGGATTAATAAAGTTCTATCTTGTCTTATTTTAGCTTATTATTATCATCATCATATAATTCAAGCTATACACAGAGTAGACTATACATGCTCCTTGATACACATATCTATCTCATCACATGTCAAGGCAAATTCTAGGGGTTTCCGATCATTGCTTTGCATTTGTATTTCCTTGAGCATGGCAGTCTAGCAGTGACAATGTGCAAATCATAAGGCAGGGCTGAGTCACAAGACAAGACATGCTTGTCATTTCCAAATTCCTCTTTCGCTTTTCCTATTTCCTATTACCTATTTCCCCGTTTAGCCTTCACACAGCTCTGTGTGGTGTCATTAAAGTGTCACTGACCACAACTCACTTTGCATTCTGTGATTATTATTTCTGCGGTTATCCGTTGATACGATTCAGATACACTTTTAGGAGTTGAAGTGAATGACTTCTGACTTGTAGAGCAGACGAACCGGTTTCTGATCTCTCGTGTACCTGCCTATACTTTAATTGGCCTCTTGAATGCATCCAACTTTAGATCTATTTATGTACTTTGATGAAGCCACATACAGTGAATTCAATGCAGCCGTTTTATTCAGGATCTTTACTTCAAATGAATGAATGTCATGTGAGTTTGTGCTGCATTAAGTATGGCTAAACATGTCCTCACAGTGACCTTGTTTTTCCTGCATGGGATGGGTCAAACTAAATGGAACTACCATTCATTTCAGAGAGTTGCATTGCTTTGAACTGCCCTAATATGTCTGCACAAGTACCTCGTCTTATCACAAAGTCAAGTCATGCCCGTCTCAATCCACCTGGGGACAAGGACACGATTCTCTCTCAATCAATTTTTTCTGTGGAGAACCACAGAGAACCAATGGAAATCACTGATGCAAGCAAGGATGTCATGATGATGATGATGATGTCATACCAAACCCCTCTATTTTTACAAGTGATAGATTTTAGGTTTTGTGAATTATATTACACATAATTTCTTCCGAGCAAAAGCCATAGCCATAGCCATTGCTGTCAAAACCAGGATTTAAATCGACCCTGACACATAGCCTGGTACATTTGTTTCCCAGCAGGGCTCCATGGAGGACGTGGATCCAGAGGAACAGTTTCTGCGCGACGCCAGGAATGGAGACCTGGCCGGTATCGAGAGGCTCCTTCTGTCCGCCACCACGGAGGAGACTCACATCAACATCAACTGCAAAGGTGCCAGGAGCCCATGTGACGTGGTGGTGATGATGACATCATCGATAAACAGCTGGGACTCAAGCCGTCTTTTTAACACATGGACATACTTGTGCGTGTGTTTCAGGTAAAAGCAAATCCAATCTGGGATGGACTCCTCTTCACCTGGCCTGCTACTTTGGACATAAGGACGTAGCGGAGAAACTGCTGAAGGTATTCTGCCTTTACTGCGTGAACGCATAAATGATTCTCATTATTTTAATGAATATTGAATAATTGTAGGTGAAATGCGTGGCCATCTTTACATGCTTTCTCATTGTGGTCTACTCTTTCTTACTGTAGGCAGGAGCAGACGCCAACATACCCAATAATATGGGTGACACACCTTTACACAAAGCTGCCTTCACAGGAAGAAAGGTAATATCCCTTAATTAATTAAAGTCAACTTTAATTAACGTATAGCCCTTAATCACAGTTACAGTCTCAAAGGGCTTCACAGGCCACATGTTACAAAAATCACAAAATCATCCAAATCATCAATTTAGATCCATTGGATCCAAGTCTCCAGCATGTTTTTAATTTAATCAGCATGGTTGCTTACTCTTCGGCACCTTGGTCATTATATATAGTGTGTATATATACAGTATATATACATATATACGTATTTTGATTATCATCTAATTGCTTGACGGCATTTTGGGAATGATCGGCAGGAGCTTGTGATGCTACTGCTCCGGTTTGACGCATGCGCGACCGTCATCAACGGAACGGCGCAGATTCCCAAAGACGTGACGGAGCACGCCGAGGTGCGGAGCATGCTGGAAGGTGAGTGGCGGGCGGCGGAGGGCCCAGAGAGCACGATTCCATTCACAAAGTGTCCCACGTTTCTGCACTATTCATCCTTCCCCCGTTCGGCTGAGAAATGCCGACGAATGGGATTTTAGTTTGTCATTTTACATTCAAATGTAATCAGTGTCACTACTTCCCTCTACGACGGCTAAAACAAACGTGAAATAATGTGTGAAAACTGGTGACACTCGCAGGCTGAACAACCGTGTTTCTGCTCCCCCGCACACAAACCCTGCACGGCTTGTTATGTGGTGAAGTTTGGTCAGTCTTTGTATCCAATTAAATCCGGATGAGGGAGGAAAAAAGGAACAGAAATACAGTTACATTTTTGTATGTTGTCTTTAGGACCTGTTGTGGTTCAGTTTTCCTCTGCTTGTATTGTTTTAGTGACATCTAAAGTGGAAATATTAAATGCAATGAAGGCTTATGTGTGTTATGAATTCATAACGTCATCATGAACGATATAAACAATTAATTAATTCCTGTTCTCTGTACCTGGCATTAGCCGCTGAAAGGACGGAGGAGAGGAAACTTGAAGAGCAGCTTCTGGAAGCTTCCAGGGAAGGAAATCTGGCCACTTTAAATCTGCTGGTTAGTGTTGACTCTTATCCTTCTCACTCCTGCTCCTCCTCCACACCAATTAAATGACCACTTCGTATAATGGAAGTCATGTCTCATTTATAGTGTGATGGACTTTGATTAAATGGGGCTGGAGGATTTATTTATTTTTTAATTAAATTTAAGGTTTGATAGCTAAAAGGTTGAGGTGAGGTTATGATTCAGGGGAGTTACTAGTTAAATTCTGGGATGTGGCTGTTGTTTAACCTGCTGCCGGTATTGCTATTTATCCTGAAATCATCTCCCACCCATGGTGGTTGTTTCAGTCAGACACATAGTTATTGTAGAAGTATTTTAAAGATCTATATTTACAGAGAAATTGACATTTTGTTAGAAAAGTAAAAACAGTTGGTGGCAGTTACACCCAGAAATTGTTAAAAGAAGAGCCCACCACGGAGAAGCGCTGAGTCCGCTGGTGATAAGACGTGACTTCCTGTCTGGCCTGGTCATTACAGCTTAACAGGAAGAAGCCGATAAACATTAACTGCATGGATCTCCTGGGGAACACTCCTCTGCACTGTGCTGCCTACCGCGGCCAGCGGCAGTGTGCCCTCAAGCTGCTGAAGGGCGGGGCCAGCCCCAACATCAAGAATAAAAATGGTGAATAAATATTATTATGTCTTTCTGTTAAACGCTCTGGGTCCAGTGGAAGCACAACAATCAGTATCAGAGCGCTGGTGTATCAATCAGAAGTAGAATAGAAGGTTAACAACGACTAAAGGAGCATTTGGTGAGTGGGAGTGTTTTTTTCTAAAAGGTTCCGCACTTGAACAGATAATTATTTTTTCTCCCATTTTCTGGGGAGATTTGTTTTCTATTGTTTTTGGTTCACTGGTTGTAGAACATTGTAATACTATATAAATTATGTATAATTTATACATTGCACACACACAGAAACACATACATGTATTTTCTGTGTATGTAACTATTTTCCTTGTCTATTTTAACTGTAACATCACTATTTCTTTTTTTCTGTCGACGTTTGCTCAGGTCAGTCTGTGTTCGACTTGGCCAGCGACGCAGTCATGAAGCAAGTCCTGGAGGGAAACAGTCACCGGGTGAATGTACGTCACCTGTCACCTGTTCTTCTCATGACAAGTGGGCTTTTCCCAGCAGCAGAATGTTGAAGTACAGCTCGCTTACATGTCTTGTCCTCTCTTTGACTAGGGAATGTCAAGACACGCCAAGATGTTTGAGGGCCTGCTTTGGAAGGTAGATATTCTTCAGTTATCAGTCACTATCAGATATGTAAACTGTCAATAATGTAGCATTTCCGTTTCTATCATACATTGTGCATACAGAAACATTTAACATAAGATAAGATAGAACTTTATTAATCCCAAGGGAAATTCTATTGCCAGAGTTTGCTCAAAATACAAAAGAATAACAATAGAATAATATACAATAGAATCATAAAATAATAAATGTACAGTGAATAGGCCTAAAGAAAAATATTGGTAAGATGTCAATTTTAGCATTTCATTATTCTAAATGTGTTTCACTTTCTCTTTCTCACAAGTATTGTTCTCTTGCCTCTTACTTCTTATTGGTTCCATTTCTGACACATTTTTCCATCACTATCTCCTCTCTTATATGGCAACATAGAAGAACAATGTTGTGGGGGGAGTGGGGCGGGCATAATTTGTACCTTGAACATACGTAAACACATGCATACGTTTAAATGCACACAAAAGCATGTAATGGCAGTGCAAGTACCGTTTCTTCAGAAATTGTGGGTTTTGTAGATCTTATTACTGTTCCTGTACCTCTGCAGTAATGTGCCTACATTTTACACTTCCTCCCGCAGAGCTCCAGGTTCTTTGGCTGGAAGTCCTACTGGGTGCTTCTCCAGGACGGGGTTCTCTCCTGGTACTCCAAAGAGTACGTGTCCTCTCGGTCTGTCTTTTAAATGTCATCACTTACATCGCCAAGCGTCTCAGCAGGACTGTAGAGCTGGGTCGTGGGTGTCGGTGAGTCATGTTCACATGGTTAACTGGTGGACATGACCTGAGAAAGGACCCCCTACCTGATCCAGAATGACCTGATCTCAGCCCCTTGTATGCATTTAAACCCTTACATTCAGATGCTTGACACATTTAATCAGTCACACCATCATTATTTAAGTCTAGATCCAATCTTTGTAGCTAAGTCTCTATAGTCTAATACAGTGAGTCTCAAACTATGCCTGTTGTATGGAACACCATTCTCTGTGTTCACCATTCTAATGCCCCTCGGCTATACTTTTGCCTTCAATGTACCCCATTGAAGGTATGCCATTTCTGCCTTTCACCAGCACAAAGGATTTCATGGAGGGAAAAAACTAATGAGGGCTTTTCGCATCGCTTCTTGTGACCTGCCTTGAAGTCACAAAGTTTTGGCTTAAAAAACAACCCCTGAAATGGCCCTGCTGGATTCATGCTACAGTTGGATCATTTCTCCCCTTAAAAAAGCAGAAGGAGGGGGGGGGGGGGGGGGGGCATCTAAACATAAATCCCTCTACTGACAAGATTTTGGTGTTTCTGTTTTAGCTTCCATTTTTACTGATTGGCCTATCTCCTTGTTTTTAAGAAATGGTCCAAATAATAAAAGCACCCAGAGAAAGACCGGTCTAATACATCACACTGTACCATTGATTATCATTTGTTCACCATTACATAGCCCTTTTGTGGTTATGATGGCATCATGGTCTCCGTCCATGTGGAAACAACTGAGACTCTTTTCAGCCATAAATAGCATTTATTTGTTGATGTGCCCGATCTGTTTGATCTTTGTCTCTGTCATTCAAGGTCGGATGCGGCAGCTAATATCCGGAGACAGGGCTGCAAATCTCTCACCCAGGCTCAGTGTTTGGTGAGGCAAGACTCTTGCAAGACCATGGGCCCGTTGTCCTATTACATAAAAATGTGTTGACAGTATGAGGCTGGTGTGTTTAGTCACATTAGGTTATTTAAAGTAACCCGCGTCTGCCCTTAATCTAATCGCTATCATTTTGCTGTCTATTTTTTCAGATGCAAGCCCGAGATAACCGCTTTTTTACCATTAAGTGCTTTGATGATAGCGTCCACCACTTTAAAGTGTCACCCAAAAATGACCCAGAGGGAACAAGAAAAGTAAGCAAACAATTGCCAATGTCCCCCAAACACAAAATGTTTGACAAACAAATCTTAGGGAGCCGTCCAGATGCCTGTTGTTATATGAGGGGTTCCCGGTGTTGCTGTGCAGGCGTGGCTGGACGCGCTGGAGGAACACTCAGCCTACAGCACTCACTACTGCTCCCAGGACCAGAGCAGCGAGGAGGGGGACGACGAGGAGGTGGTCTCTTTCGGGGAGCTCACAGAGTCACTACAGGTGGCAGTGAACATAAACAACAACAACAACGACGACACCAACAACAAATCCGCAATTAATGCCTCAACATAATAGCATAGTGTCACAGTTCTCGCCACATGCTTGCCCTCGGCTCGCTAAAACACGCACGCACG
The DNA here is from genome assembly GCA_002895965.2 of Coryphaenoides rupestris. Taxonomy (NCBI): domain Eukaryota; kingdom Metazoa; phylum Chordata; class Actinopteri; order Gadiformes; family Macrouridae; genus Coryphaenoides; species Coryphaenoides rupestris. Next base: position 220,852 of record PIJE02000095.1, read on the forward strand.
CACGCACGCACGCACGCACGCACACACACACACACACACACACACAGGGTGCATCCTCGTAAGGCTGGCTTTCTATAATGGTTGTCTATTTCTCTCCATTCTGAACCAGTCAGCCGAGAGCAGTCATAAAAGACTTGAGAAGGAGCTGTCTGCATTTATCTCCATGACGAAGAATGCCGGACTCACAGACAGTAAAAGCTTTTGTGCAATTGTTCACCCCCACCCCCCCTCCCTCAAAAAGATACTCAACCAGAGCCAGAGCAGTTAATCCCCAGAAATACGGGATTATAAAAGACATTTATGTGTTTTATTAACAGTGCTGCCGTGTGTCCTGATGCATTGTGTGTGTGTGTGTGTGTGTGTGTGTTTTTAGAGTTTCCTCCCTCTCTGATGGAGAAGATGCAGGAAGTATGTCAGCTGTCGACCGAGACGTGTTCCCACCTGAACATCTGTCTGGGCCTCTTCTCCCGGCAGGACGGGGTAGGTGTCTGAACCCCCCCCCCCCCCGCCCCACCACCACCACCACCACCACCACCAGACCACTTCCATTCTAATGCCCCTCGGCTGCTCTGTCTCCTGTTCATCTGCCACCGGTAATCACTGGTGCCGGGTAATATAGTCTGGCTAGTTTACACACACACACACACACACACACACACACACACACACACACACACACACACACACACAGAGAGAATGGTGTTCCATACAACAAAGAAGGTGGGATTAAGAATAGAATAGAACTTTATTAATCCCGAAGGAAATTCTTGTGCCAGGTTTAAGGAGGAATTGGAAAAGCAATTGTCTTATTTTAAAAAGATTTCAAAGGCAAAGGTGTTGTGTAAATGAGCCCTCTACCTGACTGTGGATTTGACACGGGGCCAAGCAAATAAGTGTTCTAGTGCTGAGGTGCACACCGGTGGTCCGTCTGTTCCTGAAGACCGCTGTAGAGGAAAGGAGTTTTTATGTTTTATAGCGGATGATGGCGAGATTGGTTGTCCGGTGCACATGTTGAATCATTTCAATCAGCGGGGTCTATCTGTACCAGATGTATGCATGTGGCGAGGAGGAGTTGGAAGATAGGGGGGTCCTTCAGGCTTGGCTGTGCTAGAAAGAGATTTGGGAAATGCAAATTAGGATATTGGAAGATATGTAAATGTTGGAGAGCACTGTGTGTCGAACGTTGCAGCCCACTGCCGTTCCACATGAGAAGAGAAATATGCAAGGTTTTCTGATTGTTGTCTGGTCTTTTACCAAACGGTTCTTTTTTTTCATCCTCATTCAGAGAGCTCTTCTTAAAAATGTTAAATAAATAACATTTCCCTCCCATCCCAATGTTCACTCCCCCACCCCCCCAAAAAAAGCTGTGCCCGTGAGACACAATCTGCCATCTATTCCCGAGGGAGGAAGGAGTTACCCATGGGCCCAATGAAAATTAATTACTGAATCCAGTATCTTCTTGAATAATGGGATTATGTCGGAAATGATAAAGTCATTGGTTTACACATGAAAAATAAATGAATACATTTTATCATAAATGACTCAGGATCGACTGGGGAATTATCAAATCATCAGAAGGGATAGTGGTTATGTTTGGTTTATGTTTAACCCCCAACCAAAGAGGTTGTGGGTTCAAATGCCAGTGGTCCGTACTCTACCTGTACTTGTGCAAGACGCCTAACCACAACGTGCTTCGTTAAGGACGTGTATCTGGATAAGGGCATCTGCTAAATAAGTTGTAAATAGTGCTCTGTTACCGCACTGCGGACAGGTGCTTGGGTGCCCGACGAATGACAGGTGGCTTGACCTGCGTGCTCTGCTAGCTGCGGATCAGTCTCACACAAGCATACACACACACACGCACGCACACGCACACACACACAGGTGTCGTCCTCTGTCTCATGCAGGATTTATATGTTTCTGCTGTTGCCTCAGAGTGTGGTCTTAGCACCCCCTACCTTTTTAGTTTTTTCAACGTGGCTCCAATCATGGAAGATCAGAGGAGCCTGAATTCCTATTATTTTCATTTTTGTTGTTGTTGTTGTTCAATCTTCGATCCGTCTCCATGTGCAGACATCGTGAACAGGGTCTCTCTGAGACAACACACGGTCGCTGGAGTCGAAATGGCGGCAAATCTTCCAGCTGAAATGGACACGTGTGGTTGTGTATTCGGGTCATATAATCTCCTCTCTTTTATGGGAGTCATGTTTTCATGCGCGCCATTTGAGACGGCGAGCTTTGACTTCCACTACGGATAAACATGCCCTCCCCGGCACTTTGGGCAGCTCCTCCCCACCTCCTCTATCACCTCCTCTGTCACCTCCTCTTCCACCCCTTCCCTCTTTGGGGTCTCCTACGGAGCTGCTGTACCGGGCCGCTCATTACAACACAGTGTCGTGAGGGGGATTAAGGCTGTGATGTTTACGGTTCGGTTTTTACAATCCACAATATAGTTCGGTTTTACTTGGAAATTAGTTACTTCATCTAGTGCTATGTGTTAATACGTGTGTGTGTGTGTGTGTGTGTGTGTGTGTGTGTGTGTGTGTGTGTGTGTGTGTGTGTGTGTGTGTGTGTGTGTGTGTGTGTGTGTGTGTGTGTGTGTGTGTGTGTGTGTGTGTGTGTGTGTGTGTGTGTGTGTCTGTCTGTGTACCTGTGTGTGTCTGTCTGTGTACCTGTGTGTGTGTGCGCGTGCGTATGTGTGTGTTCACGTGTACCTACGGGGTTCAGGTGCGCAGTCTGAAATTGGAGCACGAGGTTGAGAAGAACAAGATACTGTCTGAAGCTCTGCAGACTCTGGCCACGGAGCACCACGAACTGGAGCAGTCGGTCGTCAAGGGCTCCCCGCCACGCAGCGCTCTGAGCGAGGATGAGTTCTATGACGCCGTGTCTGGTAAGTCTACGCTATACTGTATTTAGATGTTCACAATCTATTGATTTTACAAAAATCTATAAAAATCAGGCCAATGCTAACTGTTGATCTTACTTTTCCGGTGGTTAACATGTTTTTGTCATCAAGATGGCAACGGTTGTGTTTGAGATGTCAATGTTATTATTGGTATTTTCTCTCTCCATGTTTTGGATTGCTTGGGGAATGTACATAACTTGCATTATTTACTACCATTACATTACTTGGCTACATTCTGGTTACCGGAAATACAATTTTCACCAATCTATTTATCTTGGATCATCCCAAATGTATTTTCCAAATTCAAAATAGGTGCTTGGCGATTATTCCGTCATGCTGGGAATTACCATTACCATGACTACAGGGCTTGTCAAATCAAACGTTCTTCTTCCCGGTAATCTCCACCTGTGCTCCCGCCCTCCCCAACCCCAGAGTCTGACACCGAGTGCTCCCTGAGTGGTTTTGAGACGGTGGCCAGCCACTCCCAGGAGGAAGACGAGGAGGAAGAGGAGCTCTCCGTCCTAATGAGCGGCAGTCACAGTACCCCCGTCAGCATGTCGCAGGAGGATTGCCATGGCAACACGGAGCCCCAAACCAACGGCGACACGCAGCATAGGTTTGCGGTCTTTGCTCCAGCGACTCCCATATCCCGAAAAAAAACACACACTGGCCCAATATGTGGAAATATATATGCAGTATATAGTCAGGAAAAAAATATATCGTGTCCCCCCCTGTGCTCATGGCTTGCTGTTGTGCAACTCTAGCGCTGTATTGATGGCATTTTTCGGTTACTGCCAAATCAGCCTATGAATAATTTAGAAGGCGTGACGGTCGGGTGGAGTCATTAGAAGCAACTGTATTGAGAGGCCTAAAGCCCGCGCTGGACCTGTTAAACTTTCATGAGGTCTCAGTGTAATGCAACAGTTTGAATTGAGGACGACCTGACCTGGACTCTTTGTTCTTCGTGGCACAGCTTTGGAGAGAAGTATTGCTTCTGAGACTTAAATCAATTAAAAGTGGGAGGGGTGGTCTGGAGTTCGGGGTCCCGGGTTCAAACCCAGATGGCCGCAACCTACCTGTAGGCAGGGAGAAGGAAGATGCCTCGCGCCCACCAGCTCATCATAGCTCATTAAAGGATAAGTAAACACCGTTTTAGCAGGAGGGGAGGCAGAAAATTGAGGCAAAAAGTTTGTAAAGGTTTTAGAAAAATCTGAGACATTGATTTCCATGGGGCATTGAGAAAACTCTCATGTCACACTCAATCAGCAGTGGTGTGCAGCCAATAGAAAACTAGCGCTCTGGAAGAGCGCTTTTAGCCAGAGGTTGCATTCTCCTTGAATTTTACAGAGAATATCCCCCATTTAACTTGTTTTAATATTGTTTATGAACAATTAATGACACTTTAAGTAGATAAGTTGACACCTGAATAAGGCAATCTGAATAGGCCTGATCACATACAAGTTTAATAAATCAATGAATGACAAAAATGGTGAGTGAAGCACTTGCCCCTGATTCTGGCTAAAAGTATTTGCATGTTTATAACACCAAATAACATGCACACATACATAATGTACGTATATACATTTACATTTCTTTTTTTTTTAATGTTGGTAAAAGGGGTACATGGTCAAAAACCACTGTTGTACGATGTCATGTGTGTGTTTTGTGTTGTAGGACGCGTCTCCCTGCGCCGATGTTCTCCAGGAACGACTTCAGCATCTGGAGCATCTTGAGGAAATGCATCGGCATGGTGAGCTGGGAGGTTGTCTGCTGCTCCACCTCAATGAGAACGTCACCAACCCTTTGGTAAAACAGAGGCAGGCGACGCCAGGGCTCCATGCTTAACAGCTGCTCTGTCGGACTTGGTCGCCAAGATTTGGTTTGAACTGCATCACAACATAGAAACTTGATCCATTGTGCAGCCACACACACACACACAGAAACAGATACACATACACACACACACACACACAAAACAAAGACTCATGTTTTTTGCTTGTTTGCATGGATCCAAATAGGCGATTGAAAACGCGATAAGCACCATGTCAATTTCAGCTTATGTGCTGAAGTTGTGATAGCAGGCGATGTCGGTGCGGTTCCCTGACTCTAGTCTGAGACATGAAAGAACTAACTAGTTGGAATCCTCACTGTTGAAGCATACAGAGGGAACACGTAGCTTGTCAGTGTGTGAGAAGCGTTACCGTAAAGCGTGTAAGAGAGCGGTCAGGTGGAAAAGTAAACACAGGCCGTGTTGACTACTGTTTACATATGGAGCATAGAGTTGTCTCATTAATCGGTTTGATTTAGGGAGTGTACGGCTTATTTACCGTGTTTTATTTTAAATTGTAAGCCACGTTGAAGCTGCTAATATGAGTGTAGCAGATAGTTACATAAGTTAGCTACACTGCAACGTAAGTGGCTTTTGCAGAGCTCCTCCAACATGAGGACATGTGAATGATTCGGTTTATTGTACCGTTTGTAGTTATAAATGGACACAGCAGATGATAACACACGCTCACCCTCCTGTGTGCACTGCTTAGTCAACGTACCTCAGGTGTGCAGCCTCACCCAACCCTGGACTCTAACTGGGCCAAGTGAGGGTGCTTAAACCAGCCACCAACACACAATTGGCATGTTTATTACAACACATAAACATGCTACATTAAGGCCTTTTGGCAGGTAGCATTGCAGATGATCCAAGTGGTCCAACAAACAACACATAAAAGTTGCACTTTAAACGGAGCACTCGGTATGGCTGCCTGAGGTTTCCTCTTATGGGTCTCAATTCATGTGCCTCTCTCCTCTCAGGAACTCTCCAAGATCACGATGCCTGTGATCTTCAATGAGCCCCTCAGCTTCCTGCAGCGCCTCACCGAGTACATGGAGCACACCTACCTCATCCACCGGGCCAACGAGTCCACAGACTCCATTGAGAGGATGAAGGTACGCCACCCTCCACCACCACTACCACCACCACTACCACCACCTTGCTCCTCATGGTGGCCCACAGTGACAGGACATGGCAGGGTTTACCTTGAGTTGAACTTGGTGTGTGTGTGTGTGTGTGTGTGTGTGTGTGTGTGTGTGTGTGTGTGTGTGTGTGTGTGTGTGTGTGTGTGTGTGTGTGTGTGTGTGTGTGTGTGTGTGTGTGTGTGTGTGTGTGTGTGTGTGTGTGTGTGTGTGTGTTGACTTTGGCTGTGAGTGTGTGTGATGTGACTATAATAGTGTGTGTATAATTTTAATGTATTTGTGTGTTGACTTTGGCAGTGTGTGGCTGCGTTTGCCGTCTCGGCCGTGGCCTCTCAGTGGGAGCGTACTGGTAAACCGTTCAACCCCCTGTTGGGAGAAACCTACGAACTAGTGAGGTAAACAAAAAACAAAAAAATACTCTCACTACTTCACACACAACTCTTACAATACATGGGAAATTAATCCATACAGATGAAAAATCCAATGTGTGTGGAAACTACCTGGCCCATGGGGCTGAACTCACAGTTCTGCGTATGCCCTGGAAACTGAATCGTGAGACCGGAGCCTTTTCCATTGAAAATAGGACATTTACAACGCAACATATCCATGTGAAAAAGATTCCATTCCATCCGTTGAGCTCTGGGAGGACTGCACGTCATCGCGTACGCCGAGGTCCATCGACTAAGGGGCCGTGTACGATCTCTTGAGTAGCGATGCGGATCTTGCGTGCAGGACGCAGAAGTGTGAATTGGCCTCTGTGGAGTGTGTGTGTGTGTGTGTGTGTGTGGTTGGTGGCTGGTTCAAGAAGCCTCACCTGGCCCCAGTCAGTCTGGGCTCGGGTGAGGCTGCATTGGCTGGATCAATGCGCGCAGGATACACCAGCCATCACCACACTCACTCAAGAGAGCGCTAGCATTGACAATCTGCACTGCCTGCATAACTCAATGAACTCAATCAACTTCTACAATAAACCGGTTTATTGTACAACCACAAACACTCTACAGCCTTTCATGCAATTTGACCACAGTGAGCACAGCATACGTTCTCGTGCAGTCGTCCGATGCTCTGTGAGCTGCAGAACGCGGGCTTATTGGTCACATCATCCTCTTGTGTTGTGTCAGAGACGACCTGGGCTTCAGGCTGATCTCAGAGCAGGTGAGCCACCACCCCCCGGTCAGTGCCTTCCACGCCGAGGGCCTCCAGAAGGACTTTGTGTTCCACGGCTCCATCTACCCCAAGCTCAAGTTCTGGGGTAAAAGTGTGGAGGCGGAGCCCAAAGGCATCATCACACTGGAGCTGCCCAAGTAAGAGCGAAACACACAGAACGTATGATACATAGATAGGATACATGCAATGGTGTAGGTTTCACTCACAACATCGGGGGGAGCGGTTTATGGATGACTACCTGTTTTTTTCTTCAAATAAGATGAAAAAACATTGACTTTGTTATCGATCACCTCTCAACACATTTAGAGATGTATCTAGGCATCAAAATCACTGAACAATTTTGTTGTATGATGATTAGACCATTGGACCGTTGACTGGTACCAGGAAGTGTAGAAATTAAGCAAATATATATTACATTATTATTATTATACATAATGTATACATTATTAAAAATAATGAAATATATATATACTGTGTATCACTTTTTCCAATTGTACTTCATTACATTCAACAGCACAATTAGCAACTGGGTGTCATTTACCCAACTATAGTTGCCCAAATTAATTAGCATTTGGCTTCTGTAGTCACCCAAAACGCATATGTCTGAATCAAGGTTGCAGCCTAATAAGACCTTTATATGGATCAGAGAAGGTAATTACTCTTCATTGTGGTGGATAGATGCATTATTGTGGTGTGCGTGTGTGTGGTTGGTGGCTGGATAATGCAGCCTCACCTGACCAGCCACCAACCACACACACTCCACAATTACATTACATTACATTATATAACTAAAATAACATTGGCAACAGACTTGGACTGATAGTTTGGTTTGTTTGATTAGTTTGACTTGGCACAATAATTATGTGGGATCCTGTGAGTTAATTAAGAAATAAATGAAATAAATTAATAAAACTGTGATGTCACTGTTTATTTTTAATAATGGTCCTACGGCTGCTGCTGTGTTTACTCGTTTAGGATGGAGTGTTACTTATGTGCTACTTATACATTACATTTTGTTATTGGAGGGACAATTATGTTGATACATACGGGGGGGGGGGTAGCATGTCCCCCCCCCGTGGCCCCTGAATCTACGCCTGTGAATCCCCTGTGTGCTGTAAACTCACTGTATTGTGTCTCTGTGCTTGGTCCAGGTACAATGAGGCCTACACATGGACCAACCCCACGTGCTGCGTCCACAATATCATTGTGGGCCAGCTGTGGATTGAGCAGTATGGTAATATGGAGGTGATTAACCACAAGTAAGAAGACCAAGGGTCATACATACAGCTTCTACATGTACCAATATACTATCACTAGGTGTCCATTGTAAGACCTCTGTGTTGTAAGGAATGCATCGGGGTAGGGGAAATTGTTCTGCTTATTCCAGAAGTAGACTCCTCTAGTGACAGGAGCGTACTTTATATTGAGGAAGTGTGACTCAGGAGGAAGGAAAGGCTTGAAGATGTTGTGTGTGACGAAGCCCATAGAGAGTGAAATGAATGAAAAGTTCCTTCTGCTTTGATATAGAACTGGTGAGAAATGCTGCTTGAACTTCAAACCGTGTGGCCTTTTTGGCGGAGAACTGCACAAAGTGGAAGGGTACATTGTGGACAAAAGGTGTGTGCTTTATTTGTTCGTTTTTTGTTGTTGTTTTGTGTTTAGTTTTTTTACCCCTCAAATGTCACTCACTTTGTGAAATAATGTGCGATGTTTAAATGTCAGTCTGTCTTTGTACACACACGGGCCAAACCGTTATCCGGCTACGTTGTTGTCTTAACACAGCCTGAATCGGTTAGCGGAATTTGAATTGCTCCAGTCCTCGGGGAGAATTTTTAATAAGGCACCTTCACTGCAAGTGAGCACGATGTGGCCTTGTGTGGGATTGTTTTAATGCCTTTTATTATCTTTGCAACCAGCAAAAAGAAGGTGTGCGCTCTCTACGGGAAGTGGACCGAGTGCTTGCACACGGTCGACGCGGCGGCCTTCGACGCGCACAAACGGAAAGGCGGGGAAGTGAAGAAAAGCGGCAAAGCGGTACGCTCGGGAACCGATATGATGCGCCCCAACGCTCTCATTAACCACAATATTGTTGAGGATTATATTCTAAAGTATTACATTTGGTCCCCACACATTCAATCATTCATGAAACGGGTATATGACACCAATAAAGTGCTTTGGAAAGAGCAGTCTGCGCATGCTGTACCGCTGCCAAGGTTTCTGCTTCAGACGATTTTAAAATAGCTTGGAGCTTTGGCAGGAAAATCTGATCGAAGCGTTTATCTTGTGTTTACAGGTGGAAATAAACACCTTTTTTGGCAATATTCAGTGTGCAGACTTAACTATTTCATACATTAGTAGTAGTATTATTACCTCACTTCTTCAACACCTGCAAAAAAAAGTGTATCTCCTTCCACAAATCATCAGCTTGAGATTTTTGAGAAAAATATTGTAACAAATAAATGTGTGTGGAGTGTGGAGACCGCCCCATGGAAGTACCTTCCATATCATCTCACCTCTAAATAGTCGTGCCAGATGTGTCATAACAATGATGGTGTCACGTACTGACCTGTCCCCTCCGGCCCCGCGGTGTGCAGGCTCCCGGCAAGGAGCCAGAGGGGATTCCCCTCCCCGATGCCGACACCGTGGAGGTCATCCCCGGCAGCCAGCTCCTGTGGAGGATCGCGCCGAGGCCTGCCAACTCGGCCGAGGTAAGACGGAGGAGAGAAGAAGTGCGGCGAAATTCACAGCGGCGCCGTCAGGGAGAGTTCTTTGAAAGTCTGGGTGTCTTGCGACGGCGGCAGCAATCCCTTCATCACACCTCTCCAGCTACTGTGCGTCCACACAGTCCTGTATTTACAAGAGGAATTCATGGCCGCCTCCAGCACTGAGCCATCCTACAGTTGAGATATAGAGATATAGAGAAAGGGGTGGGGTGGGGGAGGAGAGAGAGAGCGAGAGCGAGCCGTACCCCTCAGGTTTTCTTCTTCTTTTTCTTAGTGAATATTTATATCAGTCACTCACTTTTTGTGAGACGCCAGCACCATTTCATTTCCTCTCCTTTCGCAGATGTACAGTTTCACGACATTTGCGATGCAGCTGAACGAAACGTCCGAGGAGATCGAAGCTCTCATCCCGAATACCGACTGCCGTCTGAGGCCGGACATCAGAGCAATGGAGAGGGGAGATATTGGTAATGATTACAAACTGGAACATATCTACGTATTATATGTAAGCCTGCACTCAATGCACCTGCAGGTACATGTGTCTATGAAGAAGACACTGTACCGCATAGACTTCATGTTCGTACACTTGTTTTGTGTGTTTTTGTTGCTTGCAGATCTTGCAAGTGAGCAGAAGAACAGGCTGGAGGAGAAGCAGAGAGCCGCGCGCAAAAAACGCTCCCAGCCAGACGGGGCAGACTTCAGTACCAGGTGGGGGCCTTAGCAGAATTATGCCCGCGATGGAATGGAAGTGACACATTAGCTGTTTACAAGATTGTACAGAAGTTAATGGTTTTGTTCCTCAAAATGTCCAAATCATTCAACCATTCAAGTCATATTCCAAGAGAATTTCCTAAAATGCATCATGTGATCAGAAAATATACCGGGTAATATTTGGAAAGAATAGTTTTCCTATACATGTTGCTTTATCTCAGCATCTGTTGACCATCTTGAACTGTTCCTCTGTCCCGTTTGTCTTTTTGTTCTCATCTTTACCTACGGGCTTTGATGTCCAGGACGCCCGCCCTCGCCCCAAGGTCAGCGCTGCTCGCTGCTCGCTGTCTGCATGCTGCACCTGTAGCTTAGCATGCACGTGTCCTTTACCCACGCTAGTAACACCTCACTCATGTCAGCATGCAGTTTAGTGGGGAATCGTAACACCATCTGAACCCTATTGCCCATCTCCATTCTTAGGCTAACCTGTTAACTCTTAATTATTTTCTGCTGATGCAAATAGGAGGAATACATTTACATTTACATTTAGGGCATTTGGCAGGTGCTTTTATCCAATGCGGCTTACAAAGAGTACATTTGTTGAAGGAGACGGCAATATATTGCTGTAGTACATAAAGATAAGAATAGAGCAGGTTTGAGCATTCATAATACTGAGGTTAATAGAATGAGTTTGATAATTGCTAGGTTGCCTGCATAATAGCTGGGATAAGAGCAGTAAGAGAAGTGCCACTCTGAGCACATTACCAACAATACGTACAAACTTGGACTACTTGGACATTTGGAGATGTGACTCTGCTATTTACGCTACTCTGCTATCTTAATCTTAATGCGTTATCTTGTGTTATCTTGATTTGGCTTTACGAGGATCAAGACAGTTCCACATTGAAAGTCAAGCTTTTCAGAAAAAAAAGACCTTTTGGCTGCTCCGAAAATGAAAAAAAATGACTGTAGCAGGCTTCCTACCAAAATAGTGGTGTTGAAAGTCTGGTGTATTGTAACCATGGTGGTTACTACAATGCCACCCCCGCCCTCTGCTGGGCCCCACCGACATCCAACGCTGCCATGAGGGAAGGGCTGGTGCTGGGAGGGGGCCGTCTCCTTTATTCCTGGAGGGCCCCACATTGGGTGCCAGTGTAGCAGGCTTCCTACCACAATGCCACATCAGTGGCTTAGTTTGGGTCTCCTCTAAGGACACAGGCAGGTAGTGGTGTTGAAAGTCTGGTGTATTGAAAAAGGGTGCACGTAAAATGAAATGAACAGAGCAGATGTTACCTGCTAGCACTCTCCTGAATGTGTGTGCTGGTGGCTGAATTAACCTGTGGTGCACTGATTAGCCAATGCACCAAAGGCGTGCAGCCCCACCCCCCCCCAGACTCTAACTGGGCCAGGTGAGGCTGATTAAGCCAGCCACCAAACAAACACACACACACACTCACACAATGACCTTGGCATAAAAGACTATTTAAAAAGATATTACATCTCTGATTGTTTATGATCTCTGCACTATTGCCAGGTGGTTTCATCAAGGCCAGAACCCATTCATCAACTCCCAGGATTGGCTGTTTTCCGGCGGATACTGGGACAGGAATTACTCTGAGCTGCAGCTCGCTGATATCTACTGAGGCACAGTCCTCCATGAATATGAAGCAGCTGAGTCAGACTCACTCCACTAACTATGTCGATATGTCACCATATGGATTTTTTCCTTTTTCTTTTTTAAACCATAATAACAAGAAATAATTTAAATTGAGTGGTCCTCATTTGTTACACCTAACTGTGCATAAGTGTTATTTTAAGAGAAAAAGAACTTGTTACAAAAGTTTTTGCTGAGCGGTTTAAAATCGCTTTGAAATGTCGCAGGAATACCGACCAAGTCACTGTTTGCTGCTCAGAATGTACTTTTTAACCTGGTATATTGCTGCGGTGTACGTCACAACATAACACTGCTGTGATGCATAGGGTTTCAGCGTTTTAGTGTGTACGTCTGTTTTCAATGTTTTGAATATTGATGTGGTTCCGAGTGATTTGTGTCTGTATAATACATTCCTTTGTTTAAAGAAAAAGGGTCAGATGCAAGTGGCCCAAAACAGGCCATTGCATCTCACCCTTCCAATTTCAAGAATCTGTCATTCTTCAAGTGCTTTTCGAAAGGCTTGGAAACAGACAAGTTACTCTTGTTAAAGAGAACACCTGTTCATGGCTACTGTTACATTTACATGCCATTTTTTACTTAAATTGCTTGGCCCATTCAAATAAAATAAAAATACTTACAAATATTATTCCTCAAAGGAACCTTAACTAACCATATAATGAATGATTAATTCAACAGTTCTTTTTGGAACTACTCAATACATTAGCTGAAAAATGATCAAATGAAATGAAATAAAAATGAAAATCACTTTGAGACTATCACTAGTAAATTATGTCATTAACACAACTTTATTTTACTTGTCGGGTTTTTATACGATATGGCTGTGATCCTTAATAAAATATATGAATGAACAGATGTGTTGTAAGTGATGTAATCTGAAGGAAAATTTATTTTTTATCTTTAGAAGATCAAATAAGGAAAATCAGTGACGCTTTCAGAAATATGACAGGATGTACTGGTAGACCAATGTCTATTCACCATTTAAATGGTTACAGGGCTACAGAAACAGCAAGGAAAGATGATAGTGGAGACTGGAGACTACAATGACATTATGACTATGTTTCGTGAAACCACTGTAGACCTACAGTGGTTACGGTTCCAGACTAATATACTACAACCATCAATAGACACATAAAACAACACATAATTACCTGGGAAGGATGAGGTAATTTTCAGGCGATTCATTCCCAAATGACAGAAGGCGCAAAATAATGCTGACAACAATTGGACTCCTTCCAGTTCAATTCTGAGTATTTGAGTAATGAGCCTGTAGGCTGCACCAGTGTTTCATCATCATACATCACACATAGATAATGGGGGGTACCTGTAGGCCTACCCCCAGGGCTAGGCTACTTTGAAGAATTGTAGGGGGCAGGCCTGCTTGGAACTTTAACCAAAAAAAATAGTTGATATTGGTGATTAACAATTGAAAAAATTCCACCTCAAGAAATGAATGGATACCCCCTGAATACAATTGAGTGAATGTGAATAGTAGCATAGTGACAGTCCTTCCAAGAAGAGCATATCACTTGAACCTATAAAAATACTTTGCAGAAAAAATATCTCAGAGGTGTATATTAGTACAAAAAAAAACTTGCAAGTGTTCTTTGCGTTTCCAGCACGTTGTTAGAGGAATTGTCAAATGTGCGGAACTTGTGCGACGGAAACCGGGGCTCGACGAGCACAAATAAAGGGCACACCTCAGGACGCTCTGTAGCCATGCTCTCTTGTTGTTGATGTTGTGACGTTTAAAGACGCCAGACCCCTACATTAAAAAAAAAAGTAGGACGTATATAGCCGACTACGCTACGAAACGCGATGTCTTGAGGTGTGGACAAGTGTCACGTGATTGCGTCGCTATTGCTTTTCTCTACCATGCTGCTGCTGCCGCCGTTTCCACCGGCTGTCATATGGAGAACAGTTCGCATTTTAAACAGAAGGTTTGTTGCTGAATTAAAAAAACAAAATACGTTCAGATCCTGCGGCTGCGGCTCCTGCGGCAACCATGTCTTCGCACGGCTTGCTAATGCTTGGAAACGTGTGCAATACTATACTGTACTTGTACTTCTCCTGGGACTTAGACTGACTGTACATTTGTAAACCTGTTCTATTATTTTAATTATTCTACTGTTTCTCTATTGATTTATTCTATTGCTATGCAACCTGGCACAAGGATTTCCTTCGGGATCAATAAAGTTCTATCTTATCTTATCAATGCATCGAACAGCAGCCCTATGCAAGCTCTTGTTCTTTAGGACTGGACTGTATAACAGCACAGGTGATTTATCTACCAGACATTTCGTATTAATATTAATAGCCCTTTGAAACTCCTCTATTGTTTCTACATTTCCCAGCAGACTTCAGTCTTCAGCTCTGAGGAGAAGCGTCGGTAGCGGTGCTGCTGCTGGTGCTGGTGCTGGTACTGGTGCTGGTGCTGGTGGTGTTGCACCAGGTGCCATGTGTGACGCCGAGACCATCTTCGCGCTGTCGTCGGGCCCGGGCAGGTGCGGCGTGGCGGTGCTGAGGGTCAGCGGCCCCGCCTCCTCCACGGCGCTGCGGCGCATGACGGGCCTGAGGTCACCGCCCCCCCGCACGGCCCTGCTGCGCACCATCACAGACCCCCAGTCCAGAGAGGTGCTGGACCGCGGACTGGTTCTCTGGTTTCCAGGTGCTGGGCTTCTATGCAGTTCCTCTTCTGTCAGCCCATTGTATAAGAAAACGTTTTTGACATACACATTTTGTGTGCTTGCCTTGGACCAAAAAAGTGTTCCGATACAAAGATGGAGCAGATCTTGAGCAGGTGTGGTTGTGTTTTATGTCCAGGGCCAAACAGCTTCACCGGGGAGGACAGTGCAGAGTTTCATATCCACGGTGGTGCTGCTGTGACCTCTGCTGTTCTACAAGCCCTAGGTGAGATCCAGATGTGTTACAAAGCCCCCAGAAAATGTCAGATGTTACATAATTACAATGCATCATTATTTATATATATCCATGAACCCTTGACCCTTTTTGATACAGATACAAATGAAACCATATATTTCCAAAGGTTAGGGTTATACACTGTACACATATATACACTGTACTAGGGCTGGGCGATTAATCAATCTCTTATGGAGATCGCGATACATTTTTTGTTGATCTTGATCTATCAGCCTTTGCGATTTTTTTTCGATCTGGATAGATCTGACAGCAGTGTCATGACGCACCGGAAATAAACACGACAGCAGCCAATCCGTCTGCAGTGTTTTGGCTCGACACGCCCATTTATCCCACGGCACGAGGCGTTGTTTACCAACAGCGACGCAAAGAAAGGACAACAGCATGAGTGACACCGGCGAGGAACGCGAGTTACAAATTGTCGACAAAAAGCACTTTGTGAAGTCTATGATATGGAACTGGATTGGTTACTTTAAAAACGACAAGGTGCAGAAAACGACCGTCTGCGTCTACATGTCGTCGGACGGTGTCGACCAAGACGGGAAACACGAGCAACCTATTGAAGCACCTGAGACGGTAGCACCCAGCGACTACACATGGGGCTGCGGAGCCAAGAAAGCCCTTCCACAAGTAGCAGCGGGGCCCAAACAAGCATCCATTGTGTCTCATTTGCTGCCATTTCCCGTGTGAAAGACATTCAAAAAGAAGCGAGGATATAAATAATGCAGTATCGTACTTCATTGCGAAAGATATGATGCCTTTCTGGCAGAAAACCTATAATGGTGTTAAATGATGTGCACTACTTGGGCCTGGTCTCCGGGTGTATTTAACTTTACCGTTCACGGGACTTAGACATAAGAGAAGGCTTTCCACAGGATTTGAACCCAGGACTGCAGAGCTGAAGGGAAGAACTCTCACCGCTGTGCTACCGAGACACCGCACTATGAAGCGATCGGAGGTGGCATTTGACATTACACTTATGCTGCATTGTTAAGTTGGAAAAGGACAAGAGATTTCCATCATGACTTGAACACATGACCTTGGAGTTGATAACAATGCACTCTCTCCACTGCACCATCAGGACATGACAATACAATTAACAGGACTTTGAGTTAGAGTTAGTGTTAGGGCGTTGACTTAAAAGTACCACTTCATAGTGTGGTGTCTCAGCGGAGAGAGTTCTTACCTTCAGCTCTGCAGTCCTGGGTTCAAATCCCACCAGTCACGCTCCAAGCAGGACTTGAACACACAACCGCAGAACTGACAACCGAGAACTCTAGCCAATGTGACATCACACTATGAATTTGTTAAGTTGAGTCCTATTATAGGACTGTTGTTAATGTAAATGCCCGACGGGCCGGATTAAACAACGCAACGGGCCGTATGTGGCCCGTGGGCCGTAGTTTGCCTACCTCTGATTTAACCACTTCAGAATTCATATTTTGTACTTTATTTTATCTTAAAGTTGCACAGGGCATTTGAGCCACTTGTTGTAGTATTTTTGTCTACCTCGAAAAACATGTGAGATGTTTGCTGTCCAGCTTTCAGTTTTATTTACATTTAAATAATTAGAAAGGTGTGTTTTATTAAGGCTATTACAGCATGTTTGCAGTGTTTAATATTTACATTATTTTTGTTAATAAACTGTTCTAAAGTTTAACTAATGAACCCTCTGGTGTCTTCTTCATTTGTCATAATCAGGATACTCTTCAAACTGGCAGCATTATCAAATTATATATTGTTATGAAACAATAGAAAAAAAATCGATCAATATGGGAAGCCTTAGAGATATGGGAAATAAAATCGTGATTATATTTTTTGCCAGATCGCCCAGCCCTACACTGTACACATTTGTAGAATCAAACCTACATTTATCACAACAAATGAATACTTCTATACCTTTACATGACATGCAGTTATTCAATTTGCTGTTAGGGGGCAGTGTTGCTTCAATAAGTGGATGTGCTTCGTATGTTAAATGGACACGTTACATTTAACATAGCGTACATTGAACTGGCGTTGCAACAGAGCAAAACTCACAAGGTTGTCTTCTGCAACTCTGGGGTTGCGAGTTCAATCCTCAGCTTTTCCTGACGTTGGAGTGGAGGTGTCCTTGCATAAAACGCCTAACCCACCTCTTGTGCACGGGTGGGTTGTTGTCTTGCATGTTTAAGGCCACTGTATGTTATCTGACATTGTGCTGTGTGATTGAATCAAGAATGTATACATATGTGATATACAGTTGTGGTATGAGTCTCTGGTTCTTTGTCACCTGTGTTCCTAATGATGCTATATATACGCTTACTGGGCATTCTCCAACCATTTCACAACAAAAACACAGAGCCATGACGCACATAAACTGCACGGATGTGACCTTTTTGGCCATTGAAGCATGAACTCTGAGTGACCCAGGGATCTGACCTTTGAACCTCCTTATTGCCCCTCTGTGCATTCATATGTGGGCCTCCACCTGAGTAATGATTGTGTGTGTGTGTGTTTCTCAGGAAGCTTGGCTGACATGAGGCCGGCTGAGGCTGGGGAGTTCACACGACGGGCCTTCCACGCAGGAAAACTGGACCTAACGGAGGTACACACGCATGCACACATGCACGCACGCACACACACACACACACACACACATGGTTGAACAGTAAACCTCAATTTTGGGGAGAGGTTTTAACGGTTTGTCAAAATGTATATCGCCCAACCATACTTAACTTGTTTCGCACGCGTGTTCTGTCCTATCTGTATATCTTTGGATCCGCGATCCGTTTATTCACCAATTTGTATACACATGCTCACCAAAGCAGGAAGATATCAGCATAGTTCATTTGATCTGAAGCTTCCACTCAAACTCAAAAGGCACGCCAGCCACTCTGACTCCGACACTCTGATTCCCATCACCTGGAGCATAACTTTATGCACTTTATGTGAATACTCCACCCTGTGGTTAATACCAGAACTGCATGTGTGTACATACAACCAATTAGCATTTTAAATAAAAAATAAAACAAACACCCCAGTAGGCTGTTACTCAGAGTCTCACCTGATGTTGAAACGTTGGGGACACAAAACATATTGGAGGTTGTCATTTGAAAATGCATACAATATCATATATATATATATTACAGGGCTGGGCAATATATCAATATTAGATGATATGACAGTAGTAATCGTCTTAGATTTTGGACATTGTGATGTGGCAGAATTTTTTTTGTTTTATAATATTTTTGTGAACTTGCCAGACTGTTCTAGCTGTTCTATTATTTACTTTAACCATGAAATAATTATATCCACATTATTGATGATTATTTATCAAAAATCTCATTGTGGATACAAAATTATTTGTATATTTTATAGACTATTTATTTTTTTGATTTACCTAAAAAAAACATGCTATATTGTACTTGGTTTGTTGTTGTCAGGTGGAGGGCCTGGCGGACCTGATCCATGCGGAGACGGAAGCCCAGAGGAGGCAGGCGCTCAGGCAGATGTCTGGGGAGCTGGGGCACCTCTACCAGGACTGGAGCCACAGACTCAAGCGGGTGAGTCAAGCGGCCCCACAGAGCATGCGCGATTGGACCGTTATAATAAATTACATGCGTGTCACAAACAACAGCAATTGCAATTTTGAAATGGAATCTAATTTAATCGAAATTGAGTGCGTAGAAAGTGGTGTGTTTGAATTGTCTGTTTCATGAACACTGAGGGAATCATTAGTTTCATTAAGTGCAAATGTATTCAATATCACTCATTTACCGGAATAGAAACGAGGGTACGGAGCTGTGTCCATTTAGGCAGAACTTCACACTGGTGTACAGTACGGAAAAGGCTTGTTTACAGCGTCGGCGTAATTAGTTGGAATCGAGTATATGGCGGAGGACCGGGAAGTTTATAATAAACCTGTGGAAAGTGCCTCTCCCCTACTGAGCAGATCAGTGCAGTTCAGATCCACGTCAGCAGCCAGAGGTTTCTGGAGCCAAAGCTTCTCCCCTGAGACTGCTGGGATTCCAGTAGAGGATTTAGATTTTCTGGGAAAAGGCAGCTCACCGACCGGCACATGTACCGTGCTGCAGGTCAGCCGTCTCCGCTAATGGGAATGTCAGACAATGCCGCATTTGTTTGCTGTAGTTGTTTTTCTGCTGTGGTGTGGATGAGTGAAGGTAGGGGAATTTGAGACTTCCTGCTTTTGTGTGGATTACTACACCGCATGTCTAGCATGTGTCGCTGTGCTATGAATCACAAGCTTTGCATTGGGTTTTTATATATTTATAGTTGTTTTTGGGGAGGGAAAGAGACTTTTCACAGTTGACAGATTAGCACAGAGAATGTTACATGTGTTGTGTGGCTTTTATTGTCTGGAGTCCCCAGAGTTCGCAGCTGATACGGCTTTAGTGTCCTTCACTCTTATCGGAAAAGATTCTGATTTAATATGGTGACTGTCCGCCAACACTGTGGAATTTGAATGGATTTCCTAAGAAGATTGACTCAATCTTAATCATCATCAACGTCTCGTCCCGGCCAACGACAGCAGAGGTGATAGCAACGATCCATCTCCATTTTATTCAGGCTATATTGTTTGTATCAGTGTTGTCTGACAGGCTGTGCGAGGCCCCGGTCGAGGGCTGTGGCTGTAGGCCTATATACAGCCACAGGCCTTTCCCTCCACCAGTAATGAGTGATGAGTGTCTTTACGTAGGCTGGTGCAGTGAATGTCAAGGGGAAGGTTTGCGGCCAGTGGTGTGCGGCCAGGATGGAAGTGGCGTGGTGGTGTTTCCACTCTCATCAGGATTCTGGCAGCGCGGCTGGATGTGCTGACAGGCACAGGAGGTTCCACCACGTTGGACCTGGCTGGGACCGGTGGCTCTTGTTTGGAGGGGCAGGGGACATGACTATACCCAAGCCTTCTCTTTGTTTGCCCCCCGACTGCAAGTTATGAGGCAAAATGCGTTGAATGTCGTTCGCCGTTCAGCAACATTGTCAGTCAGTCATGAAACTCTTGGCGCAAAATAGGGAACGGAAAAAATTGTAATGTTCACAAAGACAAACTTATAGCCTACAAACGCATACACACACACACACACACACACACACACACACACACACACACACACACACACACACACACTTTGCTAGTGTGCCTGTTTGTCTCCCAACTGTCATGTTTGTTGTCTTTGTCTTATGTGTTTATTTAATGTGTCTAATGTGTTATGTGTCTGTTTATTTAATGTGTCTATGTGTATATGCATGATGTGTCTGTCTTATGTGTTTATTTAATGTCTTATGTGTCTGTGTTCATTTAATGTGTCTGTCATGTTACGTGTCTACTGTCTGTCATGTTTTATGTGTCTGTGTGTTATGCTTCTGTTTTCTATAACTTATAAATTATTTAATCTTTTGCGTTCTGCAAAGGTAAAGCATAATCATTATTTCAGTCCAGGCCGTTAACGAGTAAAACCTTCGACGAGAGGCGTAAGCTGATCTCAACAGCTCCATCACACTGAGGAGATCAGTCTGAATAGCACAGTAGAACCATGACAAGGTTGAACAATTGTTGAAGAGCAACAGTTCCCTCTACACTGAACTTATATGACAAATTGATTTGTTGTCAAAGTGAGCTTCTGAATTCCACAAGGAAATATGTTGAGTTACTTGTAACTTGTATTGGCGTCATGAGTCTATGACCTGACCATTCCTTTTGCAGAAAGTAATTATGAGAAGAGCCTCAGTTTTATTATAACTTGGCTTCTGGAGGTTTTGTCTCAACAAGGCACTTTCCTCCTGGAAAAGAGAGAGAGAGACAATGGGAGAAAGAGAGAGACAATGTGAGAAAGAGAGAATGTGAGAAAGAGGGGGGAGGGAGAGACTCCTCATATGATTGAAGGAACAGGAAGTGGAGGACATGGTGTTCCGTACAACAAGAAGGTGGGATTAAGGAGGAATTGGAAAAGCAATTGTCTTATTTTAGGAAGATTGCACAAGATTGACTGTGGCTCATTTGTTGTGTAAATGAGCCACAGTCAGCCCCTCTGCCTGACTGTGGATTTGACACGGGGCCAAGCAAACAAGTGTTGCAGTGCTGAGGTGCACACCGGTGGTCCGTCTGTTCCCTGAAGACGCTGTAGGGTAAAGGAGTTTTTATGTTTTATATCGGAGATGGAGAGATCGGTTGTCACGGTGCACATGTTCTTTTGTGGGGTCTATTTGTATCAAATGTATGCATGTGGCGAGGGAGACTTCTATGTTGGCATCATATTCACATTTAGAGTTGGATCCTTGTAATCCTCAAACGGCAAATGAAGAAAGTAATTGATTTAATGCAGAATGGATTATTCAGTTCATCCGTTTGATTTGCAATCAAAAAATGCAATTATTTGTTTGGCTCTTTCTTTTCAAATTTCATTTTCCACAATGAATACTTTTCTGTCTATTCTCATCAGACAAACCAAACAAATCATTATTGGATTGGTAATTACATACATATATACATTTTTCTAAACTAATAATGAATCAGTAGATTTCTCTTTGTTTGTTGTGACTCTGCTGCCTCCCAGTCTGATTGTGAGCCAAGGAGACACCCCAGACCCTCCACTAGAACTAATTAGTTTCCAACAAATGACAGCAAACAAATGACAATACAGATTACATATCGTAGCATCACTGCAACAGCTAAGCGTCTTGGAGCAGAATTACCTTTGGCAAGAAATTACCTTTTATGTATAATAATAATAATAATAAATAATAATAATAACAATCAGGCTTGCAGGAACATTTGGCAAAATGTAAAAATTGCAATAATAATAATGAATCATTAATAACCCTTTCATAATAACAGATTTGTAAACCACTAACAAAAAGTGTATACAGAACTACACAGGAAAATGTATTACTAATCATATTAGTAACCCAAAAATAGTGATTACATTTTCAAGCAATTGACTGAAAATGAGCTGTGATAAGCGTGATCATATGACTGACTGTCTGTATTTTGTATTTTTCTTTCACATACTGTTGATGTTGTTGTGCGTGTGTGAAGTGTGTTTCCGTTAGCGGGGAGGCGGGCCGGGCTTCCAGGAGCTTCCAGGAGCGGCCGAGCGGAAGCTACTGGAAGGACAGGTGTTCTCCCCCGGGTCCACTTAACACGCGCTCTTCATTTAGGGCCTTCCGCTGGAAAACGGCATCAAAAGGCACATTCGGTGGAGCGCTTCCCCCCCTCCCAAAAAAAAAACTAATGTTTTGTGTCGACGTGTTCTGAAAACGGGGTTAAGGTCGCAGTTCTACTCGGGCACTCGCATTGACACCTAAACAGTATATATATACGGAATTCAAAATTAATATAGAATTATAAATAGACATATATCATTATATTGTATAGTGTTTTATATCGTAATTATATAGTGATACAGATTATGCATCAGAAGTCTCCAAAAAAAGCGACAACCCAAAAACGTTTTTGTGTTGTTGACGTGTTCTAAGAGGTCTGGGCTCCACTCAGGCGCTGGCTTTGACACCCAAACAATGCCGTTCCTCCCTGCTTACACACTCAGTTTCCCACTTTTGTACATGGATGAAGGTATGGGGCTCCGAGGCTTCCTGTTTTGGTTTAATGCTATAGCAGTAGCTATAGTATTTGTGTGTGTGTGTGTGTGTGTGTGTGTGTGTGCGTGTGCGCCAGGGTTTTGCAATGTCAATCAAAGATACCAATCAAGGTGACGTGTGCGCATGTGTTTCTATATTTAAAGGTACTATAAGTAGAAACCAGTGTATTCTGAGCTCCGTGGGTTGAGACAATAACAATCAGAAACTAATGTTAGTTCTAGCAGTAGTTCTTGTAGCAGGTTGTGGTTGAAGTTAAAACATAAGAGCTTCCCCGACTCTCTCTCTGCGTAGAACAGCTTTTGGGGAACGAAGTGAGATATAAGCATGGATAATAAAAAAATATATATACAGTATTTCATAGCTTTTTTAAATGTGTACAAGGTTTAATTATGATTGGAACTAATATTCGTTTCTGATTGTTATTGTTTCAAGCCACGGAGCTCAGAATGCACTGATTCTTACTTATAGTACCTTTAAGACAGTGTATTTTACCTTTGGTTTCCAGAAGACATTTTTTTTTACTTGACTACTGTGGCTCATCATCCACTCCTTAGTGACCACCTCCATGTTTTTCCGTGCACCATTGGCATCACTATGCCCACTCTGTCTATTCTCTTGATGCCCCCCCCCCCCCCCCACAGTGCTTGGCCCACATCGAAGCCTTCATCGACTTCAGCGAGGAAGAGCTCATCGAAGACGGCGTCATAAGTCAAGGTACGGTGGTGTTTTTGCCACAATGCTCGGGTGGGAGAAAAAACCCCAAAATACAGCCAAGGTCTCACACGTCGGGGGTCCAGGGAGGTCATCTCTCTTCAGGGATAGTCGTGGTGGTGGGAGTGTGGGGTGGGGTGGGGGGGTACAGAGAGGCAGCTTTCCTGTTTGCCTTATGGACGGACAAACGGACACGGGGATGCGGTGAACATTTGTGCACCGATGGCAGCCTTTGGTCCGGCAAGCGGGAGAGGAAGGGAAGAGGAGGGGGGAGGAGGGAGAGAGAGGAGGGGTGGAGGAGAGGAGGAGAGAGAGGGGAGGAGAGGAGAGGAAAGGAGACGAGAGAGGAGAGGAGAGGAGAGGAGAGAGAGGGAGAGGAGAGTGAGGAGAGGGGGAGATGTGAGAGATGTGATGAGATGAGGATGAGATGATGAGAGATGGTGAGAGGAGGAGATGGAGATGAGATGAGATGAGATGAGATGAGATGAGATGAGATGAGATGAGATGAGATGAGATGAGATGAGATGAGATGAGATGAGATGAGATGAGATGAGATGAGATGAGATGAGATGGAGAGATGGAGTGTGTGGAGAGGAGAGAGAGAGAGAGATAGGCAGAGGGAGAGGGAGAGGGAGAGAACGAGAGGGAGATCGAGGAAAGGAGGGAGGGAGAGAGGGAGAGCGAGAGAGAGATGGCTTAGAGTGAGGAGCAAACTGACAGACAGACAGGCAGGCAGACAGACAGACTGACAGGCAGACACACAGATGGACTGACAGACAGGACACAGGAACAGCGACAGCGCGGCGCACGAGACGACAGAGAAGAGAGAGACAAGCTCGGTGTGAGCTAGAGCTAGGCAGGCTCGGCCGTCGCTAGATGTTGTCAGGGGATAGAAATAACACGCATCAGAGCATCAGAGCAGAACCAGACCCGATCGCACACGAAGCGCGGTACTTCAGCGCGTGCTAGATGCTGGACACCGCGTTCTGCTCGACACAGAGAAGCGAGAGGAGTGGCGCACTGTAAGTTGACTGAAGTACCGTGAAGAGTCCTCCGCGTGTGAGTAGTGTGTAGCTAGGAAGACAAGCCTCCGGGACAAGAAAATGCCATACGAACGTCAATCTGTGTGGTCTGCAGTGCGAGTAGTAAGATACAGTATCAGTAAAACTCAGATCAATCACTAACAAATACGTCCAATTAATAATTAGAAGAAAAGAAGGAAGAAATAGAATGCAGACAGAAACGAAGACAAGCGGGAGAGAGAAAGGAAGAATATTGAAGATAAGGAACTATAATAAATAGATAAGTACAGAGATAGGCAGAGGGACTATCAAATCACCAGGGAGAGCCTCGCTGTTGAGGACTACCGACAGTTGGGCTTGAGGCCCCCGTCAGGATACTTCTGTGTTCTTACTTCTTACCTCGCTTCTATTCGCTTCGTTCATTGTTGAAATCTCTACTCTTCTTCTCTTAATTATTATTATACTCGACAGCTACTCTTATTGCCAACTTGATTATTGGGATCGATCAATATGTCGTTTATTACTTAGCCATCGTCGGCCGGTTCCCTTCATGTGCTTTTAGTCTTTCGGTCTGGTCTTGGGCACGGTGTCATCGCAGAGCATGCGGTGACAGTTTCAGTTCAGTTCAGAGACATCTTCGTGAGATCTGGGAGGTGTGACTCTGGGAGGGAGTGTGTGACTCTGGGAGGGAGTGTGTGACTCTGGGAGGGTGTGTGTGACTCTGGGAGGGAGTGTGTGACTCTGGGAGGGAGTGTGTGACTCTGGGAGGGTGTGTGTGACTCTGGGAGGGGAGTGTGTGACTCTGGGAGGGAGTGTGTGACTCTGGGAGGGTGTGTGACTCTGGGAGGGAGTGTGTGACTCTGGGAGGGAGTGTGTGACTCTGGGAGGGTGTGTGTGACTCTGGGAGGGAGTGTGTGACTCTGGGAGGGAGTGTGTGACTCTGGGAGGGAGTGTGTGACTCTGGGAGGGAGTGTGTGACTCTGGGAGGGAGTGTGTGACTCTGGGAGGGAGTGTGTGACTCTGGGAGGGAGTGTGTGACTCTGGGAGGGA
>PIJE02000095.1:248818-413818 GCA_002895965.2 Coryphaenoides rupestris
TTTGTTTTTCTTCTTCTTCTTCTTCCTCTTCCTGTCATGCAAGGCCAGCGCCCGGCAGCCATAGTGTCCCCGGTGGCGGGGACCACCAGGGACGTGGTGGAGACGGCGCTGGACATCGGCGGGTTCCCCGTGCTGCTGAGCGACACGGCAGGCATCCGGGACAGCCTCGACCCCGTGGAGCAGGAGGGCGTCCGCAGGGCGCGCCAACGGTAGGGCCCGGGACCGTGTGGGGCGGGGGGGGGGAACCAGACCAGACCAGCAGAGGGTCCGTTTGGTTGCATAATCTACTGATTATGTAGATGTATGTTTGCACGTTTGGTAAATTGAATGATTTCATTATTTTTTTTTTAAATGTCCAAACATGCACACACACACACGCACACACACACACACACTAACTGTTTCTGTAGATGTTTGCATAGTTTTTAATGAATAATTAATTAATACAAAATGAGTGCCAAAT
This sequence comes from Coryphaenoides rupestris, assembly GCA_002895965.2. NCBI lineage: Eukaryota > Metazoa > Chordata > Actinopteri > Gadiformes > Macrouridae > Coryphaenoides > Coryphaenoides rupestris. The sequence goes on from PIJE02000095.1 coordinate 249,282, forward strand.
ATGCATACACACACGCACTGCATGTCTATCTATATTTTATCTGCTCTAATATATACTACTATCTACTATATCATACAATTTGAATAAAGGTAATTAACCCCACTGAAAATATTAGTCCGCTATGCGTTGAAAAGGCATTTGTGGTTCTTTATTACGTTGAAAGATGGACAATCATCTCAAAAAGCCTGGCTTCTGTGATACGTTGACCAGAGATCCAGTCCTTATGTCCGCGCCACCGTTCCTATCTCGGTTCCCATGCAACTCAAGGCGAGGCTTGACTCTGACGTCCGACACGGGAACATCCTGCTAAATATGTCACCACTCATGACCACAATAGACAGGCAGCAGTAGGATGTGAGCGCTGGGCATTTAATAAACATTAAGGAGACGCCGCGTTCCGGCGGCTGAGAGCGTACCGGGCTCAGCGCAGAGGCCCGGCCGTATGAGAGCCCGGGGCTGTCAAGATGGCTACTTTAGCTCCTGCCATAGGCGGACGGGACGGTGATGCATCTGGGGAGCAGCTTCCTGTGATCGCAGCCACATCACAATATCAAGTATTGTTTTATTTCCGTGGCCCGGGCAAACAAAGAAGGGAAGAAATAATTCAATGCTTTTTCGGTTTGGGAAGTGGCCGTGACGCATCTCTCTCTGTCTCTGTGTGTGTGTGTGTGTGTGTGTGTGTGTGTGTGTGTGTGTGTGTGTGTGTGTGTGTGTGTGTGTGTGTGTGTGTGTGTGTGTGTGTGTGTGTGTGTGTGTGTGTGTGTGTGTGTGTGTGTGTGTGTGTGTGTGTGAGAGTTAGTTATATAAATATCATATGGCAAACACGGGAGGGGCGGGGGGGGGTAGAGATGGGGCAGAGATGGGGCCTCTCGATGCAGGTCCTATATCCTGCACCGTGAAGACGCGTGAAGGGAGGATTATGTTATGATTAAGGAACTACTTCCTTTCTTTTATCGGGGCTACTTCCGTTGTTTACACCTGTTTACCCCCTGGCCTCATCACTCCATTACATTCAAGGAGTGGCACATGTTGTACAGGGATTGTATAAGGTTGCGCCTGTTTTTGTTTTACATCACATTTACATGTGAATGCAACTAGTCTCTGTACCATAGAATGTACAGTCTCCTGTAACGTGGAGGGTACAGTCTCCTGTAGCAGGAGAAAAATGGAAGGCTCTGTTGACATTTTGGGCCTGCTGGTGATTGATTTTATTAATTCAGCACGACAAAGACTACAACATATTCCCAGGAACACACTTAAACTTGCACATTGTATTGATAATCATTCGGTTTACTAGGGATGTTCCTTACGACTAATTTCCCTGACTGTTTTGAACGACCAGTCAAAAAAACTCAGAACAATGAACACGGTTCTTTAGATTTATTTAATCGATCCACTCACTGTTTAGTGTAGGAAAGTGAGGCGCTGTTCGCTCAAACTCGGTAAAGAAAGTTGCAAAACAATGACTATAATAAAGTGGATCGCAGTGTCCTAACCATAAATCAGACTGAAATCATTTCAGCAACGCGCCTCCAGAGCGACTAGAACAGTGTGATCTGAGAGTGATCTGTGTGCACAGCTTTAGGGTTCAATCCTTCAGCGGGGGCGGGAGCTCATTCTCACATCCATGGTTATTATTCTGTGTAGACCTATCTAATTAAAACACTGTATTTTGGCAAATTGATGGAGAATGGCATGGCGCCTGACCACAGTTACTGCCTGGGGTGAATTGGGAACCGTGTTAAATGAAGTAGCCTAATTAGAGCAATGATCAGATGTTTTAGGAAACTGCACATTGTTAAACGTTGGTTAATTATATTATTCTAAGAAATTATACTAATCAAAGAACCGTGGGCCTCCACGATTCTCAGCAGATAATACTGTACTTTTCTCAGATAAAGGTTTATCAAAGACAGTGTACACACACACACACACACACACACACCAGTGACTTCATCCCTCCAGTATGTGGACAGTAGCCCCAGCAGGGTGGGGTGGGGGGTCCCTATAGGAAGGGCAGGCAGTCCTTGTTCTTTAGGGGAATTTGTGTCCATGGGGTTCGGGTCATGGGCAGATGACCCCCGCACAGAACAGGAAGGACGTGGTAAGTATAAGCAGCGGTGGCTTTCGCTGTTGCCATGGCTACTCATGTCCCGGAGGGGGATGGGGAGGGGGATGGGGGGGGGGGGGGGGTTACCTGACTTTGACCCCAACCAAGAGGAAAAAGCAAGAAGCTTGATTATGTGAAGTCTGACCTTGTGAATACTGAGCCTGTAGTTTCCATGTTACTGGTGTGTTCTGGTGAGTAAAGACGCATTCAGTCGTAGTCTTGAGCAATCAACTAATATTTAGATTTGGATACATCATTGCGTTGACAGCTCCATCCTTGTCAAATAGCTGTTAAAGGGGAACCGTGACACCAGGCTAGGGTCTCATATAAAGACAGTTGGAGCGTTTAACTATGCACTGGAAAGAGTTTGTGTATGCATGTATGTGTGTAGATTTTCTCGACAACTATTCATCTGATTGACTTCACATTTGGCAAGTGAGTACTGCTGAGGACCCAAGGAAGTTCCCTGTTGAGTGTGAAGTTGTTTGGGCGAGCAGTTCTCGAGGTAAAACTGTAAGCAATTCCAGAGGTCACGCGATTGGCCCGTTTCGAGTGGCCATGTTTCATCGTTCTTTGTTCAAGGAAGCTGAGTTGATGTTGCGGACCGTGATCATTTTCACAACATGTGTAACTAGCAGGACAGGTAATATGTAAGGGATAGTCCACTTTGCGGAAGCAACCACCCTCCACTTCGCAACGGGTGGTTCTTTGCATACATGTCGTTCCTTAAAACCGTTTAACGCACACCCACAACACACCTTGATTATCCCGCCTATATGGTCAATAAGCAATAATAAAAGACCATTCGCTAATTTCGGTAAAAGTTTTACACTCAAAATCGAAAGGTTATGAAGCAAGAGCTTACCGTCATCATGACAAGGAGGTTAATCCTTGGCTAAGGTTATGGCTCCATCGCTATAACTAGTATTACATCAAGCAAATTATGCCTTTTCCTTCCCGATCGTTAGTTTAAGTTAACTCAGCTGTGCTTGCAGCAGTTGACAGCTGTGATGTTTAATGTTGCTATGGTTACAGGTTAGCTAGCGGAGGAGTTTAGAAGTGATTCAACTTGAGCTGAACTAGATGTGCCATATACGGTTTTAACACACACCTGCCGGCCAATCAGAAAAGAGTATTCACCCAGACCGTGGTGTAATAGAAAATAGTATGCGTGGTTCCCCTTCAAGAACTTTTGCATGAATAAACAACATGTGTTACTAGTTATTACTACCTCATGTTAATCTTTAAATCGCTCTCTGTAATTCTCTGAAATTATTATTATTATTATTATTATTATTATTATTGATAATAATAATAGAGAAACGCAGCGATTGAATGAACTGAAAGCGCTCCGTGTCTCCAGGGTGGAGCAGGCTGACCTGACTCTGGTGGTGATGGACTCCACCCAGCTCCCCCCTGACGTCCAGCAGGCTCCTGCCCTCCTCCAGGGCTACGTCAGCAGCCTCCTGCCCCCACCACCAGACCACCCTCACGCAGGTACTGGGACACACGCCTGCTCCATGGAACATTTATTGAACCAGGCAAATCACGAATAACAAATTCTTGCCTGGCCTGACTCACACAGGTGATCTCGTGCTTGTAACAATAATAATAAAAGTCTGTACCATTAATTTGCTTTCCTCCACACAAGGATGCAAGACCATAAGATGTACGTTTCGATCCACGTGAACGCCCCTTTTTTTTATATTGACGGGAACAGGACTGTGTGTGGTTGGTGGCTGGTTTAAGCAGCCTCACCTGGCCCAGTTAGTGTCTGGGGTTGAGTGGGGCTGCACACCTGTGGTGCATTGACTACTCAGTGCACACAGGTTAAACCAGCCGTCACCACACACACTCAGGAGAGCATTGTGTAGCATCTTGTCCTATCTATCTTGCTGCTTCGGACAAATTAACTCGCTTTGGACAAAATCGTCCTCAATGTAAATGTAAAAACGCATCTTTTCATTATGTAATATTAACATTTCATAACACCATAGTTTTAGCACTCTTAACATAGTTGTCCTGTGTGTGTGTGTGTGTGCGTGCCCAGCCTCTCCCCCGGGCAACGCGTGTGTCCTGGTGCTGAACAAGAGGGACCTGGTGGCCGAGCCGCGCCGGAGGCAGCTGGAGCGCGCGCTGGCGGCCGCGCCCTCCCTGCCACCCTGGTGCCTGCTGTCCTGCCACACCAGCGCCGGGCTGTCAGCCCTGCTGGCCCTGCTGCAGGCCAGCCTCAAGGCTCTGTGAGTATCCACCCCACCCACCCAAACCCCCCTGTCAGTGTTCAAGACCCTTAACCTTGAGTTTGTTTATATTTTCATGTTTTCATTTTAATTTTTTATTTCTGGATGTATGTTTTGCCTACATCTATGTGATGGGGATTTTATCTTCCACATACATTTACATTTACATTTAGGGCATTTGGCAGACGCTTTTATCAAAAGCGACTTACAAAGAGTACATTTGTTGAAGGAGACTGTGGTACATAAAGATAAGAATAGAGCAGGTTTTGAGCATTCATAGTTATAAGGCTAATAGAATAAGTTTCATAATTGCTAAGTTGCCTGCATAATAGCTTGGATAAGAGCAGACGTGCGATTCTGAGCACCAACATCTAAGAACGTACAATATCCGAAGCAATGCTAAGTACTATTAATTAAATATAATAATAAAAACTATTAGACTATTAACATACTGGATATATTATGTAGAAATAATTCAACATATCAGTATTTTATTTGATCTTTCTATCTTCTTTGTGCATTGTATACACAAAGTATAATTTAGGTGTTTTATAAATATAATATTTATAATAATTTGATGGTGTTCTGCAAACTATACCATAGAGTGTTGCCTTGGTCCTGTAGGACCAAATGACTCAAACCAATAATACAATTGTAAACCCCATCACTCCACCCCCCTGGCTCTGCAGGTGTGGGGACCCGCTGGCCGTTGGACCCCCCAGCCTGACCCAGGCCCGCCACCGCGCCCACCTGCAGCAGTGCGTGGCGGCGCTGGGCCAGTACCAGCACTACCGGGAGCGGGACCTGGCGCTGGCGGCGGAGGGCGTGCGGCTGGCCCTGGGCAGCCTGGGCCGCATCACGGGCCGGGTCGGTGCCGAGGAGATCCTGGACATCATCTTCAGAGACTTCTGCATCGGGAAGTAGACCGCACCGCATCGGGAAGTAGACCGCACCGCATCGGGAAGCACTCGTGGACAGAGACTATGACGTTGCAAAGGAGAGAACAGCAAAAACTTTATTAAATTATTGAAGTTATTGAATAGTATTGTCATTGCATCAAGACACATGGTACCAACAATGACTTGGAGTATATATTGTGAAAGCTGTGAATGCAGAGTGGGGTATTTATCCATTGGGGATCCTTGCATTACTTTAAAAGGCGTAACTCTCACCTCGTCCAGGGACCTGCTCATGAGTGGAGCCACTGGGCCCTCGCTGGTGTTGGAGAGGCTCTTATGTCCAGGAGATTGAAATGGTTGTACAATGGTTGTAGCCACAATTGTCAATTGTGGCTATTTTAATTGTTTGGTTTCATCAGTATTTGCGAAATCTCCTGAGGGAAGAATACATTAAATTAGATTTTTTTTTTAAAGGAGTACAATGTATTGTCATTAGAATAGGTTGACCTTTCCATCCCATTAGTTGGCAACAGAAGACAGCAAGGCTTTGTATTCTGTTGGCAACATGCTTGTTATTTCTTGGTATGAGGATGAAGCTGTAAAGGTCAGGCTGACCCAAGTCTTCCTTGTACAGAGCTCTGCTTTGTGGGGGATGTGAGTTTTTTTATATTTACTTTGGAGGTGAGCCTTTCTCAGTCTTTTGTTCTCCTGTCAATCTGGCCTCGATGGAATATTTATGTTTCCTCCCTGGACTGCTCACTCCCCGCTCCCGCGGCATCTCTGACATCATCTCAGACACACACACACAGCAAACATTTGAAGTTGCTTTTTTATCTTTTACATTCTTTCTCTTTTGTCTGTGTGGGTTTACTATCTGTTCATCTCTCTTTCTCTTTGTCACACGTGCGTCACCGTCTGCGCTGGTGCTCACCACTTCTCCTGCTCACGTTAGAATGATAAGCCATAAAAAGACAGCCAGGGCTGTCACATAAATCAGTGGCGCTAAAACGGCGCAGCTTTGAAGTTACTCTTTAACATCCCGTGGAGAGCATTTCCTTCTTCAGCAGAGGAAATATTTCAGATGATATGTCCTGAATCATTAGTCAGTACATAAAGCTGATGATGGCTTTTTATTTATCCACCCATGACTCACCCAAGACACAAGTCCCGCTCACCCCCCCCAAAAAAAGAAGTGTATTACTTTTACAATTAAAAGGTCATTTAAAATTGTATGTAAAATAATGCATATTTTCCAAAAGCTAGTCGGAGTAAGCTTAAAGAGTGAAAGTAGTCTTCATTTAAAGACTACTTTCAAAGGGTTATTTTTCTTTTAAAGGGGACGCCAGGTTTCACAATTGCCATGTGACTACCGTCTAGTGACATCACAAGTGGGAATGTCCTTCTAGATGCTATGCTGACCAGTTCAATGGACCTTTCCCTACTCAAGCGGCAAGTCCCGCCCCCCCTAGTTACTGTTGCTATGGCCCACAAGCTTTCCCACAGCTCTGCAGCATGTTAGTAATGTCCACTGAACAACGCCCCCCTGCTGATGATTCTCTCTCAATATCGCTGGATGTTATTTGCCAAATGCTGCTACTTTATCTAAGCGAGTTCTACAGAAAGGTCTGAACTATTTGACACAAGGATATATCCATCCAATGACATTCAAATTTCGGACGGGGCAGACGACAACATAAAACTTGATGCTAAGTGTTGGCGATCTATGCTGAAGACACAAACGCCTCACAAACTCCACATTAAAATTCGTCGGGACAAAATCGTGGAGTCCTACTGCTCATGTAAAGCAGGGTGAGTACGTTAGTGATGTGTTTACAATGAAAATAAGCCTAAGATCTGTTAACTACTAGCTACAATGGGCTAATCACCTAGCTATGCTAATCACACGATGGCGCGGTAACAATCTGGTCCTAGCGGAAAAAAACATTCACTGCTCAATGTACCTGTACACTGAAATAGGTGACAAATAAACCTTTGAATTTTAACTAATTAGCGAGCTTTGTAGCTTTTTGTGTCGGCGCTGCTGAGTCGCTATCAACCATTTGATTGTTGCACTTGTGAACTTTCAGTGTTTTAAGTACATCATAAAAACCACTGCGTTCAGTGATTGCCTTATCAGATACAGCACCTGTAAATAACTCAGACACAAAAATGACAGAACCACTTGGATCACATCCAGTCAATGGTTTGAGGGTTGTGCTTGACTTATAGTCACTATAAAGCTGACTCTGTAAAGCCAGTGCAGATGGCACCTGGGTCTTACATTCAGAACCATCAATAATGACTAAAGTAGAAGGAAATTATTTTCTAAAGTTTTCAGGCATGTTTTTAATAATAATGTCTCGATGAGGCCATATGTAGTTGTCCAAATGTAAAATACATAAGCTCTATCCATGTATTAAAAACAAGTCCTGCAGACTGCATGGATTCTCCAAATCTGGATGAAACGCGCTCCCTGTAATCTCTCTGGATATCTGTGGTCATTATTGCACGTTCCCCAAGCGCATCTAAGAACCATGTTGTTCTAACTAAATGTAGCTGTAGTCTAATCTATGAACACAACGCGGGACAAGCTTTGTTTGTGGGACATCATGGTGGCTCTGTTGCAAGGGGCGTGGTCTTAAGAAATCAGGCAATCTTATTGGTTATTATTCTCCGCGTGACTGACAGTGTGGAAAGGTCCATTGACTTGTCAGTACGGTTCACTGGGTAGGCTGGTAGACTAATCTAGTAATCATACATCTAGGTGTGTGTAACATCACTTGTGTGAAACAGCTTGCAATGGCTAATCAGACTCACACCTGGTGGCATAAAATGTCCCCTTTAACTGGTACAATTTCCAGTTTCAGCTTCAGGTTGCTGTACCGTCCGTGGCCGCTACTGGGCTACCATCGTATAGTCACTGGGTGGCTGACGCACTTCCTGTGCCGTGAATCGGATTCGCTGCGAAAAATCGTGAGACAGACAGAGCTACATCGTGAAATAGAAGCTTATAGAGAACCAAACTTAAGGCCGAACGTGTTATTATTCCATCGTCATTACACCGTGCAATCAGCATGTACTAACTAATTATAAGTTAAAGCTAACCGTGGATTGCCTCCACTTGAAGAATGCAGCTGTGCTTAATCCAGGACGAACCCTAGAGAGAAAGCACGACCATGTTATTTTCTAACCAGGAAACCGCAAGACACTCGTCTCGGACAATTCCAAGTCCGACTTGTTTGTGTGCATACAGTATATATGTGCCTATATGCAGATACTCCCGGATTGAAACAAAGGATTTCCTGAGGACAGAGCGTCACCTGGAGAGCTTGACATCCAGCGCGGCCGAGCAGCGGACCCTGTGAGGAGGAGACGGCTTGTTTGCGCGTTCATCTTAATATAGACGTGCTTTGCTTATGCAACGGCCAAGTGGCTGTTAAATCTTCCTGTCAGCGAGCTGGCCCCGCTCCCATGCCGAGGGCCCCGACTTCATATCGTCCTCTTGATGAAGCTAACATACGTGATCAGATGTAACACTCCAAGATTTATACACACCCTTTTATGCATAGAATAAGGTATAGAAGTACGCATGCATTATGAATGTGTATATACGCCGGTATAGATATTTCCATTGTAAGGGGGAGATCAGTTGCTGCTTGTGTTGTATAGGTCTACCTATATATAAATAGTATTGAGTACACATGCAGATTTAAATGGCATTTAAATGTTTTACACAGGTATTTACTGTTAAACTCCTAATGTATGTGTTTTGATCGATGTGATTATGTGTTGAACTCAGTGTATTGGGTCTGTGTATTGATTTGCCTGCTCGACTTAACAAGGATGTTGGCACGGGGCAGAGTTGGGCTTTTGGGAAACATAAAAAAATACTCTTTTTAAAAAGGCTGAATTTTTATTGCTGGAACCAAGGCTATCCAGGTTTTGTTTTGTACTTTCCAGCCTTCGTTTTGTATATTTCACAAAAAGACGTGAAGCTCGAGTGATAGGTTTTATTTATTAAAAGCTGTGAAAAGATTTTCTTCATTTCATTCGTAATTTTCTTCATAAATTAGCAATCACAATCACAAAGTGAAATATGTCATTACAAAAGAAATTATTTACACTAGTTTGCCACCTGAGTTCAGACGAGTCAAGGATACTCCCAGAAAAATGTTACAAATACAGCAACGGCATCCAATAGTCAGGCATATAATAGACATAACAATTATACATGAACGTGAACAGCTACTGCTTTTAAATAGCTGTTATATACAGTGTTTCATGATTTAAGTGTTTCATGTCAGAAATAAATATGTTTGGCAATTTCAAAAATCTCTTTGGAGTGCTTTACACCAATCAACAATAATGAAACAAATTGAGTGTAGTAGAGTCAATGTGGTTCCCACCTTAAGTAGCTGAGAGTCAGCTGCTCTTACATGCGTGAGTCTTCTTTATATGTCATATTTCTTTCTTTCTTTTTCGTTCACTGGAGAAAATACACCACCTGATTGTAGTTTTAATGGCAATCTGTACTGTGACCATAAAAAGTGTACATAGAGAGACCTACAGATAGACACACAGTGTTCCTTTTAACAGTTTGTAGTGTTGGAGTTGCTGAAGTTACCCGCTGCCTGGCACCTGTTTGGTCACCGGAGGAGGTTTACCCGGAAAAAACAAAACAAAACAAATATATTAAATCAATATACTGCAAAAGTCAAGACAATTTTATTTGTATAGCCCATAATCACAGTTACAGTCTCAAAGGGCTTTACAGGCCATATGATTATGGGCCATGTGGTTATGACACCCCCCTAGCCCTCCTAAAGGATAAGAAACGACTCCTTTAATTAACAAGGAAGAAATCTGGAGAAGGAACTCAGAGTGGGGGATCCCTCCTTCCAGGGAAGGTTCGGAGTGCAATGGGTGTCATACGGGCATAAAAAAGGGATAACAAAGCATGTAAAAGACCATAGCATGGGACACACTTTCAGTGCTTGCTCAAATAATGACGATTAAGTACCACACACTGGCCACTAGCATATTTCCCATAAATCTGTGGGATTTCACATGGGACCTTTTTCTGTGGCCCTTCGGTTCCAAGAGAATTGCTATATTTTTTTAGGCGGTTTGTGTTTTCTCGTGTTATCTGGTCCGTCCATCCCTTCCTGCTATCGACGTTCCCGGATACCTCTGGCGTTCTGCTGACTGGCTGCCCCTCGTCGCCTCAGTCACAGTAATGATGATGATGATCAATGAGGAGTAGAAGCCATCCCACAAGGAAACTGTGTGTATGGGTTTGTGTGTGTCTGTGTGTGTGTGGTGTGTGTGTTGACGTTGATGAGTGGTGGTAGTGGTGTAATAAGTGAGGGTTACTTAGAGTGAGATGGGGTTTTGTTGAAATATATGAAACTGTATTTCAAATTGTCCTCTCTATAACCTAATATAAAGAATATGAATAAAAATACTTTAAGCAAAATGAAAAAAAAGAATGAAATGCAACACTTCACACACTCCACGGTGGAGAAACGTAGCAAGGAGGGAGGAGACTTCTTCATCTGTTCTCTTCTGATCTCTGTAACTCCCAGACCTCACCTACAGCCCAGCTAAGCTTGGTTTAATCGGTACTGCCCGCTAGGGAGTACTACGAGGCGGCAGGAGGAGGAAGGAAGGAAGGCGCAGCGTACCTTGCAGTTGGACTGAGCGCTGCTGAGTGTCTGGATCCTGGCTCTCAGGGTCTGGGCCTCGGCCTCCATCACCGCCAGACGCTGGCTCTGATTGTCCTTCTCTTGCCTGAGCTGGTTCTTGTCCTCCAGGAGGGTCCTCATCTGCACCAAACACACACACACACACACACGTGATGGAACAGGTTGTCCGCTTTCCCAGACACTACTACTACTACTACGACATGGAGCAGACGTTTGTGGCCGTCACTGCGTACCCGGGTGTCGTGAGTCTGCTGGACCTCCTGTATCTTCTGGGCGCTTTCTCCCGCCAGGCCAGCGTGGGTAAGCTCACAGGCCTGGAGGTCAGAGTTCAGGTGGGAGCTCTTTACTTCCAGCTCGCTGTATTGAACTTGGATGTTTGCCACCTGCAGGAGTAAGAGAGGAAGATGAGTTGATGCCTACATTTCTAGATACCTACATTTATTGACATGTGCATTTTTACAGACAGTATATAAATAGTAGTATCGCCCAGAAATGTATCTATATCGGCATAGTCTAAGTAGTGATGGCACTAAAACAATAACCTGGTCATTATATATGAATAGACTATAAATAGACTGCATGGGTACAAATGGCAATGAGAATAGAATTGGTTGAAATTAATAAAGAAATGATTGGAGATCACATTGCGAAAAGCAAATTGCATTGGAAGGAAATGCTCGCTGTCTACCCAGGGGCCCGGCACACACAAAGTATGAACTTTGCAGCCACACTTCATTTATTATGCTCAAGAATCATAATATTGAGAAGAAGATTTAGATAAGTGAGAAAGCTGCAGGCTACAGATAATGACGTCTTCCTCTTCAAGGACCAAGCGGCTCCAGTTCGGTCACGCTCTCATCCTGAGTTATACAGGATTTACTCAGAGATCGGGGTCTTTCCCGTCTCTCCGCATTAGCGGGAGTCTGAGTAAACAGCTGTGAGACGGCTTGACCCTGTCACAGCCCATGTCTCCAGATAATTGTTATAATCAAGTGATTCCTTGCCTCACAGACATCACGCAGGGTCACTGTGTGATATTAGGCTTTTGGGCCTTTCAAGATGTAGCCGTACGCGGCCATATCACCCACAGCACACACACATGCTCACACACACATTTCAACCTGCCCCCCACCCCAAGTCATCGGCCTCCTTGATTCAACAGCGGTGTGTGTGTGTGCACAGCAGGCACCCCCGACAAGAGACCCTAAGGGGTTGAACTCTGGAGCTGTGGATTATACAGCAACAGGACATGATGTCACACACACTTATGTGAGCGCACACACACACACATGTATGCATGCAGGCATGGTGTAGAAGGCTGGTGTATCGTCACTCACAGAATGTTCTCGTTGTTCATTTTCAACACACTTCAATCTATAACTTTTCACTCGTTAATGCTGGCTTAGTGTCTTTCACGGAAGACTGCAAAGTATCAGTTCCATTAGATGCTTACTAATATGAAACCGGAATAACATTAATATTACATTTAAATAAAACAAACATTACAGACACTCAAATTAAGAGCATTTCCAAGATGGATTCTGACATTAGTTTATAACAAACGCACGCACACACGCACGCACAGCACTTTTCCCATCACAACCATGGGGGAAATCACAGTTATAGCCCGACTTATCAAACACACACACACACACACAGGCACACACACCTTGTCTCCGACGTTGTTGAGGTACTTCTGGAAGCGGTCCTCCACCTCGCGGGACAGGTTGGTGCAGCTCGTGCGGATCTTCTCCATCTGCTCCTGCTGCTTCTGGCAGGTGAGGTGGAAGGTGAGGTGGTGGGGAAACAGGTTGTTGATGCGCGCCAGGAAGGCACTGGTCACCATCTGGATGCCCTCCAGTGACTTGGAAAAGTCCTCCTTGCACTTCCTGGCCAGAGGAACACAATCCGAGAAAAAAAACACACGAGGGGTCGATGTTAACTCTTCATAACCCCCCCCCCACACACACACGCATACAAATACAAATAGATGTGCACACACACACACACACACACACACACACATACAAATAGATGTGCACACACACACACACACACACATACATACAAATACAAATAGATGTGCACACACACACACACACACACACACACACACACATACACATACAAATAGATGTGCACACACACACACACACATACATACAAATAGATGTGCACACACACACACACACACATCACATACAAATGACACACACACACACACACACACATACAATAACACACAATCACACACACACACACACACACACACACACACATACAAATAGATGTGCACACACACACACACACACACACACATACATACAAATAGATGTGCACACACACACACACACATACAAATACAAATAGATGTGCACACACACACACACACACATACACATACAAATAGATGTGCACACACACACACACACACACATACAAATACAAATAGATGTGCACACACACACACACATACAAATACAAATGATGTGCACACACACACACACATACATACAAATACAAATGATGTGCACACACACACACACACACACATACAAATACAAATAGATGTGCACACACACACACACACGCACACACATACATATACAAATAGATGTGCGCACACACACAAACATACACACTAATACACACCCGCGCGCGCGCACACACTAATACACACGCGCGCGCACACACAACCACACACCACACACAACACATCACACAAATTAAGCAAGCACGCACCAGGCGACGGCTGGGCACCTGTTGTAGATGGTGATCTGCTCCTTCTAAGCGGGTGTTCTCCTGCCCGCCGTGGGCGGGGCGTCCCTGGTGGTGGGTGTCGCGCTCCTTCGGTGGGCCGCCGCATCTCTCTCCCCCGCTCAGCTGCCTGCATCCGTGCGGCTGAGTTTGGCCTGCCATCCAGGCTGAGCTCGGCGCGGTGTGGGCGTTCTGGGTCTTCAGGCTCTCAACCTCGTCTGGGAGCGGGAACGACGTTACATTTCACCGTTCAAGATAAATCAAGATTCAAGATTTAAGGAACTATTGGTCACATGCCAATATTATACAGGATGTTGCAGTGAAATGATAAGTCGGGCCATGCCCAGCCGGTAATGCTGCAACACAATACTATAGATTAAATTGGAGGGATCAGAATCAGTACATCTAAAGCAGGGATTGAGAAATTATGACAAATAAAAAAGGCAGTATCGTAAATGTAAACTAAATACCATGACCAAAAAATATTAAATATAGATAAGGTGAGTACCGGAGCATGTATGTCTGCATCAAATTTAATTTTTGTTCAAAACTATAAACTGGTGCTGTCATTGACTTGAGCTCATACTTGGCACTCAGAACAAATGGTAAATGGATTGCATTTATAAAGCGCTTTTATCCAAAGTGCTTACAGTTTGCCTGACATTCCACGCATTCATACACCGACGGTGGGTTGCCAACCATGCCAAGTACTAACCAACACATCAGGAGCAGGTAGGGTTAGGTGTGGTCCCTTGGGTGTTGGCGGAGGGTAGGGGGGTGGGGGGGTGGGTGGGGGGCTCAAGGGACATCTCGACACTTAGCTAGGCGGGGCCTGGGGATCGAACCAGCAACCTTCCTGTTGCCAGACAACCGCTCTTACCTCCTGAGCTACTGCCCCCCCCCGGATGAGACCAGTATATTAGTTTGGGATGAAAGGAAGCAAAAAAAAACCTGTGTTGGTTAAAGGAGATCAAATGTGGAATAGTGTTGCGTTGGGTACATACTGTCGAAGGGGTTGTGGCGGGGGCACTGCGGCTGTGTGGCACACCGTAGGAGAGCCAGGCCCTTCTCCACCTCACACTTGGTCTGTGGCCGGGAGGGAAAACCATTTCACAGGATCAGCGTCACGTTGACAGCGAGAACATTACAATTCCTGGGGCTTTTTATACCAGAACGGACGGAAGCAACCCACACACAAAAAAACACCCAATAAGAAAATCCAAAAACCAATGAAAAAATGAACTCCTGATACAAATACAAAGGAGCTGACCTGACTTGATGATAACCACTGTTAACCAGTCCCGTCTACCTTGCCAACCCTCCACCCTGCCGGCTCCTCCTCACCAGCTTCTTCTGCTCGTCCTGGAGCGTCTTCGCCGTCACGTTGGCGGCCGCCTTCATCTTCTGCAGCTCCTTCTCCAGGGCCCCCTTCTCGGCCGTGCGCGCCCCCAGCTGGGCCCCCAGCTCCGCCTTCTCCTTCCTCATCCTGATGTTGTTCTCACTCAGCTGGTTGAAGCCCTGCTCCAGGTCCTTCAGACACACACACACAGACACAGAGCTCAGCACTGATCTGAAAAAGCGGATCATTGACTTGAACAAGTCAGGAAAGTCACTTGGAGCAATTTCAAAGCAGCTACAGGTCCCCAGATCAACTGTGCAAACAATTGTTCGTAAGTATAAAGTGCATGGAACAGTTGAGTCACTGCCACGATCAGGAAGAAGATCACCTGCTGCTGAGAGAAAATTGGTCAGGATGGTCAAGAGTCAAACGAGAACCACCAAAAAGCAGGTCTGCAATGAATTAGAAGCTGCTGTGTCAGTGTCCACAGTCAAGTGTGTTTTACATCGCCATGGGCTGAGAGGCTGCCGTGCAAGAAGGAAGCCCTTGCTCCAGAAGCGGCACCTTAATGCTCGACTGAAGTTTGCTGCTGATTACATGGACAAAGAAAAGGCCTTCTGGAGGAAAGTTCTGTGGTCAGATGAAACAAAAATGGAGCTCTTTGGCCACAATGACCAGAAATATGTTTGGAGGAGAGAAGGTGAGGCCTTTAACCCCAAGAACACCATGCCTACCGTCAAGCATGGTGGTGGTAGTATTATGCTCTGGGCCTGTTTTGCTGCAAATGGAACTGGTGCTTTACAGAAAGTAAATGGAATAATGAATAATGAAGAAGGAGGATTACCTCCAAATTCTTCAGCCAGAAGGTTGGGTCTTGGGCGCAGTTGGGTGTTCCAACAGGACAATGACCCCAAACACACATCAAAAGTGGTAAAGGAATGGCTAAATCAGGCTAGAATTAAGGTTGAAAAGTCCTGACTTAAACCCCATCGAGAACATGTGGACAGTGCTGAAGAAACAAGTCCATGTCAGAAAGCCAACAAATTTAGCTGAACTGCACCGATTCTGTCAAGAGGAGTGGTCAAAGATTCAACCAGAAGCTTGTGGATGGCTACCAAAAGCACCTAATTGAGGTGAAAATGGCCAAGGGACATGTAACCAAATATGTATATATCCATAATTACTCATTAGATTTCACACCATGAAATGTCATTTTTTATTGTAACTATAATTAAACGATGAATAAAACAGTGTTGAACGTGACAAAACAAAAATTCCAACAAATATATTGTTATTTAGTAAACAGCGTAGCATAGGTGCCTCTGTCCACAGATCTCTGCCTTTCTCCTCGTACTGCTCCACAGCGCTCACCTTGACCCTCAGCTCCTCGGCGGACTTCTCGGGCTGCCCGTACACCAGGAAGAGCACCAGGCTGGCGATGATCAGTGACTGGATCAGCGAAGAGAAGAAGAAGACGATGCGCAGGTAGTAGCCGCAGCTCTTCCCTCTTGGCCGGTGCAGGTGCTCCCGGGCCTCCAGGCCCAGCTTGGCCCGCGAGTAGCTGCTGCTGTACATGGCCGCCAGGGGGGGGGAAAGGTGGCGGCAGCGGGTCTGTGCGCGGTACTTCCAAACGCTTAAGCACAGGAAAAAAGGAAATGTCTTCGACTTGTTGAAATCCTCGAGTTCTTCCTTCCCGAGGATGGTTTCCTAAATGGCTCTCAGCAAAACAGGTGTTGCAGTCAAGGCCAGACCACTGTTAGACCCCTGGTGAGTCTCTCTGTCTCTCTCTCTCTGGGAGATGCGGTCCAGGTTCCCACGCAGGTGTGGACGGTGGCTCTGGACGGATGGATGGAACCAGCGACCCTGAGGTGTGCCGAAGTGTCACCGTTTATAAACGCTGCGTGGGGGGCAAATCCAATGTATCCTGGACCACCCCCCTCTGTACCCTCCCTCATCCTCATACACACACACACACACACACCCACATTGACAAGGATGCTTGTACGTGCACACACACTCCCAGCCAAAACATGGTATTGTTATGCCAGGAGTGTGACGGCAGAACAGGCGTAATATCCTGATGACCAGGGAGAGTATCAGTTCCATTAGAGGTCAAATGTCACACTGGATCATAAAACGGGGGAGGGGGGGGGGGTGTTGTGAAGAGCCATTAAGTCTCTTTGCACACAGAGACAGTGAATACAGCAGCATTCCTGATCACATTCCATCGCCACAAAACAAGGTAACCCTGACACATCCTGTCCTGAACCCATGCGGAAAGCAGGCATCTCAGCGGAGGAGTGAGAGGAAAACAATGGGAACCTGTCATTCTTGAGGGACAAATATTCCCTATAGTACAGCTGGCGGCAGACAACCCCCCCCCCACACACACACACACACACGTTATGACTCCTGCCCTGCCCATAAGCAAGGCAAGGGCACTACATCTGGAGTTGGTTCCTGGGTGCTGGCAGCCCACTGCTCCTAGCTAGGATGGGTTCAGTGCAGAGGAGGAATTACTAAAGTATATCAAACTAACAAACGACACACACACAAACACACACACAAACACACACACACACACACGTTTGCCGATGACGTGAGGAGCCGTCACATCTGGCCAGGAGGAGGAGCAGCGGGATTCCGCCGAGCCAAGGGTTCTTCCTGTTCCCCTGCTCCCACTTCCTGCCAACCTGTCCACACCGGAAACCACTCGTTTAACCAAGGGCTTTTAGAGTGACAGGACCCAAACATCGGGAGGGCTGAGTTCTGAGCTGAAAAAAACCAAGGAAATGTTTTTTCATGTAAAAAGCAGACACAAAAACACTTTTAACCCACAATTGTGGAGGTTTGAGGTTGCCAGGGTGAAATATGGTGTCAGAAAGGAGGGCTGGGAAATAACCTCATTTACACTATAGGGACACTTGCAATTGATGGATTGACTGAGCCACCCCTGACTCACTGAGTCTTCAACACCGTAGGAGAAGGAAACTCTGAAACTCTCTACAGAAGGTTTGTACTGCCACCTTCTGGTCACATCAAAATGAATAAAGCTTGGAAACAGGTTAAAGACAGATCTTTTAATATGAGGAAAGTGTTTAAAATATATATACACACAGAACTGGTTTGCAGTGCAGTTGGATTGAGATTTGCAATTGGAAGTGCAATTGTTACGTTGATTTAAAATGTGAGAAAGAAAAAATAAAAGGCGTCATTTGGCCTAACCTGGCCCGTATATATTAGCAGTCATTCTGTCAACACCAAACTGGATTTGGCAAAAATCTGCAATCAGCAGATGCAGATATACACTAGCTAGCATTAAGAGGTCGCTATGCATGCTATTTATGCAACATCACCCCCAAACTACAGCAAATCCCACTACATTCTTTGTATATTCATAAAACATTACAAAGGCATCAACATACCCAGATTTAGAAGGAGAATAAAACATGGAAACGCAACGTTCCCCTGGTTACCAGGCCCCGGACAGTCCGATTTGTTGTTGGACCTTATACTCTTCTTCTGTGCTTCTCGCCGTCAGCGCTGCACCCTCCACGTCTCCATGGGAGCCTTCAACAGAGCTCCAGTTCTTAATTTCCAGTGAGCCCATTGCTCTCAGCGGTGTATGTTCAACAAGAGACCAAGACAAAACAACCAAAAAATGTCCTCCAGTCTGATGCTGGGCTGAATTTCACCTGGAAAATCATTTTAGTAGCAGGAGGAAAACATTGTCCCGTGGATTAAAGTAAATGAACAAAAAGAGTAGAGAGCTTGTAACCATATGAAGAACCCCAGCTCTGTGAAGAAGCCCGACTGATGTGCATCGTTTACCCCCCGTAGAGTCGGGGTTGGAGGCGGTAGTGGAGGCGGTGGTGGTGGTGGTGGTGGGGGAGTGGGGCCCCGGGTGGCGGGTGCTAGACCGTGGCCTCAGTGTCCAGGGGCTCGTCCCCCTCCAGCAGGCTGTAGGACGCGTGGCTCTGGTAGGGCCTCTGCAGCGGATGGGACAGCAGCTTGGCCATGCAGTTGTGCAGCTCGATGGCGGGGCCGCTCAGCGACACCTCAAAGCGGTAACACAGGCCCCGCGTGTCCAGGTTGCAGAAGGACGTGTAGTTGTCCTGTGGTGAGTGGCAGGGAGCGCATTGCGTGAAGGAGAAAGATAACGCAAGCTTAGTTGATATAGCGCCTTTAGAACTGCACAGTGTGATGTGATGCAATGTGTCTTACAATAAAATATACAAAACATAAGCGTAAACAATAAAACAATACTATTAGTAATAAAATAGGTTGAATAAATATATAAGTACGTTTGAATACAAATAAGTAAACAAATACAAAAACACAAGTGTTTTTGTTTTGTAGGAATAATGATTTAAAATGAATTACAATTTAAATCAATTAAAATCTGATTCAGTATGGTGTACAGATTGTTTTTTTGTGTATTGATGATTCTCTCATGATAAACGTACACCTTCGTATCAATAAGGAAAGAGACTCAAGACCCACCTGTTCAGAGTTCACCTGGACTCTCTATAACCCCCCACCTTCCCTCTCCTAACCCTAGCACTATCTTGCGTGTTTGTACGTCTTGGCATTATTAATAGGACTTAGCATTGTTTAGCATATTGTATGTTCTTAGATGTGTTAATGCACTCAGAATGGCACGTCTTATCCCAGCTATTATGCAGGCACCCTGGCAATTATGAAACTGGTTCTATTAGCCTTGGAACTATGAATGCTTGAATCCTGCTCTATTCTTAGATTTATTTTTTATAGTGATATATTGCTCCATCAACAAATGTACTCTTTGTAAGTCGCTTTGGATAAAAGCGTCTGCCAAATACTCTTAATGTAAATGTAATATTTCAAGGAAGAACTTCACTATAGTTCTGAAAGTTGTATAATACTGTCGGTCATCAAGATTTGACACCACGTCGCAGTAAAACGGAAAGAAAAACCAAAACATTTCCAAGAAACACATTTCCAGGCGTTTTCTCTGCAGTCACCAGACCCTCCTGGATCATACAGGCTCAGCTTGTCTGTGGGAGTGTTCTCACCCTCCAGCTGCTGTCGTCGGCCGGGTCCTCGGCTCCGTTGTGCAGGTAGACCACGTCCAAGAAGAAGTATGGTGACTGCAGCATTTTCTGGAAGGGACGCAAGCAGCAACGCGTTTGTGGTAGAAGACAGTGTGGTGGAAACAATTAAACTTTCACATTGATTTTCATTGAGATGGATTAGATGGGATCCACTTGATCTGAGTGAAACTGTTTGGTTTCAAGTTCAACTTCAGTGTCTGACCGGACCTCTGTATAACCAGAGACGTTTATATATATATATATATATATATATATATATATATAAGAAGCCACTTGGCTGAGTCCCTGAAGTCGCCACTTGGGGTGCAATTGAGCATAGAGAGTGCAGAGTGAAATTAGAGAATGAGATTTTCAATTTTTGAACTTTTTTCAATGTGCCATTGTGGTTATTTCCTGATGGCGGATAAGAAGACACACCCACTATACACATGGCAGTATACGTTGTGGACATATAGTGCCATGGACCTATTTAGGAAGCAACATTAGCGAAGATGGGGCACAGAAGGACAGCAAGGCTAGCCTTGGAAAAGCAAGAGGTGCATTCAGCAGACTTAGATACATCTGGAAGTCAAGAGAATACAGTCTAAAAAAAACTAAATCAGGTGAGAGTGGTTCCGAATGCCGGAGACTCAGCTGGCTCGGACACACATTCAGGATGCCATTAAAACGAATACCCTGCACCTCCTTAAGGTGGACTCCAATAGCTAGAAGGAAACAGAGGAGGCCCAAGACTACATGGAGAAGGACTATAGGAAAGGAACTGAGTGAGACCCAACTCACATGGGAGGAAGCACAAAAGGCTGCAAAGGACTGAGAAAAGTGGTCTAATGGCCCATTGGGGGTGAAAAGGATGGGTGAGTGATACTCATTCAATCTTGAACTATTTGGGAGAAAAGGGCAATTTTTATCTGATTTTGGTCCTTTCCTCATGCATAATCATGAGAGCACTGGTGCTGTCCACGCCACGATAGCTGCCAATTACCTGTCATGTACCTCTATGGTCACTGATGTAGTGCTGCTGTCCAACTAATCTGATCACTTTTAAGGTGAGAGATGTCTTAGATGCTAAATATTGGCCTGCTTTCTTCAAATGACACGTATGTAAAGAAAACTGGAAGCGATTCGGGAGCATCACCACTGCTGCTGGCTCTTGTCTGCCTCAGTGCTAGGGCAACAGCATCGATCAATTGTGTACCAGATAAAAATGGTCTATTCATAACCGTAGATTGTCTTCCTTGCACAGTCGCAGTGAATAGCCCATGCACAGATGAAGTAGACAGAGATAATAATTTTATAGCAATTTGCTCCAATCACCCCCGTGCCTTCTACAGTGTCTAGCACTCTGCCCCCAGTGCTCAAGCATGGGTACTGCAGTCTGTCTCCTGTCACCATTACTGTCAAGGGGAGTAGCAATGCTCTCTCACTCTCTCTATAAAAGCTCCGCTCTAACGAAGCAACCGTGTGCACATTGGCAAATAACAGATTAAAAACGTCGAAAGGCACCATTTCTTTGTTAGCGTGACATCAGCTCCGCGTGTTGCAGACAGAGTGCGAGGCGGGCGTGCTTACGCTGACGGCCTCCGAGGGGCTGAACTGCAGCTGGCCACGTGGCGGCTGTAGATGAGCAGCGTCCGCACCACAAACGGAGGAGGGATGGTCTGGACGTTGTCCATGATGGGCAACTCAATCTTCTGACGGCTACAGAAAAAATACAAAACTCCTGGATTATTACGTGCATTGATCATTACTAGGTATGTTTGTGTTTGATCTGCGGTGACATTGTGATGGGTTTCTCTAAGAGGTTGTTGCACAACACTTACATGACACTGAGAAGATCCTCCAGGTCTGACAAGAGGAATGCGCTAAGGAGACAAACTCTCTCTCTGCTGCTCCTATTCTATGATTTATCCGAGAAGCAGTCCTGGATACAAAATAAAAATAGTACCACCACTAGTATATGGTACACAATATTATATAAAATATATAATCTCCTGAATTATGATCATGTTTCCTTTACAAGAACCTTCCCAACCGCCCCACCACAAAAGGAAAAAAAATATGCGAGAAGGACACCAGATTTACAAGAGTCTCCACTAGGGGGGAGTGTAATATAACAAATACAACTCAATGTAGCCAGACTCAGACGCACTCTCAGCCAGGCAGCGGTGAAACACACTGCCAATGAATATCAGAGAGAGCACTACCTTGAAAGACATTATATGTATGTGCATTTTCATTTTGCAATAGTTTATCTTTATCTAACACTGTACTACTTGATTATATTTGTATTCTCTGTTAATGCCTTATGTATTGATGTAAGTCCCGCCCAGGGACTATCTATGGTCTACAGCAGGGGTTTTCAACTGGTTTTGTCCCAGGGACCACCATTCTGACTAGAAAGTAATCCGCGGCCTACTGATGTGCCTGTGCGCGTGCGTGTTGTGTGTGTGTGTGTGTGCGTGACGTTAGGGACGCAATGCATTAACATTAGCAAATCACAGGCTACCATAGACTGGATAGGTGCAAGGCTACATTCTGTCAGCGTGAATCTCCTTTACATTATTTTAGTTTTTCTATTCTATTTTAATTTATGTTTTTCTTATTTTAGATATTTTTCACGATATTCAAGAGTCATCTGGAAATGTGTTGAAATATAAAAGCGAATTTATAAAATAAATAAAAAATCAATGGTGAACTGATCAACATAGGCTTGTGTCGCGGACCACCAGGGGGCCGCGGACCCCCGGTTGAAAACCCCTGGTCTACAGTATCTATGCTACCGTATATGCATTATGCATTGTCCCTGAGAAATTCTTAAAATAAAATACAAGAAAAATAAAGTATACTCCAAATAGGCTTTTGTATCTGACCAAAAATTTATAATTAGTTGCCAACAGGGTCCAAGATTAACTTTGAATTTAGTATTTACTTTTTACCTGCTTGATTAGGTCTACTAGTCAAGTATTCTGTTAATATGCAACTTTGACTTTTTGACCCTTGTTGCAAATTAATTCAAATGTTTTGCTGAGAGAAACCAAACCTTACCTGCAGGTAGTCTTTTCTACAAACCTTACCTGCAGGTAGCCTTTTTCTACAAAAAACACATAAGAAAAGCAGCACATGGAGGACAAGGATACTGAAAGATTCACACACGTTGGTGTCCAGGTCATACAGACAGCTACACAGCTCCCTGGGGTCAGAGGTGAACCCTGACAGCTGAAACAACATACAATCACAGAGCAATTTTTACAGTAAAATAGTACTAATGCTACATTTAGAGGTTACATATAGGGTAGGTAAAATAAGCCTCCACTAAGTGTCATGCTGTAGCTACTCTTACCAGAGAGTAAGAGCAAAGAAGCACACTAAAACAAACCAGCTCCCATCTCGCATGTTTCAGGCTGGTTTGAAACATGCGATAGCACAAATGGCTTCCAAGTCAAGCAGGTTCTCCCCAATCTAAAACAATAGGGCTGTGTTGAAGTGTCGGTTGTGTGTGAAATGTGAGACGTTGAGACCTTGACTCACCCACAGAGCATCGTCATTCACCACGACCAGCGCAAACTCATGCCGCTTGTCAATCTTGTGCTTTGTTCTGACAAACATCTCAATCATCTTCTGAGAGACGTTCAGGGCATTGGTTTTGGACCTGATGGCAAACACAGGGGAAGCGGACACCCACTGATCAATGCATCAATGCAATTCATCTAAAAGGAACCAAATACTAAATACAAAAATGAAATGCTACCATTGTTCTTTCATCATTCATGAGTCATCTGTAAGGCAGCGAAATCACGTTAGTCAAACTCACCCATTAAAAGACTCCAGCTTCTGCAATGACATCTCCTCTGAGAGATCTAAACAGATTATCTATTCACAAAAAGGGCCAGGAGATTAGTGACAGTATTGACTATAGCGGTGCACACACCTGCTACATATCTGAGACCCATTATTCGTACACAAGGTGCGGTCCATTCCAACGGTGCGGCGATGAGGAACATACCACTTTCTCTGGACAGTTGGCCCGGGGGGCACGCAGCTGGTACTCTGCGATGGGGGGGATGGGAGGAATGCTAGTTGCCAGTGAGGGTGGCTGCTGCTGCTGCTGCTGCTGCTGCTGCTGCTGCTGCAACGCTTTAGGACGCTCCTTCACAGCAAGAGAGGCGGTGGGAAGCGGCAGGTTGGCGTTGGCCGAAGCAACCGCAGTGGTGGACGGGGGGGCCGCCTGCTGGCCCGTGGCCGCCGTGATGCTAGCGGTGGTTGAACTCGGTGGGCTGTCACTGGTGGAGGCCTCGCCCTCCCCCTCGACACGACTGCCCACCGCGGGCTGAGGGGTGTTGGGGTTGGGGTTGGGGTTGGTGTTGCCGCCGCCGCCGCCGCCGCCACCGCCCCCCAAGCTGCCTGTGCTGCTCCGGCGGTCCTCCGCTCCCTCGGGGTTGGAGCGGGTCCGAGGCCGCAGCTCCACCAGGAGCTCTTCTCCATCAGCCGGTCCTGGTTCTGGGGTCTCCATGGATACTAAGACACGTCTGCTGAGACAAGGAATGATTCAAGTTGGATCAGATAGATTACCATTATCAACAACAGCTTGTTGATACCGTAGGTTTCTACTGATAAATGGTTGTAGTACACAGACATCTTGAAATGTAATATCTCCATTGTAATGACATGTGCTGATTGCAGGACTCAGTAACCTCAACTGTAAGGTCCTGTAGACCTAGCTAGCGTTGTAGCAGGTTGTTGCCACGCCTAATACTAATAAGCTGTATGCTGATATGCTGTCTATATACGCATAGTCTAGAACAATAGGCAGTCCATCACATGCTGTGTTGTTACAATGCAGCGCAAAAGCAATCTTACAGGAATTAGCATCACAACTTTGAGCAGAAATTCCATTCAAAATTGCAGAGAAACACAAAGGCTGACGCTGTGGTTGTTCAAATGTTGGCGGTACTTACATTACTGTAGGCTGGTGGTGTTTTATAACAATATGTAGGACTGCATTTATAGAAAGTTATTAATTGTTATAGTGGAGCAACACTGTATGTGTTGTGTTGAATGGACGACTTCCGCTTAGGAAACTTCCGGAATGGAACCGACTGGCATCATGGGTAATGTAGTTTATACATGAACACACGAAACGATAACACCAGAATATAAAGATCATTCATGAAGAAATATGAAATATTAATATGAACAATACTAAACTTTTGCCTCATACATTTATGAGGAAGTTGAATTTGATGATTGAATGCAGCTTTCCGAAATAATAGCGGTGCTAATTTAGTCTAATTATTTATTTAAAAAAAATTACATAATTTATTTGTCCCCAATATACCAATTGAACATAAGAGGAATTGTATTATGCATGCCCTTGACTCATGAGGTGCATTAGGTAGATTTACTGTACATATAACGAGTAGTAACCAGGACAAGAGAAATCAGACCACATAACTCCAATCCTCCAAGCCTTCACTACACTTTGTTTTCAGAATACAATTAAAAATCCTCCTCCTGGTTCACAAAGCGATCGCTGGTCTGGCTCCACACGGTACGTTTGAGACATGCTGTCAGTCCACAATCCCAGTGCAGGGTAGGAGTCTCCTCCATGAGCCCAGGGCACATTCTACAAAGTCTGCTGAGATGGCATTTGGCATTTATGCACCCAAGACATGGAACAGTTTTGCCTGCTGATCTTAGGCTTGCTCCTTCACCGTGCTCCTTAAAAACCAAGCTAAAGACCTTCCTCTTTAGTCAAGCGTTTCCTTAGATGAACTCACCATTTGTGTACAGTATATATGTTTGTTTGTGTGTATTGGTGTGTATCTATGCATTAATGATTCTGCCTTTAAGCACTTTTCTTTGCTGTTTTTCTTTTATGTGAAGCACTTTGAACCTCTTTTTGTATGACATGGTGCCATGCAAATACAATTTGAATTGAATATTATGTAAACTATATAGTGATGACCAACCCCCCAGAGTCAGAAATAAATCAGACTTAAGAAAGGAAGCATCACATTATGTCAGGATTAATCAGGATGAGGATTAAATGCCAATGACACAGCATTACTTGTGTAATATAGTGGCAAAATAGTAGAGCATTACTACTAATTTTACATTGAGTCAATAGATTACACACACCGCAATCACGTCTCTGTATAAACAGAGCCCACTTATTTATGCAGAGCCCACTGCATAAATAAATAAATGCTCTTGGACAAAACGGGAAGAGATTTCACAGTGGAATTTGGGTGTTAGTGGTGGTGGTGGTGGTGGTGCTGGGAGGGTGGAGCTGCTGCTGCTGCTGCTGCCGGGAGGGTGGTGATTAAGAGTGTTTTCCTCATGCTTTGTTCACTTAGCCAGAAGCCCTCTTATTGTTCCAGAGACATCCTGGAGAACTCAGAGCCCTTTCACTGATCTGACAAGTATCACGAGGGCCAGAGAGAGAGAGACACACACACACAGAGGGAGGGAGAGAGAGAGAGGGAGAGAGGGGAGTAGTGTCTACAGGGGATATAGCTTTAATCCCAGATAACGGTGACTTTGTATGCTGTGTGAAATCTGAACGGTGACCACGCTTCGTCTGGTGGGAATAAGGCGCTGAGGATGAGCGGAGAGGTGAACCATGGAGGTAAGTTATCATGAAGTGCTCGTAGTGTTTTGACTGGGAGCTGTGGGACGGCACACTGAGGGGCATGCACTATGTGGCCCGCTACTGTGGAGGGTTCTGAAGAGCACTCTAGTTCCTATTGTTGGTTTTGTTACCTCAGCTCACTTTACCTTGACATTGTTCAGTGTTGGTTTGTTGCTGTACTCACAAAAATGGTAAATGTCTTGAACTTGAAACTGAATCCATTGGTTAAGCACAGATACCTCGTTGCTTGTAACCTATTAGAATACGACAAATGACCTAGTTATTTATCAGATTATAATAGGTTGAGTCCTATAATAGTAGTTAAGTCATGTGATTAGAACACCCACAAAAGAAACAACAATGTTTTGTATTCTGTGATCCATATTAAATCCTCAACTGTAACACCACTTACAGCTGTTAAAATGTCTAAAAACCTTATTTGTCAGAAAACCCCTTTTTTTGCATCAGCCAATAGTTCCAAATGTCTAAAATCCGTTCACGCTGCTTTTTGTTCTCTCTGTATAAATAAGGATGGTCTGGCCTGTGCATGATTTCCCCAACAGGAAGTCAGCTCTCAGGATGTTTCTGTTTCCTGCTTTCCGCTCTTCAAAACAATAGCTGTTGAAGTTCACAACAATAGCAACTGTGTCATGACAACAACACAATTATTTTGTTCCCCTAAATGGATTGACATTCCGCAGGTTGAACTTGATATGACTACAATCACTAACCCCTGGAGAACACATGTTTTGTGCAATATGCGTTGCACAGAAAAAGTAAACGCCTAAATGACCTCAAAAGCGAACTCTTTTCACACACATCATATTATTCACTCCTGATGTTTATTCGCCTGCAGAATTGCCAGCTTGTTCACTCCGAGAGCCGCGGGCGTGACGTGCAGCGTGACCAGAAGGCCATGACGGGGACAGAGCGGGGGGGCGACCGGGGCGGCCAGGCGGGACGCCCCGGCGGAGCGCTCACCGCGGCCGAGCCCTCCCCGGCCGAACTGGCTCAGTGCCAGGTGGAGATGGGCACTCTGCTCACCTCCATCGCCGAGCTCAACAGGAAGATCGGGAAACTGAAGGCACCGAGGTGTGCTGGCGTATCACACGTTAGTTAGTTGTGCCGACGCAAAGATATTCCGATGTTCGTGTGCAGATGTACAACGTGAACTGTTTGTACTCCCAACTGTACGATACTTGAAAATCTTTACTAAGATATTTAGTAACAAAATAAATTGATTCTAGCTAATCAATTTCTTTCGTGAAATTAATTAGCTAGAATGTGTGCTGTGTTTTTACATTTAGATTTACATTTAGGGCATTTGGCTTTCATCCATAGCGACTTACAAAGAGTACATTTGTTGAAGGAGACAGCACTATATCGCTGCAGTACATAAAGATAAGAATAGAGCAGGTTTCAAGCATTCATAATTGCAAGGTTAATAGAACGATTTGCAAAATTCTTAGCTGGTAAAGAAGGCTGTGTATAAGCCCTCAGACTTGATAACCTGATGTTTCTGTGCAGTGAACCGGAGGACTTTAAACCCTCCAGAGTGTCCAACCCTCTGCCTCCAGGCCTGTGGCCCCACAGACCGCTCACAGGGGGCCAAGAGAAGCACATGGCCTTGGCCCCAGAGCTCAGATCCCTCTAAACAGAGGTGGGCGCACACACGAAACCTCACGCCTTCGCCTTTTAGTGTTTTCTTTTGTTATGTTCTTTATTTTCCAAAATAATATTCATTATATCTTTTATATCTCTAAAAATCTATTATCTATACCCATACAATCAAACATGTAAAAAGTCACTTTTTACATGATTTTATAAGATATTGATGGGTCATGTTTCATTGTCTGTGTGTAAAGGTGCTATATGTAACACATTTACTCTACTAAATCATAAAAGAGACAACTCTCTCCAATATTGTGAATTTGAACTGCAGTACCCATTTTAAACCGTGGGTGTCATTGTTACCTATAGCACCTTTAATAGCGCCGCTACTTTTCCACCACTAGAGGGCAGACGCGAGTTATGGCCAAAACTACAGAAGGCTCTTACAGCTGTGGAGAGATCTGTCAATACCAGGCGCAAATGGGCCATTCTGATGACTGCTACAGATCTGGTCAGACAGACAGAGCACCTCGTAGCAGCTGAAGCAAGCACAACGCAAGCCACGCAGGTCTGAAAGCAGAGAACAAAAACAACAACACAATTAAATTAAGATAAGAAATGCATAGGAGTCATTCAATCGAATGATGTCTTATTGCAGTATTGCATTTGAATGTCCTTGCCTTGCTAACATGACACCCCGACCACACTGTTCTCAGATTCTGGAGGAGGTAGAAAGAGAGTTGGGGATTTCGTTGCCACCAGTCACACCCAATGCAGAACGTCCACAAAGCCGGGACGTCCAGAGTCTCAACAGCAGCTTCCAGGCGGAGGCTGACTCTCCGGCCAGACCGCCCTCCACCACCATCCCTCAGGCGGAGGAGATGAGCAGCCTGCGCAAGAAGGTACCATATAATATCAATATTATATCCTTCAAGTTAGCAATTTATCCAAAGCTACTTACAAATGAGGCTGAGAACTATCGAAGCTAGAATCAGAAATGGGAGTCACTAAAAACTAAGAAATAATTGTGTGTGAAAAGTGTGACCTTCTGGTGTTTTTACATGCGACGCAGCTGGAGGGTCTGCAGAAGGCCTGGAGCTCCGGTAGTCTCTCCCCTCTCTACAGCCCGTCCGGGGCCTCCCCGTGTGGACCCCGGAGCCCCGAACTGGCCTCACCGCCTCCCTACGCCGGCTCGCCGCTGCTCCTCCGGAGGCCAATGCGAGCCTTTACAGCGCCTCTGTCCACGGTCAGGGACAACTCCCCGCCCGCCTCCCCCCGGCCGGCCAGGGCCCCGGCTGCTGGCAGCCTGTCCCCGGCCTCCAGCTCTACCAGCAGCCACGAGAGCGAGACAGAAAGGCTGCAGAGGTAGGCCCTGTGTTATGAGGAGGGTTAGGTGCCGGTTAACTTGAGGACTTTTTTGTCCTCATTAGGGGGTGGGGGGGGGGGGGGGGGGGGGGGGGGTTAGATCTAGTTAGATCTAGTTATGAATCGATCTAGTTAGGATTCTAGTGCAAAAAAATCTGGCTAACCAGATTGCTATAATAAGCAACACAAATTATATATATATACATAATAT
Source organism: Coryphaenoides rupestris (assembly GCA_002895965.2). Taxonomy (NCBI): domain Eukaryota; kingdom Metazoa; phylum Chordata; class Actinopteri; order Gadiformes; family Macrouridae; genus Coryphaenoides; species Coryphaenoides rupestris. Next base: position 279,243 of record PIJE02000095.1, read on the forward strand.
ATATTATTCCGAAAAAATTACTATTATTAGAATTACAATTCTGAATAAAAATAACTTTTTTTAAATCAATAATTAAAATGATTGGTTATACAAATAAAAGCATACATTTTAAAATTACAATTAAATTACAAAATAACTCACAAAATAAGTGACTAGCTAAATAAAGAAATAAAGAAATATAAATGAATTAAACAAATGCACCCCACCACCAGGTGCATTGAGAGGCTGAGGGCGAGGAACCAGCGTTTGACCACAGCCCTGGAGCGCAGGAAGGGAGCATCCCAGCAGGTCCCGCCCATGCTGGGCAGCAGCAGCCAGGTGGACAGCTCCGCCCTGCAGATGGCTCTGGCATACTGGTACACACACACACGCACACACACACACACACACACACACACACTTTATTATGCTAAACTACAACTAAACACATTGTATAACCAAGGTATTTGCTTTATCCACTCCCCTTTGCGGGAAGATGATGTTCTGGGATATCTGATGTTTGTGGTTTTGCGTTGACAGCCAGGAATGTGAAGAAGCCTACAGTGAGTTACTGTCACTCTATGAGTTGAACAAACAACAAGGCTCTGTGGTCTGCCCAGCCCCAGCCCCAGGTGAGTGAATGCTTCACCTACAACCTGTTTGCAAACCCTCATGCAAATGCTTACCACACCACATTCACACTCTCATAAAAACGCATGTTTAACGCCCATATTTATATTCAGACTCAAGGGTGACTCAAGGGTGACTCAATAGTGACGTTCTTTTCCATTTTCCGGCCCAGCAGGTGACCTGCAGCTGCCTGCTAGCCCGCCACACCGCTTCAGATACCCAGAAGCTCATGAGCTGTCCACCTCCTTCTCCATAGTAGGGGGTGCTGTGGGGGTCGATGCAAGATCTCCAACTGGGCAGAGGTAGTGTGAGGTAACTTTTATATATCCCAACAACACAATTGTGAAATGGGACTGACGATAATAAAAAATAATAAACAATAACAATAATAATGTTGTTGTTAATAAGACATTAACTCTATATATATATATATATCTACATATAGCCCTATATATATTGATCTATATAAATATATAGCTATAGATACAGATATATCTATATATCTATAGATATATAGATATATCTATATGTAAATATAGATATATATATGTACAGCACTTATTTATAAATAAAAGTAGGTAGTTGAAAATGACTTCCAGAGGGAGGGTGCTCCAACTGAAAAATGACTTTGACTTTATGAGTTTGTAGGTGGTGAGTAGTATTTTTAAATTACTCCTATATTTAACCGGGAACCAGGATAGGTCGTGGAGGACAGGTGACGTGATTTTGCGGTCAGCATTCGGAGTCATGGACGTGTTGAGGTTTATTGAGGATTTTGTTTAGCTGAACTGTAGAGGGTGCTGTTGCAGTAATGTAGTGTGGAAGATACGAGGGCATGGATGAGTTTCTGGATGGTTTGTGCAGCGGCAAACTGAGAGCCAGAGGCGGGCAGTGTTCCAGAGGTGGAAGAAGGCGGTCTTTGTGACCTGGTTGACGTGAGGTAGGAACGAGAGGGTGGGGTCAACGATGATTCCAAGGTTGCGGGTGACGTTGGTTGGAGTCAACGTTGTTGAGTGAGAAGATCTGGGCATGGGAGTGGGTGAGGAAGTTCAGGCTGATGATGAAGATTTCACATGTATTGCCTTTGAGAAATTGAGTAACGTCAGAGTAGCAGTGGAAACGCCGGCTGTGACGGCAGAGCAGAAGGATATACAGAATGTACCCGTTATGTGGCCTTATGTACAAATATATTTCTTAAATTGAATTTAATCAAATGTTGATAGATGCTATAACATGCCCGACTCCTCCAGAGCTGAATACCTCATCAACTTTATATTCTGTACAGAGAAGAGGTCATTTAAACCTTTAATGAATAGGTCCCCTTGAACCCTTCTGCAGCAAAGCTGCTCCAAACCAAGGACACAGGCAGTTGATGTTGAATAATCCAGTTTATTGCAGAACAGAATGAATGATGACGGAGCAGGCAGTGAATGCTAGCATGCTAGCACTACCCAAGTATGTGTGGTGAAGGCTGGTTTAACCTGTGGGGCTTCATTACCCAATGCACCACTGGTGTGCAGCCTCACCAATCCCAGACTAATCAGCCAGGGCCAGGTGAGGCTGCTTGAACCAGCCACCAACCACACACACTCCACACCTTCATTTCACAGTGTAATAGTCAAAATAAGTCCTTTCCTAACAACGGTAGATGGATTGAATTTATATAGCACTTTTATCCAAAGGTCCAGTGTATCCTATGCTAAAGGAGGCATAAAAGGAAGCACTGAAGCACCTTTTCTTTGCGTTTAGAGAATTCAAACAGACCTTATCATGGTGGCCACTTCGGTACTTCCAGGTCATTCACTCAGTAAGGAAACGTCCTAAGCAAAAAAGACTATTGGAACAAGGCCACTGATTGGTGACTTTACCCCCCCAGCAGGTCAGAGTCAGTCAGACGAGAGGCAGCGCTCCGGCAGCACATCGAGTGTCTGAAGAGGGATCGCAGTGTGACGCATCTCCCGGGGCCTGGAGGAGGAGATGGGGAACACACCCTGATCCTGGACCCCGGGGGGCCGCTGCTCCAGTCCAGGGATGGATTCAGGCAGAAGGAGGAGAAACACGCGAGGTCCGGTAGAGAGAGGAGTTTGCTGCTCGATGAGCTTGTCACCGTCGGGGTAAAGTTATTTCACTTGTTTGTTGTCGTATAATCTCTTGTGTGCTAATAATGAAAAATAATGATTGTCACATTGTCGATCATCTGTTCAATAAAAAAGTGCAGATGTCAGATACACATGACAGTAAAACCACATTAATACCAATTAAATGAATAGCTTATCTTATGTCCGCTTCCCCCCCGTTGGCTGTGTGCAGGAGGAGATGGCCGAGCGGTCGGCTGAGACCCATCTGGCCGAGGAGGAGCTGAGGTGCCTGGACTGGGCCCTGCAGGCCCTGAAGGCCCAGGACTCTCCACCAGCCCACCCTCTGCCTCTGCAACGGCCCAGAGCCGAGCTGCGCCGAGACGTTCAGGCTGAACCACAGGTCGGTGAGCCATGTGACATTGCGAGACCTCAGTGACCTTCACACATTTACAGAATCTAAAACAGTACAGCCGCGGAGCTATGCCGGAGGGACTCAAGAAGAGGTGGGTCTGGTGCTAAGACACCGACCCCCCACCCGATATAAATCTGGCTGCCCCTCGCGGGAAATCAAACATCCACCAAAGCAGCCTCCCTCCAGGCCACCGGGAGATATTTTAGTTCCACAAGGTCCTTTGCTGCGCTGTCCTGCTATAGCAGCTCCAGTGACGTCTGCTTTACCTTTATGAGCTGAGCTAAAGAGTCAGAGGACCAAGAGGTAGCGTGCACCGCAGAACTGTGTACTGAAGTACGCCAGCTAGTACCAAAGTTGCCATCTGTATTTTGTATTCTAAGGATCTAAGGAGAAAAAGGGGAAACTTGGGAACTAATAAAAATTGAGAATTCGGAATTCATAAATCTGTTCCTACTCTCAAAGGGTTCAAAGAAATATGACCGACTCTGGCTGTGAAAATAATTTCTTTCTTTTTGTTTCAGTTGCTTTCTGAACAGGCAGACAATGGGCACATCACTCGTTCTCAGAAGAAAGCTGATCTGGAAGAGCTCAACGTTATGTTTCAAAGGTAAATAATGACCTCAGGCTCAGACGTCATCCCTTTCATTCCTTTTGTACGATTTTTTCGTTTCATCTTCATATAAACATCAGGTTATTGCTAATTGGTTTAGTAGTCCGGATGTTCCTGAAAACAGAAACCCAGCAACAGGAACTGCAGCAAATCACTGAAACTGCTTTGGTTAGATTGATGTCATTTATCACATTAACCAGGAATGTTCTCAGCCTATTGTGCTTTATATAATTATATAATAATCATTATAAGTCCAATATCACCACGAACAGACACGGACAAACTATAAGGCTCATTTTCTCATAGTGACACATAGTTACCTAATCCTCCCTCTCTGTCCTTGAACAACTTAGAGCAACATCATCTATATAACGGCAGGGTTTAGTCCAGGCAAGGGCAAACTGATAAACAGCAAGGACAGAAAAGAAGACCATAGAACTACGTATGTTTGCTACGCCACACATAGAGTACCTGTACACTACTGCTTCTTTATTCTCTATGAAACTCTATTGAACCGCATGAGCGTGAGTAGATTGCTATGACATCGCTTGTATTGACCAAGGCTCCTTAAGAACTCCCACGTAACCAGTGAGTTTTCCAGAGTAAACTGACCTTGTCTTCCCATCCAGAGAGCACGGCCTGAAGAAGAGACTGTCTTTGGTGCGGGAGTCCTTGGCCACGGCGCTCCGGGACGACGCCCCCCACAGGCGGGACAGCGACGAGCACAGAAGCCGGTACGTTGACTGTCAAAATCTAGAACGCCTTCATGACCCTTTTCTTCTGCATTATCGCACCACACATTAGTGAAGCTCTGTTTTTTATACATCCTGGCCAGAGAAGAGATCTAGATATGCCTCTGGATCACTCAGGTCCTCTGGCACCGGCCTCTTAGTGGTTCCCTGGGTGAGAACTGAGACCACCGGTGAGGCACAGCCTTCCACAGGAGCTGAGGGCATCACAATCTGTCTTTTAAAAAAGCTACATATTATTTTTCTAAAACACCTTTTTCATTGAAGATTCAGAAGTTTAATGGTCACATACACATACAGGATGTGCAGTGAAATGAAAAAGTGGCGATGCCCAGCGGAATGTGCAACAGAACAATACAAATATCACAAATTGAAGGAAAGAATCAGAATATCCACTCTATTTATAGTTTTTAAAGCAAAATTAGCAGCTTTTTAAAATGTTTATTTACATTTTTTTAGGAATGAGAAATAAGCAAATAAACAGCAACATTGTTTTCCCCCTTGTAAAGCACCTTTTATTGCACTTTTGCACGAAAGGCGCTATATATATATATAGAAATAAAGTGTGATTTAATTTGATCCGTAAATAAAGTATTGTATTGCATTTCAGCAAAGCGTCGGGCTCTCACAGGAGCAGCCGCAGGAAGTACCAGGAGCAGGTGTGGCGTCTGGAGCAGCGCGTGGCAGCCATGTCTGAGAGCCACCAGAGTCAGATGGCCGGCCTGAAGGCCACGGTGGAGGCGCTGGAGAGCCGGAGGGAGGAGACCGCTCTGTGACCACAACGCACTCTAATGGACAACTGTAACGGACCCGCCATGTCATGTCGTTCATCTCACTTGCTATAAGCTCAGCATAAGAGCAAAAAAAGAACATATAATGTATGTGGTATGTTATGGCGCTATCTTTCTCCGGTCATCGTTTTTGAAGGTAAAAGTAAAAGCGAAGTTCGGTTGAAAACCGAAAAGAGATTGTCCATTTTGTCCATTTTGTCCGGTCTTGTCTGGCCTTGTCACGCCGGCGACACACACAGCGCTGCTCCACACCACTCAACAGAAGAGACGTGATGTGATACACGCGTCCTCCAATGAAACCCATTCACCAAAGAACACGCTTTTCTCTCTCGCTCTCTCTCTCTCTCTCATGAAGGACTGAGTGTACAGAGGACATCCTGCCACATGACAGAGAGAGAGAGAGAGTGAGAGAGAGAAAGATCTTTTGTTATGTTGTTCGACCCCTCTGCACAGCGCCATAACACTATAAAGCCTTGCTAATGGACAATACACCGGAGAAGGGGGTGGGTGGTTAGGGTGGTGGGGGTGGGTTGTGCAATGGCAAGCGTGTACACACGCACACACATGCACACACACACACACACACACACACGCACACGTGCGGGGAAAAAAATGCAAAAACTGAACAGCTTGTGTACTCAGCTTGTGGCTGGACGTCACCATCATCACACACGCTGCTCCTGAAGCACAGCTCGCTCCTCCCACATTCATCGGCAAACATGTCACTCTCTCCTCCATCTTCCTCTCTTATTATTATTATCTCCCCGTACTTTCCCGCCCCCCCCCCCCACGCGTAGCCGGGTCAGCTGGGCCCAGCGGTCAGGAGGTTAAGGCAAAGGTTGAGTGTCACGCCCGACTGCTGTGTTAGGGTTTCAATGGAGGGTTCAGCAGGGTTTCGGGGAGGGGGGCAGACGAGCTGCTGAGCCCACCGATGCCCCGCCCCCCCCCCCCCCCCCGACAGCTCCTGGTCCCACATCATTCCTTTCTCTCGGGGGTAGGGGTCACCACCGCCTCCCGTCCGATATTATATACCTCCCTTTTGCTCCAAGTCACAATAGGTTGTAACGGCGGCTATTAGGGAGCAGATGATATAGTGATCATCCCATCTCGTGTTCCCTCTCTGTGCAGCGCCTGTGTTCAGCCGTCTGCCTTGATACTGTACACACTCAGCATGTGGCCGTTCGCAACGGGCCGATTGCTTGGTCTCCAGTAATGCAGTTTTGCAGCTTCTTCGAGAACCGCTCACCCAAACAACTTGGCCCTCGACACTGTGCTTCCATTCAAGATTCAAGATCTAAGAACTTTATTTGTCACATCCACATACGGGATATGCAGTGAAATGAAAAGTGGCGATGCCCAGCGGAATGTGCAAAAGAATACCATAGACAGAATATTTACAATATTTACTGTAATTTTTTTTGGAATATAATACTAAAAGTAAAAATTATAAAAAAGTAGGCATATCAATATCAAGTAGGCATGGGTCCTCAGCGGCGATACACATGCCAGTGCAGCCGGTGCCTGTTCTGTGCCTGTTTGGTACGGGCCGATTGCTTGGCCTCCGGTGTCGCAGCTTGCAGCTTTCTTGAGAACCGCTCACCCAAACAACTTTATGCCTAACAGAGCACTTTTAGGGTCCTCAGCAATACACCCGCCATGGGTCAAGTCGATCACACGAATAGTTGTCGAGGAAATCGATGAGAGACACACACACACATAGACTCCTTCCCTGAAATATTTCCACACAATATCTAACCCTGATAAATTGGCAAATACAACACGTGTTTCACTGTTTGTTTGTTTTTCTTCTGAAAGGGTGAGCTAAGAGGCAAATAGAGTTATGAAGTCAAACACAGTGTGTACATACAGTTTGTGCTTATTGATTTTCAGGGCTCTCTCTCTCTTTGTTTTTGGAGGGAGAGTGCCTGTAGCAAGTCTCAACTGTGACGTCTGCACAATGAGGCCCTGCTGCTCTGCTGGGGAAGATCATAGATTTAGGTGTTGTTCACTGCCTGGGAAAAATATCCAAACCATTAGTAGACAATGCCAGAGGCTGTCAATCACTGTGGGGTGGACACAATTGACACCCCCCCCCCATACACATACACACACAGGGAGGGGGGTGTGTGACCCCAGGGTTTCGGAGGTCAACTCATTTACTCCCTGCATCCGTTCCTCGAATGAATAAGGTGTCCCCGAGTAAGCTGTATAAAGAGATCACAGCCTGCGCACACCCACACACAGACACACACACACACACACACAAAGTTGCATCGCTACATCCATCGTCCCACCACCAGCAACACCATCACCGGCCCCTTTAAAACACCCATGACAACGGCTCCACAACCCCCCCCCCACCCCCCCACCATCTCCGGGGCTCCGCGGTGCCGGGCAGCTGACCGAGGGCCCCCGCAGCAGAGGGTGAGGTCAGGGTGACTCTGCCGCACGGCGTGGAGAAGCAACGCAACGCATGTGTGTGCTCTCTCACCCCTCGCACGCCCTCATCAACTAATGACGGACGACTGCCAGGTCGGGCCTGGTGCCTCTACCCACCACCACCACCACACCACTACCGCCACCGCCGTCTTCAGTGGTGCTTTGAACCAATTTTGCATGCTCAAAACCAATTTTGCTTTTAAAAACAACACAATAAAATATGGCCTGCAATGTACAGTTTAATGTGGTGCATTTCTAACGCTGTTGCCTCAACCCCGGAGCATAGAGACTTAGGATCTCTCTGCTGTAAAGTCTGCAGACATGGGAGACTGCGCATTCCCGTGGGAGGTGAGTGACTCAAGTTTCAAGATTCAAATTTCAAGAACTTTATTTGTCATAGAACAGGAAACCAGGAAGCAAGCCTTAGGCCATAATGCGACGCTAGGCCAACGCCAGCGCGGTTCTGTGCCAATGGCGTTCAGCTTGCTTATTCTGTGTGTGTCCTGTGTGTGTGCCTGTGTGTGTGCTTATTTTCTCATTCCTGCTGGTGTTTTTTTGACTGTAAATATTGTAAATATTCTGCTTCGTATCCCTCCAATTCATGTTATCGGTGGTATTTTTTTGCACATTCTGCTGAGCATGGCCACTTTTCATTTCACTGCATATCCTGTATGTGTATGTGACAAAGAAAGTTCTCGAAACTTGATGTGAGTGTTTGTCCGTGTGTGTGTGTGTGTGTTGGCGCTCGCACATGTGTGTGTGCACGTTGCTCTAACAAGCTACAGATCACGCCCGGCTTCCGGTTTAAAGAGCCTCGGTGTGCGGCTACGAGCTACACTTAGCTCCTCAGACTCAGTGCGCTAGATTACCGCTCTAAGATGTTTAGCGGGGATGTAAGTTAAAGGGGAGGGGCCCGGCGCTAATCCTGTTAGCATCTCAGATGTCCTCCATTGAGCTCATTAGCTTAAATTCTCGAACATCGCCCAAGAACTCTGTTGACCTGTAAGACGACGGCTATGGTGCGACAGATTGGCACGGGGATTTCGAGATGACGACGGCGGTTGGCAACAGTGAGAAAACTGCCCTGGCACGTTAAGCCAATGAATCCGTCTGAGAACGTGAGGTGGTAGCGTTCTGAAACAGAAGAGGGTATGGGTGACCATCAACCAAACCATCGTAGATGTCGCCCCCGACCTTACAAAGGTCATTTTCACACCTGTAGTTCGCACCAGAGTTCGGTCTGCACCACTCCGGAGCTCACCAGCGTTCACGAGCGTTCACACACCACCCCAAACCAACCGTACTATCGGGGGAAACGCTGAGAGGTTCGATTAAAACCGACCAAACAGTTCAGGTGTAGAGAGGCCCCTACAACATTTGTTAACAATACAATTTGCCAAAATGATGTGAAGACACAAGTTAGAATGGTTTATTCACCCAGGCAAGTATGGTCCTTTAATCTCTCATAATTAACCAAAGTGACCAGCAAAACGGATATGACCTTCCAACAGGACCAAAGGAAGGATTCTTCTGTGTTTGACGTGTCACCAGTAACTCTGCAGTTGGGGTAATGTATTTGGCAGTACACTTACAGTTTGATCATCTGACACAGGCTTTTATATACTCGCTGCTGTGACCCCGAGTGAGAAGCTACAGCACTCGCCAGTAACAGTAATCAAGTCATGTCGACCATGTTGCCGGCCACACGAACACACAATAACAAATCAAATATCAAGGGAGAGAGTTATTTTTGCATCGCACGTATAGCACTACTTCAGCACTTGCGGCTGCGCACTCCTATCATGCGGGAAGCTGAACTGCACGGCAGGTGAAACCCAGCTCTGGTACAAGAAGCTCCCCCATCGACTCTGAGCACAAACCATGGGCGGCCATGTTGTTTTCCCCGCACCCATAAAACCTGCTGATTTGAATGACGACGACCACAGCAAACACCAAATGGGCAGCTTCCCACCATCTACAGCAGGTCTCTGGCAGAAGGGGGGGGGGGGGGGGGCAGGGGGTTATTGATTGGACGCAGTGTGTTGCTCGGCCCCGCCCCCCCCCCTCCCCAGCAGATGTTTTCCTTTGGCAGGTCCCACTATCTTGTTTATTTTATATAGCTCCATTATTCACCTTGAGGTCAAAGGCCCTGGGGCCCGAGCACGCACACACGCACGCTTGCGCACACATGCGCAAACATTAACCTAACCCAGGGCAGCGGGAGGGAGAGAGAGAGAGAGCAGTATGTCATGGGGGGAGAGAGAGAGAGAGCTAGAGAGAGAATTACTTTTCCTCTGGCCTGTAGGCCAAAGGGCACCAGAGCTAATGAGAAGGGAGCAGAGAGTCATGTGCTGCTCACCCAGGATATTCCAGAACAACAAGGTTAAAGTTTAACCTCGCTCGTCAAATGCCTCTGCACCTTTCAAGCTATGCAAACTATGGTCAAGTGAGCACAAGATGAGCCAAAACATGACATGGAAACGAGTACTGGGAACACACACACGTGAACTCTTGCTCCTTCTGATCCATTTTCGTTTGGCAAAATTGAAACCATTTCTCACCACCACCCCATATTTTCCCCTTGACAATTGTCCATTGAGCTTGAAATGTATGCTATCAACCGCACACTCCTGCACCTGAATCTTATCAGAGCATGTACTGTGCAATCTGGTTCACGTATCGTCATACTCCGACATGAAACTCCAGTTCAGGTGTGAGGCAGACAGAGGTTGAATATGAAATGAAAGGTTGTTTGTACTTGTGTCCTGGCTTTATATCCAACTGGTTTCACCGTACGTCTTGCGTATGTGTCACACACATGCATTTGAATGTGTGTGTGTGTTTGTGTGTGTGCACGTGTGTGTGTGTGCGTGCGGTTGGGAATCCTGACTGCTCTGAGAATGTGGAGACCTCACCAAAGTAGACTGCATGCTGAGAACAGCTGCATTCCTGACCTGTAGTCAGAGGCACACACACACACACACACACACACACATTCACATGCACAGACACACAGGCATAGTATTTATGTGTGCATGTGCTGCTTTAACACATGCACACATCTATAACCATATCGCTACCATCTAACACCACAAACATTAGCACACATTAGCTTAGAAATACCATTCATCCCATTTCACTTCAACAGGGGTTCAAAAGAAGTCAAGATACTTTGGTCTGGCATAGAATATGGCCTTTGTGTACTTACTGAAAGCAGGAGCAAATCCTAGATTGTACAGTAGTACATACTCCTAACCGTAGTTACTTCCCAGTTTGTACTCGATGTTGGCGTCACTTTTATTGTCAATAACAGAGTTTATTTTGTTTTTAGGGAGCTACTCATTCAAAAGCAAACCGTCTTTAAAAGCTGGCCTTGCTCCCCCCCCCCCCCCCCCCCATTACCCACAACAAGTCAAACTCATATCATGGCATATTGTGTGCTCAGCTCAGGCCACTGATGCACGCATGCGCGCGTGTGTGTGTGTTTGGCGGCCGCCACTTCCCGCTGTGTGTTGTGTGACCACTATGTGTGACTAATAAAGATCTTCTCTGACTACAGTGCTCACTCACTTGTCACACAGGTTGCTATTCTATTTCAAGTCACTCTTAGGCATCCTTCCAGGTTCCCCCGAGCCCCCGGCTAACACACATGCATGGAGGGGGGATTAAAGGAAAGGACTAATTCAATTTAGCAACAGCTTAGCGCCGCGCTGATAAAACCTTAGCCAAACAAAGGGGCTATCCATGCACAAGGCGTCTCGCTGTGACAGATATAGGTTAAGTGACCTTATGTCCACAAACTAAATAAGTCTGTCTGACATGAAGAACAGGGTTTTAGAAGATACATATATATTATATATATATATATATATATATAATGACATATATTATTATATTATATATGTCATATTATTACATACAAATGATTGTTTGATTACAATAATGAATACAATATTAGTATACAATATTACTAAATATATATATATATATATTAGTACTTACAATTATTTTAACCTTCCGAACTCAGAAACGTTTTATTTACTGTGCGCCGTCATTCAGCACAAACGGCGATGAGAGCATGTGACTAACCAACAGGTTTGAGCACATAGGCGCTCTTTGAGGAGGCCTTGAATACGTTCTCTGTGGGACGACGCTTTTCCTCATCTAATTTCCTTTTCTTCGCTTTTCAGTTTCGAGGCTATCGGAAGCCTTTGCTGTGTGCGCTTCGATTGTTCATTTTCGTTTCCAAGAAGACCTTCTTCGCAATGCCGTCATGGCGGCAAAACGGAAACGATGTCATTGTGTGAGGTCACCGCTGGTTCGCACCTCTGGAAAACCGTTGCGCTTCCATGCTGCTACACTTTGGTTTGAGGCTCTCTGTGAATTACTCTCATTTTGCTAATTGCGTTTTTTGCGGGAATCCCACGGCAGGCCCGCCTGGTGGGAGTACAGGGGCCGACGAGGGGCCCGATGTGTACACTAGACACGAGAATATAACCTTCTCAACCACAACAACAACAATAACAACAACAGCAGCAAGCTGTGTGTGTGTGTGTGTCTGTGTTATTATTGGGACAACACCATGGTAGGAAGTCCTTTAGAGAACATGACACTACAGAGGCAGGGAGCAGGCGAAGGAGGGAAAGAGAGGGAAGAGAGAGAGAGAGAGAGAGAGAGAGAGAGAGAGAGAGAGAGAGAGAGAGAGAGAGAGAGAGAGAGAGAGGGAGTGGGCCCCGCGATATGCCTGGTGTGTCGGACTGAGACCCCCCCCCCCCCCTTCACCCCACCCCCGCATTGTCTTACGGCTGTGTTGGGGTTAACTCCCCTGCACACCCCGGCTGGCCTGGGGTCAGGGCTGACAGAGGTAGCAAGCAGCCAGTCAGGCAGTGAGGAATTCTTTCTGTGTGTGTGTGTGTGTGTGTGTGTGTGTGTGTGTGTGTGTGTGTGTGTGTGTGTGTGTGTGTGTGTGTGTGTGTGTGTGTGGCTTCGCGGCCCCACTCCGTGCTCTTTGACTCTACTGGCCTTATAAGGCAGCCAGCGCCATGGCAACCGCGGGGCTTGAATAGCAGTGTCAAATCCCTGAGCACACAGACACACGCTCACTCTCTCTGGGCTGAGAGAGGGAGGGAGCGAGCGAGGGAGAGAGACACAGAGAGAGAGAGAGAGAGAGAGAGAGAGAGAGAGAGAGAGAGAGAGGGAGAGAGAGAGGAGCAGAGAGAGGGGCTATCTGTGTTGCACTACTCCACAGTGGAGGAGTCTGGCTCTCACTAAAGGTCTGTGACTGTATTTTTTTTTTGTGGGTGGGGGGGGGGGGGGGGGCGGGCAGTGCTTGTTTTGCCTAATTTATTCCTGCTGGGGGCCGGGGAGCCAGGAAGGAAGGAGGAAAAGGGACGAGCGGAGGGAGAGAGAGAGAGAGAGAGAGAGAGAGGAGCAGGAACAGGAGCAGAAGCGGTGCAACCGTACACCGCGGTACTGGCACGCCGAGGAGCTCAGGCGTCCGCTTGCTAACGCCGGACGGACGAGCAGCCACACAACGAGAGGAGCCCGCTGTAGCGCAGGGGGGGCTCCCACTGCCTCAGCGGAGGAGGAGGAGGGCGCGTCAGTCTGGGGGGGGGGGGGGGGGGAGAGAGAGAGAGAGAGAGAGAGAGAGAGAGGATCCGAAGAGCTCTCGAAACAACACGCACACACACGCTGACTGACTGACTGACTGAACTTACTCTTGCTCTACTTTTCAGTTTGAGTCAGAGGAACTAGGAGCAGAGCAGATGACGGCGGCGGCGGCGACATTGCACAACGGGGGGGGGGGGGGGGGGGGGGCAAGGACGAACTGTTTGATGAACTTTGACCTCCGGGCAGAGCGCAGAGGGAGAGGCGGTCACACGAGGGAACGGGACGCTTTCACACCCGGGAGGCGTCGGTGATCGCTCACTTGGATGCCGTTTCATTTGGAGTTGTTAACGGTGCGCTACTGGGCTGCTGCTGCTCCTCGATATTTGACTGCATCCTACATTACAGACCGTAGTAGAATAGAATAAGATATCAATGGGGTTTTTTTTAGGGGGGGGGGTGGGTTTCATATAGCTGGGAGGGGACAGAGGGGGGGAAACCATATTCTTCCTCTTTAACCGCCGCAGCGCAGACGGATCAGCAGATAACACTTCAACACAGCAGGAACAGGTTGGACTAGTTTACAAGCCGTGGAAGAGGGCAGGGCAGTTTAACCCTGCCTGAAGGACGCGAGGCGCTCTCTTGCTCTCTCTCTCTCTCTCTCTCTCTCTCTCCTGCTCCTGAGAAAGTAGTTTGCTGAGAGAGAAATAGAGAGGGGGAGAGAGAGAGAGAGAGAGGGCGATTGAGAGAAAGCAAGAGAGAGAGCGAGAGCAAAGAACAGGCTGCGTTTCTTTCAGTTTGAGTAGGAGAGGACAAGAGTCGCCCACCCCTCTCCTTGTTTGGGATTAGTGTTAGATGAGGTGTTTTTCGTCATCTCGGGGAAAAGCGAGAGCGGGAGGGAGGGAGGGAGACCAAGAGAGAGAGAGAGAGAGAGAGAGAGAAATTTAGTGTTTCCTGTGAAAGGGCAGGCTGCACCCTTTTCTCTGCCGTGAACTTTGAACCACTCCACTTGTGTCTGACTCCTTTTCCAACCCCCCCCCCCCTCTCTCTTTTTTTCTCTCCAACCTCAGGAGTCATTACTTTGAGGTCAAAGACAGAAGACGAGGGTGTGCGAGACAAGAAGAGAGAGAGAGAGAGAGATCCACGGGCAGAGACACACAAAGTCCTCGAAAGGACCTCCGGGTCAGTTCAAACCGCGCAGGGGGAGAGGTCAACTCCGGGGAGGAACTTTCGGAACAACTCCTCCAACTTCGGCTTCTTTGTTGTCCACGCGTCTCCTGGAGGAGTGGAGAGGAGGGGAGAAGAGAGGAGAGGAGAGGAGGGGAGAAGAGAGGAGGAGAGGAGAGGAGAGGAGAAGAGAGGAGAGGAGAGGAGAATAGAGGAGGGGAGTGGAGAGGAGAGGAGGGGACCGCACGCTGCTATGATATTTCCCCTGGAACCGTAGCGTTCTGCACCCCCCTGGCAGAGAATCGCCATTCTTCTGAAGGCAGCAGGAACTCTTAAAAGGGTGCGTGTGTGTGTGTATGTTTGACTCGGCCGCCCGTGGCTCAACATGGCGATGGTGAGCGGGGGATGGGGCAACCCCACCGGGGACACCAATGGACTGGGGGGCGGCGGCGGCGGCGGCGGCGGCGGGAAGCTGTACCTGAAGCGTGACGAGGATGGGGGCTCGCCGCCGGCGGGCGTGGGCACCGCGGGCACCGGGAGCGACGCGGAGGTGGCCGACGAGGACCGGGCGTGCGTGGTGGACTGCGTGGTGTGCGGCGACAAGTCCAGCGGCAAGCACTACGGCGTGTACACGTGTGAGGGCTGCAAGAGCTTCTTCAAGAGAAGCATCAGGAGGAACCTCAGCTACTCCTGCAGGTAACACACACACACACACACACAGGGACACACACACACTTCATCAGAATCAGAATCAGAATCAGAATCAGAATCATCTTTATTGCCTTAGTTTTTACAAACAAGGAACGTGCTCTTGGGAAATTGGTGCATAACATTGAACACCAAACAGAAAGTAATAATATAGAAATTCTAAACAATTCTACAAATTGTTAATTGATCTGATGGAGGCTTGTCTTGGTGGTTGGTTGCTGTGTCTTGTTTGTTGCATATTTATACAACAGGGTAGTACATATAGTTTTCTTTCCTTCTATTTTGTGTGTTGCTGGTCAGACGAGATAACATTTTCCATCATTTCATTTTTCATCCTATAATGTCTTCTATTTGAACATCTTCCGACCTTGTATGTGTCGAACAATAAGGCTAGAAAGAGAGAGAGGGAGAGAGAGAGAGAGAGAGAGAGAGAGAGAGAGGGAGAGAGAGAAGCTAACTGAATGGCCTGGAGCTGAACCATGTGACAGTGTTTTGCCTTGGAAGGTCAACATGCCTATTATGTTCCAGACAGTCTGCAAGAATATTTCAGCTCGATTTGCTGCCCTTACATAAACAGCTAAATAGATGTTCCTTTGAGAGCCAGTTGCTTAACCCCCCCACCCCCAGACGGAATGTGTCTTTATAAGTCATTTTTAGAGTGGCCTCCTCCGCCGAAAACACTCTCTTCCCCCACAACACTCGCACTGGAAATGGCAACAAGGGCGTGCACAGCTGATGATTTACAAAGGTCACCGTCTTGATAGTCGCTTCAGCCCCACCGGCCCACAAAGTTCAATCAGCATAACGGTCACTGGGAGAGAGAGAGAGAGAGAGAGAGAGAGAGAGGGAGAGACAGAGGGATGGGACAGAGAGACAGAGATAGAGACAGAGAAAGAGAGAAACAGAGAGACAGAGAGAGGGAGAGAGAGGGGGGGGGGGGGGGGAGAGAGAGAGACAAGTGAGAGAGATAGAGAAAGAGAGAGGGAGGGAGGGCAGTGACAGAATACCACTGGGATTGGTGAGGTGAGGGTGAGGGTGAGGGTGAGGGTGAGGGTAGGGGAGGAGAGGGTGTGTGTGTTTGTCAGGTTAAGGGGCAGGCCTGAGCAAACAGAGACAGAACTTTTATCATTTCATTTTATTGTGGTCTCCTCTGAGGCTCAGAGCACCTTTAACATTCTATAACAATGAGCTCATCATCCAGTGACTTTCATAAACGTCTTCCAATAGTGGATCCTTTGTTCTCCGTCTCAAAAGCACTTCTCTCTTTTCCTGCGCAGGTCGAACCGAGACTGCCAAATAGACCAACATCACAGAAACCAGTGCCAATTCTGTCGGCTAAAGAAATGCTTCCGCGTTGGCATGCGCAAAGAAGGTATCAGACATGATATACATTTTTATCCTGCCCAGTAAAAGAGGGGTTGACAAACGGAACGTCACAGAATAATGGAGCAATCGGGAGGAACACTACAGTGTACAGAGCTGTTCCCAACTTGACCTTTGACATCGAAACATGCCAGTCACATGACAACTCCCTATTTGCACACGCACACACAAACAAACACACACAGACACACACACACACACACAATTCTACTTCAACCACTGATTCCATTTCCAAATAATCTTGGCAAGAACTGAACTCGACCGCACAGTCGACTTGAATGTGTGTTTACTTTGCTATGGAAACACCTCTGTGGGGAAGTATTTGCTCTGGGTGAGGGCAACTGGTGGAAGACATTTCTGTTTTGTTTGCAGCAAAAACAGCAACGAAGGTCAGAGTGCTGCAGTTTCTTGTTTCTGTAGTAATACCACAAATGCAAATAACACGAAAATGTCATGTTTTCTCGGGTTCCCTTCATAATGTTGTTGTCGTTGTTGTTGTTGTTGTTGTTGTCAGGGAGTCACTATTGTTGCTGTAATAGCCTCATTATAACACGACATGACCACGTTTCACCCTCTCTCTTGCCCTGTTGCCTCTTCAAACCTGCTGCTGTTGTCACTTTGAGCTATCTTGGAGCGAGGTGACAAATCATGTTCTCCTGCATAGTATTTATCCTTGCAACCCTCCACACGTCACACACGTAAAGGTCACACACTGACATCTAATATGCAGCGGAACAGCCTGTGATCTTCACCTGTCGACGTAAACACCTGCCTGGGCTTTATAAAGCTGACAATACAAGCATGACTCTGTTAAGTCCTCCACATAAGAGGCACCTTTAACACTTTATCCCCCTTATGGCACTGGACATAAACATTTAGTTTGCAGGCGTATGCATTGTGTGTCATTTGCTGTAGATCCCATTATAAGCAAGCATTGCAACCAGATGATCCATGCCGTTGATCATTTGCATTGTACATACCTGCTGCTCTGCTGCTTCATTGTGTAAACCTTTATTTTAGAGACGTTTAACCTTCTGAGAGCTTTCAGATGACACTCACCCATAGGTCAACCTGTGCAACCCCCCTGTGTCAATACCACACGTGACCTTTCCTCAACTCCGTTGCTGTTGTTGTCGTCACTGTGTCCGACATGTCCTCTCCTCCCGCCGCCCCAGCCGTCCAGCGAGGCCGCATCCCTCCCACCCACTCGGGCATCAGTCCGACCGCCCTGGCCGGGGGTCTGGGGGGCCTGGGGGGCGGCGGCGGCGTCGGCGGCGGCGGTGCGGGCCCGGGTCACATCGGGGGCGACTACTTCAACGGGCAGCCGGTCTCCGAGATCATCTCCCTGCTGCTCCGCGCCGAGCCCTACCCCAGCGGCCGCTACGGCGCGGCGTACGGCCAGACGCAGATGCAGGCGACCGCCGGCGGCGCCTCGGTCATGGGCATCGACAACATCTGTGAGCTCGCCGCCCGGCTGCTCTTCAGCACCATCGAGTGGGCGAGGAACATCCCGTACTTCCCCGAGCTGCCCGTGTCCGAGCAGGTCAGTGATGGGCCACCACCACCACCACCAGTCTGGACTGGTCCGGCAACACGTGTTCTATTCATTATTATTATTATTATTAGGGTTAAAGGTGCAGTTGATTCAGCCACTAGACGTCGCATGTTGCATTCCATACCAGTGGTTGCCAGTTCGTTGCACAACCTGCATATTTCACGTCCAGTGGAGTGAGACTCAGACACGTCACGTCAAGTGCTGCTGAGTCTTTCGTGCTAGACTCACTCATTCATGTTGCAGTAGCTGCACATTAGGAATAGATCTAAGTTTGGGCTGGCAGGGAGGAGTTATTCACTAACATTAAGCTTAATAAAATGTATTCTCTTGAATTGTCTATGTCCATATATATTTATTTATTTGTTACCAATTTTTTTACCATTTATTTCACGATTTTGTCAAGTAAAACACAATATTTAAGTACGTAAGTCATGTGTTGTCGCCTCCTCCTCCTCACCTTCTGTCCTGTCCCTGTGGTCCCCAACAGGTGGCGCTGTTGCGTCTCAGCTGGAGCGAGCTGTTCATCCTGAACGCGGCCCAGTCGGCCCTCCCGCTCCACATGGCGCCCCTGCTGGCGGCGGCGGGCTTCCACTCGTCGCCCATGTCGGCCGAGCGCGTCGTGTCCTTCATGGACCAGGTGCGCGTCTTCCAGGAGCAGGTGGACAAGCTGGCGCGGCTGCAGGTGGACTCGGCCGAGTACAGCTGCCTGAAGGCCATCGCGCTCTTCTCCCCGGGTGAGACTCATTAAACTCCTTCGATAGTTTCCTGAGCTGTTTCTTCACCTGACCATTGCCTGACCGTACCTGGAAACTCTTACTTTACGGTATTACTTTGGGCCTATTCTCTATATTACACACATTTATAACAGTACATTTCTTTTCAACAAACAATGAACAGAGAGGCAGGCATACGTGACAGCAGAAATCACTTGTGCTTGTTTAAAAGAAGGTTCAACAACGTTGAACTGGTTTCACAACACATTCAGTTCAAAGTGTGTGCATTATATTATTATAATCATCAATACAAAGATACTACTCAAGATCTACTCAATAGCTTGTAACTGTCCCTAACTTAACCAGCTCAGATATTTCTTCAGGTATAATCACTATTATTCTTATTCTTATTCTTACTATTCTTATGATCATGATTATGATTATTATTAACATTACTATTATTGATCTATTATTGTTATTTATATTATTATGACTATTATTATTATTATTATTATTTATCATCACTCTGACTTTTCTTCTATTGTTTCTTCTATTATTCTCTGTGTGTGCTGTCAAGCACTGTGGCTCAACTGTGTTGTGTGTAAAGTGGTGCTGTATAAATAAAGTTGATTTGATTACACATTTATGCTGAGCTCTCTCCCCCCCCCTCCCCTTCCCTCCAGATGCGTGCGGGCTGACGGACCCGGCCCACGTGGAGGCCCTGCAGGAGAAGGCGCAGGTGGCGCTGAGCGAGTACGAGCGCTCGCAGTACCCCGGGCAGCCGCAGCGCTTCGGCCGGCTGCTGCTGCGGCTGCCCGCCCTGCGCGCCGTGCCCGCCAGCCTCATCTCCCAGCTCTTCTTCATGCGCCTGGTGGGCAAGACGCCCATCGAGACGCTCATCCGGGACATGCAGCTCTCCGGCAGCTCCATCAGCTGGCCCTACGCGCCGGGTCAATGACCACCACCCACCACCACCCACCTACCACCACCACCATGGAGCCGCTGCTAAGAGATAGAGTTTGAGAAGCCAGGACGGAGTTGAGGATGGAAAGCAACCAAAACCAACAACAACAAAGTCATCAATCAATCAAATCAGCATTAATACCAAAAGAAAGGCGGGGCCTGTTTGTTTGTGTGATCCAGGGGAAGGTCTCTTGCCTGTCGTCATCTCAAGGTTTCTGCTCCTCAAATATTAACCGGACGTGTTCAACAATACCACTGACACGTCGAGGCGAGGAGCGGGATTTGTTTTTTTGTTTTGTTTTTCGGACACACTCTGGCAGCACTGATGTTTGCAGCACTTCTCCGATTTTGTTGTTGTGGTTGTTGTTGTTGTGTGACCCTTGACCCCCCCCCCCGCCCCCACCCGATCTCTATCCGAGGAAGCAGGCGCTTCAAAGACTCGACATTACTACCTCGACTATCCTCCTCAACCCCTTTATGTGATCCAGTCTGGAGCCCGGGTGCCGTGTGTCTCCCTCTCTGCTTTGTGTGTTGTTGTTGTTGTTGTCTTTGTGTGATGACACTGATATCACACAGGGTGTTGTGTTTTCACGGGCCAGGGAGGAATTTTCCGTTGATCCTCGCCAATGTTGTGTTAATGTTGGCCAACATGCCTTGTTACGAAATACAGTGTTTGTGCAGGCGGGTTAACAACAACAGAAAAAAATTCCCCAAGCAGAGGATTCCTTTTCACAATGTCAATAAGTAACATGATAGATGTATCTAATAATAATATAATACTAATAATAATAATAATAATAATAATAATAATATAACAATGTATCTCTACTGTACAAATTGGGAGCAGAGAGGATTTGGAGATGAATGTAAAATGGAACAACCGACACACACGTACACCCTGGGTCCTCAGATGGTCGCTCTTCCTGTCTCCTTATGATTACCTCATGTTTTATATACACAGAGACAATGATTGTATGGTGAACTGTTCATGTGTTAATAGTGGATTACCATTAAAAAAAAAAAAAAAAAAAAAGGGATCATCAGACTCACCGCAAATCTCAATCAGTGATTATTGAGTCTGTACAGGACCAGTTTCTTTGAACTTTGGTACACGTTGGGGGGGGAAAAAAAGTCCATGAATACATTTGAAAATGGCTTGAAATCTCAAACACTTTGAAATCTTTTTTGTGTTGAAAGTGGTTGTGTTCTTTGGAGGATGCGCAGACTTTTCTATCGACAATTCAGCGATGTACGAAACACGGCTGTGAAAACGATTGCACAATTTCTTTGCCTTCAGCGTGGGTGATCTGTGGACTCTTAATAGCTGTGTGTGTGTGTGTGTGTGTGTGTGTGTGTGTGAAGCCATGTACTGAAGGACAGCAGACTATGCAAGGTACTCACTGCAGCTTCTGGGGCTCTGAAGGTCGTCGTGTTCCTCGGTTGGTGCCGCCAGCAGTGGACACTTACTGGTCATTCACATTCACATTCACAACAAAAAAGTCCTTGGAGCCTGGGACTATTGGACTAATGCGTGTTCTGCCAAATTGTTCTACTTGAAAGCGTTCGATTGTGTGGAGAGAAAAAATAAACTAAAACATGTTTGTGGTATAGATTTTTGTATCCCTTGTCATGACTCGAGAGAAAAAAAAATAACTATGACAATGATTTCTGTTATTACAATCGCCCCGGAATCACTTGTTGGGCTTGTTGTAATGTAAATGGTTGTGCTTTTGACTGTGTAGTATTACTTTTAAAAGAATGTTTCTATTGTCAAGTGTTTTTGACATATTTGAATTGGTTATTTTTACACTGGTAGAAATAAATAAAATGCACATGTCTTTCTGTGGTCGATTACGTGAATAATGCCAGAATCAATTTTTCATTTCATATACAAGTCACTTAGATTCTGTATTTACAAAGAAAACATGACTTGATAAATATTTCCCAGGAGGGAATTGAACATTAGAGAAGATTCTTGTGTTTTGGCATATCATAAAGCATACAATGTAGTTTTATTTAATTTGTATTAAATAATTTTCAGCTGCACGTAGATTAAACCACTGAGACAGCTACAAGCGAAGATGAGAACTCCATCAATGTTAATGATGATGACACCCACAAGGTGTCACCTATAGGTCTGCCCCACAGTCCTCCACCGCCACCTCAGAGAGTAGGAGTCAGAGATCATCTCTTGGATTTACGTATAAGCAAAATCTACAATTTAATCTGCAACAAAAAACTTTGTAAATTAAGAGACCTGCTTTAAATGGCTGACCCAAGCAAAATCTAACCTGTCAGGTACATCTGTAGATTTGTCTGCCTGGTGTCTTCCCCAATGGAGACAACAGACTACAATGCTCCTTTATCATAAACAAAGCAGTGCAGGTAATTCCCTGTATCACTTTATGTGAGGGAGAACTAAATACAGATGAAGAGACACATTCCCACAAACATACCTGCAAGAGTTTCTATATACCCTTCCTAAGCGATCTTAGAAAGGGGATTTTATAAGTCTTACCACAAAGGGAATTCCAAGATTTCTGTTTGACTTGGTCTCTTCTTGCTTTAGTCAAGAGTCTGGGCGCCACCTAAAGTCATCATTGATAGAGTGTGGCACATACTTGAAATGCTGAACAGAGAAAATGGCAAGAAAAACCTTCACACAAACTCTGAAAACCTTAATAAGATTGTTGCCACACATGAGTTCCTAAGTTCCTCCTAACAGAAGGCCCTCTTACTCCCCCTGCTGGACGCATAGCGCATGCGCAGGGCCTTGGCATAGACACCTTTGTGAGATAACAAGGAAATAATAATGTAAGAAAAAAGCTGGATTAATTACTACATTGTTTATGAATAATTAGAGATATTTATTGCTTGCAAAAGGTCAATTGCGTTGTTTACATTATACCGTTGCAAAGTTTTCAGTAAAAAAAAAAGTGACCAGAAAAAATGGCTCACATAATGTTTGTGAGACAACAAGGTTCTTTGTTGACTCGTCATTTTATAAAAAAAATACAGATGTATAACATTTCTAGAAGAATCCACATTTCTAACATGTGCTACAAAATAAAACTTGGAGTGGATTAATACAAGGACGTGGTTACAGTGGTTAGCTTGAATCCAGTGAGTATTGGCCAAGTGAATATTCTGGGGTGGCATATCAAAGAGGCTACAGGCTAGCTCCTGAATGTGGAATTAAACTGTACAGCTGCGGATTTGTAAAGAGATCAGACGGTATTCACATGAGATTTCAACGCAGCCGTTTCAAGGTTTTTTTTCCCCCAATTTCTTGCGAGTACAAAATGCTAAATAACAACAACAACAACAAATCAAAGCGTTTTGTATTAGAAGATCATTTTTGCAATACCTACAAATTAAGGGACTATTTCCAAATGTTCGATTCACAGCCTTTGATATCTTTTTTTTGGGGGGCACCAATGGCTTCCAAGGCAGTGATTAAAGAATAATAATATAATAAAAAACACTGAGTTGTAAATAAAATAATGCTCAAGCTCTTTATGGATCTACCGATGCCCTATGAATACTACTAACTATGAGCACAGTATGTACAAATAACAGCGGACATCCCTGTCAGCATTCACAAGACAGCAACGATACACAACGTTTGTTCTTCTGTTTCCATGGTGACAAATCAAACAAATCTTCTTCATTTCAGTAGCGGTGACACAGATTTAAAAACATATACACAACATGGCAATCTCAGTGGCCAGTATTATCTCCTTTCGGTTTAAACGCAAACCTCGATCATCGGCTAAAACTCTTCGCCAAATATATTCAAGCCGGACAGACGCATCCCACCCGGCACACACATAACCAGATGTGTCCTGAGCAGTGATGCGCCGGCCAGACAGATGCTAGCTTAATCCCCCTCTCATACCCTCATGAGTACAAGACCTTGTATGTTTCAATGTGAACAAGCCCAACAACACTTTTCTCGTCCTCCCCTGCAATACTATGTCAGCTCTTACTCTTATCAGCTCTCTAAATACCTTTCCCCAGCCAGATAAGATTGGCTCTACTATCTATCCGTGGAACAGCCAGTACAGTGAGATGGTGAACAGGCTGCAGATAACCTTCAGACACACAGAGTCTCCCTCACAGAGTCTGAGGCCTCGCGGCGTGCTGCACACAAGAATCAAAATGGCCCTTTTTTGAATAACGGCAGTGGTGCTATTAACTGGCTGCAAAATGTTCTCACTCAGTGTCTTGGTCACAGAATTAGCACTAAACCACATTAGTTCGTAATAGCGTAAGAAAGCCGCGACAAGCTAACACAGGTGTTAGAACATTACCAATGGCATGTGTTTTAGTGTGCTTATGTGTGTGTGTGTGTTTCCGTGTGTTTCTGTGTGTGTGCACACACATCGTTTTTGGTTCTCAGCCTTCTAGAAAGTCTTTGTGTTGCATATTGGAGCACATGATCAGATGTTGGCTGAACACGGTGTGTTATGTTGGTGAGGTGTGTGTGTGTTTGTGTGTGTGTGTGTGTGTGTGTGTGAATGGAGGTCATTAGTGCGTCTTGTCGTAGTTCTTGACCATGCGTTTGATGTGGAACAGCTTGTGCCTCAGTCTGCGACAGTCGTGCTTCTTAGCCCGGTAATCTGGTGTCTTCAGGGGGGCGGGAAAAAGAGGAGTTAATCATGTGGAGTTATGTAATGTCATCACACTGACCCTGTGGCTCCAATGCTGCAACTTTTACTTTGAGACTTTATCCGAATGTCTCTAATCATCAGAGGGTTATGGTCAAGAGCACAAGTCTATAACTCTAACTTGAAACACAAGTTAAATGTTAATTAATAAGGTGTCTTTCTCAAAGTAACATCTTCAACTTACCCTTTTCAGATCCTTTAGTTGGTTATATTCATCTGCCACAGACTGAAAGCAGACCAAATTAAACAACAATTAAAAAATACATAAGAATAAAAACACAATAGACATAATAGACTGACCAAAACATGTAGATATTTTAGACACTAACAAAAAGGTGCACGACAAGTAATATAGCATCGTACCAGAGGCCTCTGTGTCTTGTCATCCATGAAATCATCATAAAACTATGATCTACAAATGGAAGCTACTTTTCATATACCCTCTGTGCTTTTCAAATGTTCCAAGACAATAGTCATACTGTTTGTAGACTATGTGGACCGGTGGTTTTGAAATCTTTGTTTCAAATCTTTTTACAAGCACCATTTCAGAGTGGGCTGACCTCTAGTGGACACGGGCGGTAGGGCATCCTCACCTGGTACTTGGCGGAGCTCTCGTCCAGAGTGTCCAGCTGTCTGCTCAGCTTGTTCAGCCGGTCGTGGTTGTCGTCCATCTCGGCACACAGGTGCTTGTACTCCTTGAGGTCCGAGTCAAACTCCTGCTTGTATTCGTGGCGTTGGGAGTCGGTCATTATCTCCGGGTAGATGCTGGGCGGGGATGAGGGAGAGGTTGAGAGTGACAAAGAGGCAAGACGGGTAAAAAATGGAGAGGCGTGAAGGATGTTACAATAGGTGTTTGATATCTGCTAAATCAACGTGCACAGGTCTGTTTGAGCTAAAACAATGGCTAATCAACACCCAACGACTATGCAAACGGATGTCTTAGAGAGCAGCGGTTTTCTGATGCACTTCGGTGGCCTGGTTCACTGCTTCAACGTTTGCTAAGTCTCTCATTGTTTCATAGAAAGAGCCCATGTTAAACTGCATAGCTAACAGGATTAGTTATGCTGCTCCAAATCACAAAGTGGTGTGTTTGTGCATGCGTGTGTACATGCGTGTGTGTGTGTGTGTGTGTGTGTGTGTGTGTGTGTGTGTGTGTGTGTGTGTGTGTGTAAGAGCGAGAGAGAAACCATGTTTCATTATAAGGCCCTGGGATATTGGTGCCACAGCATTGCATGACGTGTGTACTGATCTGTCTTATAGCCCTGATCTTAGGGTAGCGGAGGGTATTTTCCACGCACAGTATGGAGGAGCACATGCACGGCGGCACCCCTTACCTCTCCCACTCCTCGGGGTCCAGCTCGTTGCCCGTGTCCCCGCCCGTGGTGTACTCCGTCTCGTACTGGGACTCGTCCAGCTCCGGGTTCTGCCGCCGCCTCTTGCCCCGGTGGGCGGACGGCCTGCGGACCCCCCTGCCGCCCGTCTCCTCGGACGGACTGGAGCTGGTGTGCCCCCCGCCTCCCCCGTGGGACAGCACCCCGGACGGCCGACTGGGGCTCTCTGAGTACCTGGAGTACAGGGGGAGGGGGAGGATGGGGGGTAGGGAAAGGGAAAGGGTCACTTCAAGTGCAGAGCTGTTTGGTGAAGGAAGTCCCTGCCCACGCCGCAGATGTGCATTGTTCACTGGGCTGTGGCTTTGAACCAGAATTCCTTTTCCTTTTTGTTTTGTTTTGGTCCAACGGTCCACTTAAAGTCAGAGGCCATCAGAGCATGAGTGAAACTAGGCTTGTGTTCATGGTGCCGGGGGAAGGAACTAGAGTATCCATATTGTATTATTACACCGGTAGGCTTCACCAGTACAGCGTGGGTGTTTTAGCCAGTGGTTGGAACTTATCTGGGCAGCAGCACCACCACCTACACAGGAAGACCATGGTTCAACACAGAGACAGTGAGGCAAGAACTGCATCAATGCGTAATGCGTCTCCATGTCGACAGGAGCGCTGAAGGAAGCAGATGTCAGCGGTTCTAATGAAAACTGTAGCTGCCCTCTGGCAGTAGGATCACCACTAGAGGCGGAGAAGCTAGCACGTCCACTTGTGTGTGTTTGCAAGGATTTGTAGAGGAATTCCCATCCCAGCCAGAGGATATTACAGTGAAGTTACACGGATGCTAGGATAAGAATACTACTGTACTGCACGCAGACACTTTAAATACATTTTTGCACTAACAGCCAGAGTATTACTACTCTCACTTTTTATTCTTACCTATTTTTACTTTTACCTATTTTTTTTACTGATTAGGTACTATATTACTAATTGTTCCGAGTTGTTTTAGTTTCTAAGAATACGGTTCATAGAATTTCTTTGGAAGAATACTGCAGGAGTGAATGGGGAGTAAGCATTCCATTGTACTTAGATACGGTAGTTAGATACGGCAATAAATGCATCTTGAATCCAGCGGGTTAAGTGACCAGCAAGGATAAAGTGATGGACAACAGAAATATATAATTTATGTCTAATTATTGAGCTTCGTGTTGGTCCAGGTGGCTACTGGTGTGAGATTACAGACCAAGGTTATAATCAGTCACTATTTATTTAGGACAAAGACACGCTCAACTGAATCGCGCAAATGGCTCTGCCCTTAATGATGTTAATTATCACCATTCCCCTGGGGGCCGGAGTCACTACAGTACCTTAAGAACAAAAATCTTCATAACGGCAGTTTTATTCTTAAGATTGGACTTATGAAGAAAGTTAAAGATTCCTTAATCTACTTGATTGTATTCTTAACTTTAAGATTACTGTTGACTTAAATTGACTAATTTATATTCTATGCTTTTAATTGGTAGTAGTTTGTTAATAGTTTTAATTTATTCACAATTACAATCACAATATGTCTTATCTCATTGTAAGGTGTTGCTACTCACGATTCAAATTTGGTATGATATTATTATTATTATTACAATATAGAAAAAGACATAGGTCTAGGGTACTACACTACTATGCTATAATTACACAACTTGTGCATCATTTCTCAGGATTTTACTTATTTACTACAGAGATTGCAAGTGATTGATTTACATTTGGCCCACACGTGACACACATGACACACAATTGCAAGAACCTTCTGAGTAACTTGGTAGAATTCTTGGGGAAGTTCTTAAGAATGAACCTAAGCCACGTTGGTGAATCTGGCCGCTGGTACCAAGCTGCATAATCAACCGAAACTCGAAGATGGCTCAGCAGTTTGCAGTTTGCAGAGTCAGCTGCCGGCCCAGCTGACTCTGCCATTGGTTTCAGACCACAACCTTACAATCTTGAGCCATATGTACAGTAGCTCACAAAAGTGAGTACACCCCTCACATTTTTGTAAATATTGTATTAAATCTATTCATGGGACAACATTGAAGAAATTACACTGATACAATGTAAAGTAGTCAGTGTACAGCTTGTATAACAGTCTAAATGTACTGTACCCTCAAAATAACTCAACACACAGCCATTAATGTCTAAACCGCTGGCACCAAAAGTGAGTACACCCCTAAGTGAAAATGTCCAAATTGGGCCGATTAGCCATTTTCCCTCCCCGGTGTCATGTGACTCGTTAGCGTTACAAGGTCTCAGGTGTGAATGGGGAGTAGGTGTGTTAAATTTGGTGTTATCGCTCTCACACTGGTCACTGGAAGTTCAACATGGCACCTCATGGCAAAGAACTCTCTGGGGATCTTAAAAAAATAATTGTTGCTCTACATAAAGATGGCCTAGGTTATAAGAAGATTGCCAACACCCTGAAACTGAGCTGCAGCACGGTGGCCAAGACCATACAACGGTTCAACAGGACAGGTTCCATTCAGAACAGGCCTCGCCATGGTCGACCAAAGAAGTTGAGTGCACGTGCTGAGCGTCATATCCAGAGGTTGTCTTCGGAAAATAGACGTAGGAGTGCTGCCAGCATTGCTGCAGAGGTTGAAGGGGTGGGGGGGGTCAGCCTGTCAGTGCTCAGACCATACGCCTCACACTGCATCAAATTGGTCTGCATGGCTGTCATCCCAGAAAGAAGCCTGTTCTAAAAATGATGCACAAGAAAGCCCGCAAACAGTTTGCTGAAGACAAGCAGACTAAGGACATGTATTACTGGAACCATGTCCTGTGGTCTGATGAGACAAAGGTCAACTTATTTGGTTCAGATGGTGTCAAGCGTGTGTGGCGGCAACCAGGTGAGGAGTACAAAGACAAGTGTGTCTTGCCTACAGTCAAGCATGGTGGTGGGAGTGTCATGGTCTGGGGCTGCATGTGTGCTGCTGGCACTGGGGAGCTACAGTTCATTGAGGGAACCATGAATGCCAACATGTACTGTGAAATACTCAAGCAGAGCATGATCCCCTCTCTTCGGAAACTGGGCCAAACACACCTCCAAGACGACCACTGCCTTGCTAAAGAAGCTGAGGGTAAAGGTGATGGACTGGCCGAGCATGTCTCCAGACCTAAACCCTATTGAGCATCTGTGGGGCATCCTAAAACGGAAGGTGGAGGAGCGCAATGTCTCCAACATCCATCAGCTCCGTGATGTCGTCAAGGACGAGTGGAAGAGGATTCCAGTGGCAACCTGTGAAGCTCTGGTGAACTCCATGCCCAAGAGGGTTAAGGCAGTGCTGAAAAATAATGGTGGCCACACAAAATATTGACACTTTGGGCACAATTTGGACATTTCCACATAGGGGTGTACTCACTTTTGTTGCCAGCGGTTTAGACATGAATGGCTGTGTGTTGAGTTTTTTTGAAGGGACAGCAAATGTTCACTATTAAACAAGCTGTACACTGACTACTTTACATTGTATCAAAGAATCATTTCTTCAGTGTTGTCCCATGAAATTATATAATAAAATATTTGCAGAAATGTGAGGGGTGTACTCACTTTTGTGAGATACTGTATATTCACGTATAGTATTTAATATTTATAAGTTATAGAGGTAAACAATATGATTGCAAATATTTGTTATATGACATTATAAACCCTGATGGCTAACATTCCTGTTTTTTTATTATCTTTGTTTAAACTCACTAGTCACTCAAAGAATGTAGAATCTAATCCCTCATAATCACTAGTATTGAATTTATTGAATTATTTTACATAATTTTACCTCAAGCAAACAGCCCCTAAAGTCTGTTTACGTGGCTCATTACATGGCGTTGTTGTTGTTGTTTTGACGGTATTTAACCATAGAAAATCATAAAATTCCACAGAGGTGTAAACACAGTTTTTAAATAGCCAGAGCAAACAATAACAGAGTGCTTGAGACAGTCTTGCTTTGATGGGAGGAAATGCGTTACGTCAATACTCCAGCAAACAGCCACTCTCTCACTGTGTTTCCCCTGGTTAATCAATGGATGTTGTGAGGGAGTGGGAAGGAAAGGTTACACAAGCAGCTCACACCCACAGCAAGTCTGCTGCTGGCAGGGCTTCGGCATAGACGTTGACTGGCATTACCCACCCAATCACTCCATTGAACACTTCAATACATCAAGTACCACAACAAACCCAATGAACCCTTTAGATTAATCCAGTGGTTACCAAACGGTGTGCTGTGAGGCAAGTCCAGGTGTGTTTTGGGATTTTGTGACAACCATCCATTATTATTGCATTATTATACAACTATACAAAAAGTTGTGAATTCATTTTTTCATTGACTATATCTGTACTTTGTACACACTCATTCCCCAATACAGAGGTGAGTTGTAATTTTACAAATGAATTCCAATATTCCATGAGAAATATAGTTGTTTGTCAAATTGTATTTGGTATCAGTAAATAAAAATAAACATTGACAGAGAGATAACATGTGTTATAGAGGCTATATGAATAGGTGGGCCTTGGACAAGAAAAGTTTGAAAACCACTGGATTAATCCACAACGTGATGCGATGAATTAAAAGGGCTTGCTTGTTGTCGCCGTAAATAACGTAAAAAAGAAAATAACGTAACTCGCTGCCAAAGGTTCGGCCTTTCAAACGACTGAAGCGTGCATTCTTTATAGGCCTGCGGTAGTAAAATGGCGGTGGTGGTGGTGGAGGAACACAAAGCGTTGAGTGTGTTGAGTGTGTGTTGTGTTTGTTTTGAACTCACTCATTGTTGTACTCGTCCCCCGGCACAGAGGGCCTGAGGACCCTGTCGGGGGTGTAGGAGTGAACGCTGTTGGCCGAGTCATTGAGGTGCCCCCCGGACTTCTCGGACAGCACCAGGGTGGGGGCGTCCTGGGTGCTGTCGCTCTTCTCCACGTTGTTCACCTGAACCCGAACAGGACGCACACAACCAGGACGCCATGTCAGCGGACAACAGTCCCAATCACAACACAAACCTCAACAATAGCCTTTATCAAGAGGAACCGACTTACTTACTTATCTTTTTCTAGTCATCTTTCTTTCACATAATAACTGCCTAACGTGGTTTGGCTAACGAGGAAGAAAGGGTTCTACGTCTTATTTTGTGCGTGAATAAGGGCATGGAATTGAGCAATATTCATTGTTTGCCAGCAGCATTCATGGGAGATAAGAAGGTTATTTCTAAATGATAGCAGAAGACAGAGCGGTAATCATTGGCCAATAATCCAGAGTGAGCATCGGGGCGTGTGATTGTTCTTCACGGTCCACAACCTCCGCAAGAACTCGGATTATGCGCTTGACCTGCTAGTCTAGAAGGTAACGGAAAATGAGTCCAGATAAAAAGCCAAGGTTAATTTCAAATGACACACTTAACTATTACCTCAAAGGCACTTTGAGTTTATAAGATTGCCAATTATCAAAATAGCAAATGTCAACATCGTTTTGCCAATGTTTTTGCCTATAACTTCATCTGCACCTGCAATGGTGCACGTGAAAGACCTTTCCTGTTCTCCAGACAGGAGGGAGAGTTTGCTGCAATACAAACACAGATGGCAAAAAAAACAAGTCCTTCCTGCACGTGCACAGGGTCCTCCATAGAAGTTCCCCGTCAACATGTAACTCAGTAAAAGCCTTCCTGTCCATAATGACATGAGCAGGGAGGAAGTTCGGGAAATATTTGGGAGAGGACATAAATCAAGACAGAATTTGCTATCACATGAATTTAAGAACAAGTGAGTTGGCTAACAACTCAATATTAGTATAATAGCTGCATTTTCATTTAGTAGAAGCCTTTATCCAAACCGACATACAAACGAGGCCAAGAACAATCAAAGCATTTCAAGAATATTAGTGACCACAAAAAGACATAGCAATCACAAGGTACTGCTCACAGGGTTAGTAGGGTTTTTTTGTTAGTTTTTCTTTATTAGTGGTAGTCAAGTGAATAGGAGCATAGCATCCAACCAAAGAACATATAAAGATACATAGAATCTCAAAATGATCTTGTAGCCTTCCATGGTGGGACTTATAATGTTGTTCGAAGACAAAAGAGGGATTCTGCACATTATATGGACCTATAGCTCATTCCACCATTGAGGTACCACATGTAAGCAGAGTCTAGACTGCAGAGGACTTCCACACAGCAGAGGCTGTGCCAGACGCCGTTGACTAATGGAACTCAGGGGGAGTAGGCCGGTGGATTAGGGATGAGATCGGGGGGGTTGCCAATCCAGTGACCTTCCTGAATGCCAGCATCAATGTGCTGAGGTTGGCCAGAGGAAGCCAGCGGAAGGAAATCTAGACTGGCGTAATGTATCTGCTCCTCTGACATGTGGCTTGATTGAACACCAGGAGCAGCAGCAGTGCCGTAGCTCCATTCTGAACAGCTGGTAGCCCTAGTGCCAGTACAGTATCCTGGGCCAAGTGCCACGCTCCATGTTCCCTCAGGAACCGCCTGACCGTTGTGGCGTTGCACAGAGCGAATCTGCAAGATCGAGAGACACATGGTCAGCCACCGTTTACAGCTGCGATCGACCCCAAGACGAGTCAAGCTGAGCAAACACAGAGAGACAATGGTTATTCTGGGGTGGGCTGCTGCCGAGTGCAGCTCCCTCCTGGGAACAGTGGGAACACCACGGTTGAAGTGCCCCAAGAATTTGAACAATGCCCCTCCCTAGGTGCAGCGCAATGTCTGCCGGTAACTGGGAGCAGACTCTGTAAGCAGGGTAAGAATGTCTCAATAGTGGAGGCAGGGAGGTAGCGGAGGGGAAGGGGCTGTGGAGGGAGGTGGTGGTGGAGGAGGAGGAAGGGGAAGTGAGGAGGTTCAGACAGACAGCGGGCTAAAATGTACAGGAGCAAAGGCAGCACAAAGAGGGAAATTAAATCAAGACGGCAGAGAGACAGACAGACAGACAGGCAAAAAGCGTGAAAAACAAACAGAAAGCTACCAAAGACAGCGAGAAGAGAGAGAACAGATACAGAGCTGAGGATTGGAACCATGAGGAACGATGCAGATGTTCTCCCCATAATACTTATTTGTACTAATACTTTTTTTCACAACTTCCAATCGAACCTCGCCGCACTATAATGACCCCACACGCGTGCCACACACGCTCCATCTGCGTAGTAGTAGTAGTAGTAGTAGTAGTAGTAGTAGTAGTAGTAGTAGTAGTAGTAAGGCGTTTGTTGTTTTTCTCTTCTTCCAAGAATTTTAAACCCACTATGAGTCTCCCCTGATGACGTCATGCCACAGAACCAACCCAGGCTGATTAATGAACGAGAGCAGCGTGTGAGGTCATCAAACGTTGGGCCAGGCCCTCAAGACCTCAGCAGCATCGGCGCAGAAGTCGGCGAGTCCTGTTTCAAAGCCGTTCCTCGGGCTCACAATATCAGAGGTGAGCTTAGAGGGGAGCTACCTAAGACTCGTGACTCCCTGATGGCTCTCTGATGGCAAATCACAAATAGTGCCAATTAATATCAATAACCTATTTCTACTGAATTAATTAAATCTTACAGATATAATTTCACCTATAAGAACACCTCGTCTCGCCTCAAGGCACACTGCCTAGAGCGTGAACCACTGTTCTATGCTCGGTGGGTAGGCAGTGATATGAATTGCACCGCATGTACGGTGACTCACTAGTAGAGAGCACTAGTGTCCATAGCACTTTTGGTAACTGCCTGGAAACAAGTCCAAACCTTGTAGTGCCCTTGCAGCGAGCGCCTTACGGGCAGGGCAGGGCAGGGCAGGTTGCTTATCTTGTGGTGTGTTGTGGGTCACACCCGTACCACCCCGGAGGAAACCCACATGGACACGGGGAGAACATACAAGCTCCCCACAGAAAGGCCTGAGTGGAAAGGCCAGGCCACTTGCTGTGAGAGGTGGACATTATAGATATACAGTATATGCCTTCAGCAAACACAAACGATGACTCGTTATTCAGGTAGGAGCCATGTCTGCAAGACCACGGCTCCGTCTGGGCTCCATAATTACACACAACACATGGGTGGTGGTCACAGGATTCACCCAGACCCCGGGTGTCTCATGCTCCGCCTTGTTGCCGTCTGCCCGTCGTTCTGGTCTGGTCTCCCGTCCCGCTGGTGCTGACTGACGGCACCCGCCACCCCCGCCCCCCCCCCCCCCACCGCCACCCGTGAGCACGCTCAATGCAGTATGACTCCCCGGGATTCGCTACCTCAACAACAACACCCTCACCAACACCCTGCTGCCCTCGGTGGCGTTGGTGTTGATGTTGTTGTGTTTGTTGCTGTTGTTGTTGTTGTTGTTGTTGTTGTGTTTGTTGTCGGTGGAGATTTGTAGCGCTAAAAGTGTCCCGGTTGACAGGGACAGCCGTGTTTTCGTTTTTTCTTGGAGATGTGTCAATGTTTTGCAGGTTGTTGAGTTCAAGTGGGGGGATCAACGTAAGTAGCAGTTGCTACATAGTGGCACAGTAAAGCGATATAATCAATAATCATTCAGTACCCCAGGCGTACACACACACACACACACTCCCACATGACATGGACAAGTTGTTGCTGTTTAAAACCCCACAAGGCGGTTCCCTAGAAACCACTGGCCTGCCAACAATCTGTTTGGCTGGTTAATGATCACTCAGAGTGAAACCAGGTAGGAGCCTATGAACACACTCCCATACTCTCACACACACACACACACACACACACACACACACACACACACACACACACACACACACACACACACACACACACACACACACATACAAACATACACAAGCAAATACAGCAACAGCCCCACTTGCACGTACACAGC
Organism: Coryphaenoides rupestris; assembly: GCA_002895965.2. Taxonomy (NCBI): domain Eukaryota; kingdom Metazoa; phylum Chordata; class Actinopteri; order Gadiformes; family Macrouridae; genus Coryphaenoides; species Coryphaenoides rupestris. The sequence goes on from PIJE02000095.1 coordinate 313,863, forward strand.
TTGTATACACACATAGTGCCATGTACCTGGTCAACTGTGCTTGAATTGTACATAGAGCAATAAGAAGGTTGACTTGAGCTCATAAAGACATGGACTTTCAGATCATAAAGATAAACATGGGAAACTCATGACCAAATGGAAGTGATAAAAAACATTCCAAAGTCCAGTCCGGAAACGCATCGGGCAGCAATGCGTCTCGAATTCACTATGCACCGCGACAGTCGATGGGGATACAAATAACGGTGAGCAATTGTTCAAAATGTCCATTGACTACCGGTATTTGCGCATTATCACTTCATAACCCAGTCCGTGTTCCTGTGTCTCTTACCCATTCCTCCACATCCTGGCCCTCGCCGGCCATGGCCCCGGTGGGAGGGGGCTCCCAGTAGATGTTGGGTTTTCCGTAGCGCCAGATCTTGCCGCGCGTTCTGTGTGCGAAGAAGGCAATCACGCCCAAGGCGATGACCACCAGGAATCCACACGCCATAGCAATGCCCTGGGAAAGAATGTATTTTTGGATTTGGGTGAGGGTTAGGGTTAGAGTTAGGGTTAGTGTAAACAGATAAGATGTTCTCTATTCAGTCCAGATGGAATATTGTGGTATTTTCACACACTCTGACACATCTCAAGTGAACCCCTGGTAGAACAATTAGTCAGAACCGGAAAATAAACATTATGAGAGGATAAGCCGTATATTATCAGCGTTCTGTGTTGTACCAGGCACATGCAGTCATGCAGTTCCTTTTGCGCTATCACAAACTGCACTGCCAAAGTGTGCAAGTCTGGTGCTATAGATAAACTGCATCAAAGAATATAATATGTATTCACTTGACCAAAGACATGGGAGAGCTCAACACAATAGTTTTGGCCCCAAAATGTGAAATAATGATCCGTGCAGAAGAAACCACAGATGGTCGATGTGGGCCTACCTCCTGTGGGTCTACGAAGCAATAGTGGTAGAGGTACTGGTTGTAGATGGGAAAGCCGCCCACCCCTCCCATCTGGGAGTAGCTGGTCTGGTACAGGTTCTGGCACATCATCAGCATGGGGTTGTACATCATGCTGGAGGAGCTCTGCGCCATAGGGTTGACCCCCACGATGTACACAATGTTGATGATACCCTGTAGGGGGGGTGTTGTTAGTCATTGGATCACAACTGGAACTCTCCGAATCACTTCTTCCACGTTTTGCTGAATAAATCGTAGAATACAGGAGAAGGACTCAATAAAGGTGTGGTGTACGCAGAGACAGGTCCCAGCCTGTAGGGGGTACCTGCAGGACCGCCAGCAGGATGCTGCTGATCAGGACGCCCAGGTAGAACTTCCGGCAGCGGAAGGTCCGACTTTTGGAGAATGTGGCGATGAAGAGGCCCAGCATGGCGATGAAGTCGATGGCCGCCATGGCGATCATGGCGCCCTTGGCCGCCGAGGGCGTCGGGTAGGAGTTGTAGTAGCCCCCGCCGCCATAGCCCCCGCCGCCGTAGCCCCCGCCGCCGTAGCCCCCGCCGTAGCCCCCGCCGCCATAGCCACTGCCATAGCTGCCACCATAGCCGCCGCTGCCATAGCCCATGCCGCCGTAGCCCATCCCGTACTGCATGTCCCACATCAGGGTGGAGGCCACACACGCAAAGATGCCCACGCAGAGCACGATGATCACCCCCATCATGATCTTCACGATGCCCGGCGGCGACAGCCACTTGTAGAAGAGCTGCGGCTGGTCCTCGATGTAGTAGGAGCCGGGCGGCGGCGGGTACGGGTCATACTCGCCGCGGGGGTCCTGGAAGCTACCCGCCGGCCCGTAGCCTTTGTTGGATGGTGAGGTGTAAGGGGGGCTATAGACGGGCGGGTTGTCGTACCGCTGGCCAAACATGGCTGACATCAGTATCTGGGAGTATCTGAAGACAGAACCAACGGGAAAAGAGGGAAGACCTTTAAAAATGCAAACTCTTTAAAAAAAAAAAAAGGTATCGCGATTTAAAGTGAAGCGTCGTGTCCAAAAGCGGCGGCAGCTGTGAGTCTGTGGTGCTTACGTTGTGTTCTAACGGGGGAGTAGGGCTACGCTAGGAGGCCAGATAAGGAAAGGTGTGGCTATCTGCAGTTAAAGAGATTTGCGAACACACCAGTGAGTCAATGTTTGACTATTGGCAATGGGATTGTAATTCACGGCCATGCCATGCGGCCCGGTAATGCACTGCAGCGTTATTGGGTCACATACATTGGGGGAAAAAGTTGATCATACACAACAACACGGGCAAGGCATCATCACAGACCCAGGGCTGGTTTCCTCCATGAGCAGCCCAACACAACACTACAGAGAGGCTGACCTTAGTCCACAGAGCTGTGCGAAGCAGCAGGAGTCAGAGCGGGCGGCAACAGCGTGGAGACGGCGGTACCAGGATGCAATGAGAAGACCGACAACAACAATACTCCCCTTCTCACATCATCACAGGCTGTGGGAGTCTCCCTCAGTCCCACATACTGTCACACGCCACACATTCATTGGCTGTCCACATCCTGCCCCGTCTGGCTGGTGATTTCAGTGTTTTGGTTTTGAATTGTAAATGTACATTTCATTCTGAGCAGGAATTTGTGGCTGTGCTGTAAGCACATTAACAATGGCCATTCTTACTCTGGGGGAAAAAAGAAAAAAAGCAGTTTGGAGGCGTGGTAAAAGACAAGTGAATTTAAAACAGCGGGGGAAAGTTTTCCCCCCAATGGTAAAGCAGAGGAAAAGATAGAGATTTGAAGGAGGCTATGTTTCACGCAGACCTGAAGTAGTACAATGTTACACTGCATGGACAACGCTTTGTATAAGAAGTCTACAAATACTTGAACATGAACATGACATGAAAGTCTCAAACTTTCTTCAACAAATAGATTTTTCTGCTTAAATACTTATTTTTCTCTCAGTCAGCTTAGTGACATTCAAGGCGTTCTCTCCACCACTGCTACAGGGTCTCCAGGTACCATTTTGCACATGAAAGAATTCTAGGGCCTACTGTCTACAGTGAGGCATAATAACTCTCTCCTCCTTTAGAAGCATTTGGCACACACTGCAGTGGGGGTCTCGCCTGAGTGCCTCCATCCTAGACACCCCCTCCCACCGTCATTCCTTCGTACTCTCTACTCTACTCTCCCTGCAACGCCACTGACTCCTGGCCCCATTGTTCCCAGAACGGGAGGAGGAGGAGGAGGTGGATGGGGGACGATACGTCAAGGGTGCTGGTTGTGAGATGGCTGTTGCCATAGAATCAGGTTGGGGGGGTGGAATGGGGCAGTGTCCAAACAGAGGATCAGACAAACGCTCCTCTGTGTTGGAGGGAGTTGCAGGGAGGGAGTGTGTGTGTGTGTGTGTGTGTGTGTGTGTGTGTGTGTGTGTGTGTGTGTGTGTGTGTGTGTGTGTGTGTGTGTGTGAGGGGTGAGCACAGGTGGAAGATCTGAGTGTCAGGTGTCTTATGAAATCGGGAGTCCCCTTCGATTTCGGCCAGTCAGCTGTTTACCTGGACAGCATTAGCCTAGCTCTGATTGTTCTGCTTGTTGCTGGTGTGTGTGTGTGTGTGTGTGTGTGTGTGTGTGTGTGTGTGTGTGTGTGCGTGTGTGTAAGTGTGTGACAGGAATATGCCATCAATCAACCTGTATGTCGGTTCACCAGGTGCCTTAGGAAGCCATACAGCCAAAATAGAGGGTGCTGTGCCACAGACCATGGACCATGGACCACGCTAAGGAGAGAGAACAGCAGCAGTGGCCTAGAGTTGGCTGACGAAACCCTTGTTTTCGAGCAGTGGCCTGGCAGCAGTGGTGGGTTAGGTCAAACACCCACTGCTCACTGGCTGGCGTACGCTGACAGCACACACACAGAGAGACTCTATCATCGGCTGGTGATCACAGAATACCAGCGCTGCGGTCACATGTCTCTCATCTGTCAGAAACAATTGACCCCACGTTTCATATGTGCTGCTGGGACCCGGGCTCTTCACTTCACTTCATGAAGCACAGCAAGAAAGAAACATGAAGCAGAACTGTGCAAGACGTGTAATAGCAGTGTATTAAGTGTGCCATGTATTGAGCCATGTCTAGAAAAGATCATGACACACACAACGTTTTAGGTAGTAAACAAAATGTGTTCTCAGAGGTTTTAGAAGCGTTCCATGATACTTGTTCCACATGTTATGTCGTTTTCCAGGTCTTGGAAATATAATTCCAATAAAGTTGCAGATCAAGACAACGTTGAACGCTGTTAGGCTGTATGTATGTATGTATGTATGTATGTATGTATGTATGTATGTATGTAAAGGCCTGATGGAAAATACAATTGACCCTTTGCGACATTAGAGTCAGTACATTGTAGTTATTAAGGGTGCAACACAGCACAACACCGCTTTATATAATAGAAACTATTGTTTACCGCCGCTGTTAGACTAGACCGTTATTTGCGTCGGCTCTCATATGAAGCACGCAGAGTAAAGGCATAAAAAAGGCTTCGAAATTATCATCTTTTTAATGTTACTTCACTGTTTTCTTCACCAAGACCACCACCACCACCACCAGCAGCAGCAGCAGCAGCAGCAGAAGCAGCAGGTACATTTAAAACTCTTACCTGCTGGTGGCCAGTAAGTAGTGGCAACTCCCGCTTTCCTGGGCACCCCCCAAAAAAAAAGTATAGAGCAACAACTTCCAGCTAAATATGACGGACAGGTTCCGACATAAGCCCACCTCGCTGCTCCGGAGACTTTATTCAGCGTCGTCGGGTCAGAACGGCGAAAGAGCGCAAATTCGTAAATCAAATTTTTCGAAGTTGATTTGGTTCCCGTCTCGCGAGACTTGACTCGGACTCCGCACACAGCGCAGCTCTGGAGAACAAGTGCTTTGTTCCGCTAGTCGTGGTACGCACCTACCACGCACCTCTAGGACTCACTGGACTCTAGGACTAGGTCGTTTTTTTATTTTTTTTTTCCTATTTTAAAATTACATTGTGTGACTCTATAACGCATTGATAGTTTTGGTGAAAAAAAAATTGTCTGAAGAATCTGAATCTGAATCTGAATCTAGTTACAAAATGTGTGGACGACCTTTTTGATGTGCCACACAAAGGCGTACAGCGCCCTCGTGTGGATGGTGTGGGTTCGTGCACACACGATCTTGCACAGGTCAAGCCCGAGCACTACATGCAATCCTTGGATAATGTTGTCTGCTGAGTGTCTTTATTTCTATTCATTTTTTTTTTCCTGTTAAGGCTTGGGTTGACATTGATTGTTAAGAGGCCGGTAGTGTAAGTTAAAAAATAAATAAATAAAAGGATAGAAATGTATGGATCACACATTATATCACACATACGCATTTACACACATTTATTTCACACATTCTGATATTTTACAGTTGACATAATTAACGGGCACAGGCGGCAAGAAGTACGAGTGTAGTGGGATGTATCCTTGATCTGTCTCAGAACATCTAGCCTACAGACACATCACACATTATTTTACATTCATTTAAGTACACAAATATTTAAACCCTTTTAAATGTAAAACAATCTATGGTCAACAATTGAAATACCATTACGTTATACATACAAATGTTTACAATAGAAAGATAATAAAATAACCTTTTTATACATCAAAGGTTGAATATCTAAACCCTGGCAGAATTTGGTGAAAATCTACAGTAGTAGTAGTAGTAGGCTTGTGAAAAAAAATCATGCAGAATATTCTTTGATGGCTCTGTCTAGAAAGATAGTCTAGACATAGATGTTAAACATATTTATCCCATCCGGTTTATTAAAAATACATCCATTTGCTGTCATCCGTGCTGAATTACAAGACATATTATTGAGGGGCTGTTGTTGATCTGTGCGTGTGTGTTTGTATTCACATTCATGACAAAATAAAAACATAAACAAACATGCCATGGATCACGAAGAAACATGCTGCCGTATTCTGATTGGCCAGATGAGAATTGTGAAGAGGGAAACTGCTGCTACCAGGGCCACGCCCCCCGTTACAATTACCATGACGTCATGATAGAACCAAACACAGTCTGAACAGCAAGCCTCTGAGCTGTGGGAGAGGCAAGCAGAGAAAAAGCATCGACTGTTAACTGGACTGACATGAAGGAACAGAAACGAGCGAGACATGATTATCTGTATGGACACGATGTCATCAATAATCACCTATTTTTTTTTTTAAAGGTCCACTTAAGACATATTTGAAACATTTAAATCACTCAGTACTCGATATTGATATTGTCATATGCTGAAATGTAACAATTTCATTCTATTTGTGCCGCAACGCATGTTGCCCTCCTTGACTGGATATGATGCAAAAACAGAGATGGACTCCCTATTCAGTCCCTATTTTTTATTTTATTTTATAGAAAACTAAGTCCAGTCGCCACAGTTTCCACATGAAACACATTCCAGGTGTTGAACCTGGAATCCAGGGACTGGCCTCCCAGGAGCCTCACCTGCAGGGTCGCAGGCTCTGGATCAGCATGACCCCGGCTCCGTTGGCCAGCTTGTCTGTGAGGCTCATCGACCCGTAAACAAAGGCTCCACTTTGCTAGAAAACCGAGAGAGACCACATGGTTAAAGTAAATGGAAGGTTACCATCAAAAGGCCATACATTTTAACAGACATGTTGTTACTCCAAAGTGGTTTACAGTGAATTAATATCGGCATATAATTCGCCGTGAGGCATTGTAGAAGCCAGCCACATATGTAAGTCTCCTGTGTTTTCCATTTCATATGGTATTGTATTGCTAACTGCATGTCAAGTGGTGGGCGTGTTTGCTAGGACTTGGGCGTGGTAATGGCCGTGGTCATATGTGATTGCGTTTACCTGTTCAGGTTTTTTGGTTTGACAGAGAGCGGGAGTGAGCTTCCACAGTCCTGCACGCCAATTCATGATTCGGTAATTGGTAACATTTAGCATTTTTGCGTGTTTATGACGAAAAAGAAGAAATGGTCAAACGCATATTTTGGAAGTGGATCTGAATTCTTCTAATGATGCAAGTCACAGTGTCTTAACTCCAGTATCTCAGCAGCTTGTGTGGATTGCCGAGCTGCTACAGGCATCTGATGAAGCTACCTATACATGTAAATCGAGGACCTTGGGCATCAACCCCAGAACCTTTGGACTTGGATTTGAAGACACCATAACCACCACACTATCCTCCTGTCCCTCTGAAGGGATAGGGAGTGTTCAGCTGGTTTCTTTCCAGGTAGTGAGTAGACCATGAAGAGAGGACAAATAATGGACATGGTGCCAGAGTGCTCAGAAGTATCACTTACCAATGTACCATAGATATGTGATACTGATATTGCTACGCTGGTTGGACATGGGATCTTCCATACACTGATTAAATACACTGACTTGATGATACATCTTTGATTATTTGATATCCCACGTTCACAGTTCAAGTGCCAAAATCAGCTAAATGTTAACATGCCAACTTTTTTAAACATGCCATTCAGCATGTGGCATTTCCCCCCAGATATTGTGGAATTGTGGATATTGTGGAGAAATGTCCTCTGTAAATGATGATAATAATGGACCCGGTCTGGATGAACTCCCACAATGAACACACAATGTCAGGCTGCTGGCGCGCGGCAGGAACCAGAGGCTCAGGCGGAGGTCTTACCGTCTGTTCCCCGATGAGCTTGGCCGTCATGGAGAGCGACATGACCAGGATGGTGGCGGAGCCGGAGCCCAGCAGCGCCGCCGCACCGTAGATCCGCCCTGCACCGATGCCCTCGTCCACCAGCACCCAGGAGGTGAAGCCCAGCACCAGCAGCAGGCCCAGGAGGTAGGTCACCTGAGATGGCCACCAGAACCCTCCTGGTCACTGCAAGCTCTGATCACTGACTCTGATCACTGACTCTGATCACTGCGCTATCCATGAACCTGCTAGTGCCTAAGAGGTTTCATACAATTTTTGATATATATTTATTTTCACGTAATAGTATGTAATTGCATATGATGCAGTCACATCAGCCCTTTTCTAGGTTAAAAATAATAATTTTCCTAAAGGGAAATTAATATTTAAAATGTAATATTTATTTAATTTTACATTAGGAACAAATGAGTATATATTTTGTAAGACAATAATATTTCATAATGTAATAAAAGATAATATCATTATTGAATATAATTAAACATTGTTTTGTGGCAAGGAAATATCTCGTTAGAATTTTTTGTTGATTTAATTTGAAGTTTATTTCTTTGCATAAGCTGAACGCCTCTTGTTAATGAGAGTTTCTCTGCAACAGGTTCCCTTTCATCTGTTTCAGTACGCTGCTGGGACAGCACCCATAGACTGACAATAAATACTATATCTATCTAATACAATTATGTCACATAGTTTATGCGTTGCAATCATGAAAACGTGGTTCCTCCAGTTCTCATCTTTCTCTTTCCTCGACAACAAAGCGAAGCACAACAACAACAACAACAGAGAGTGAGAATGAGACTCACACTGATGCCCACAAGGCGACTGACGGGCTTCATGAGCAGGGAGCAGGCGAGCCCGCTGACGTACATCACCAGAGGGACAATGGCAATGGAGTTCTGAGGAGACACACGCAGCACGCTGAGACGCTGTCCGGGACTTGGTTCTCTGTGAGGTGATGTGTCATGTGGTTCGGTGGTTCTACCTTTGGCAGCCGCAGTGAGTCAGTGAGGTAGACAGCGATGTACGTCTGGGACATGTTGACGATCAGCCGCGTGCACATGTACAGGAAAGCCACCTGGATCCGAGGACAGAGAGACAGTTATTACAGCTGAATTACAGCTCTGCCCCATGAGATCTGAGGGGGGAAGCAGCATTACTATACTATATAGTTTCAGCAGAGATCCCATTATCAGGTGTAGGTCTCACCTGATAGAACGCTGGCAGCTTCAGCCAGTGCTTCCACTGCAATAAGGGTGGGGGTGGTGAGGGGCCACAGGCTGGGGGTGAGGGTGAGAGGTCATGGGGCGAAGGGATGACCAGGGGCTGTCTCTCCCCCTCTCTAGCAGAGACCGGCTGCTCTTTGGTGCCCACGTGGAATATGAGGGAGGACAAGGCCCCGATAGCCAGGACGATCAGGACCAGGTTCTTACAGAGAGGAGAGGACACACCATCACTTACCACGACTATGCAGTGGTGGAAAGTATCTCAGTACATTCCATGCAAAATTGAAGCAATTAACACATGAATGCATCAATACCTATAATCCAATATTATAATATATATGATTCTAAAATGACCATTCTGCATAATGAGTACTTTTACTTTTGGTACTTTAAGTACATTTTGATGCTTATACTTTTACACTAGACTTTTACTTAAGTGACATTTTATCGTATGTTTGGTGCTCATGCATGCATTGGGGTTGGCTATCAAGGGTTGGACACTCTACCATATACGTCCAATATGAGGGAGCAGTACTGGTTGACTTTCCGTGTATTTAAGATGTTAAGACTGGCCCTCGTGAGTCTTACCCTGAACAAAGGAATGTCCATCGCCCCGAAATGGTCTGGGACGGAGGCTCCACTGATGCTCTGGTCCTGGAAGTGGAAGAGAAGCCAGGCCACAGCGTACACGGTGATGTTGGCCACCACTGTGAACGCATACCTGTGGAAAAAACAGAAAATACTACGTTGTACTGCGCCTTGTAGTGCCTTGTCTTCGAGGAATTGCACCACATCTTTGAGTTGCAGTGGTACACACAACACAACGAACACTGCAAAACTTCAGTTAAGCTTTGATCCATTTTAAAAGCGGGTCGACTCTAGTTCGCTAACATGGGCATAGTTTTTAGTCGACTAGACTCTCAATTTAATTGTATTATTCATTCAACTGTATGAATGAAGAAATAATAATAAATAAATAATATCTACTGTGGTGGACTACTAATCGAACAGCGTGAGCAGCTATTTATAGTGTGACTATTAATATATACTATTTATAGTGTGATTTACTTAGCCTACAAACACACAAATGCACACGCAGAAAGTCATGTTTCTCAATTTCCAACCAAAGTGTTAATAACCATAAGCCTTGTATACAATATTTGCCTATGTGTAAATATATTGCTGTTGTGACAGATGCTGTAAACACAGTCGATTCATGTCAGATGAACATGTGAATTATCTTTGTTCCAGGATGGGGCATTTTGTTGTTCTATAAAGTATTATCCTGTGTATCATCGACAACATGATTTTTTTATCGTTTGTTTTGTTATGGATACATCTAAATCACATTCACACATAATTACGCCACTGTTCAATTATATTAGTATTTCTATTAACATCGTTTTGCAATTATAGGCATATCATCAAAACAGTTGTAACTAAATATTTGCAGTACATTATTGTTGCCATACGGTGGTGCTGTGGTCCAGTGTGAGGCAGGACCTTAGAATGCTCTTCATGAAGCTCAGGGAACTTACTGTGTATCTCTAGAACATTAGAGAACTGACAAGCTGAGCTATTATTCCACTGTATTTCAATACAGTCGAGCGGTAACACGAGGATGGAGAGCTGGTGTTTGTGGTGTTGCGTGAATAATATTGTACAGAAAGCAATACATAAGTAAAAGTGTGGTGTGTGTGTGTGTGTGTGTGCTGTGGTGGCTGGTTAATAATAGTGTTCGGGATCTTCTGATTCTCTAGTAGCCACTGAAATTAAAAACCAAAACCGATTTGAACAAACGTGTGTCAGAATCAGATCCAGAAACAGCTTTATTGCCTTAGTTTTTGCAAACAAGGAACGTGCCTTAGATATGATACAAAAAAATGCTAAATATACAGTATATACTGTACAGTAGGCTTAACTCAACCATTCCGTCCAAAGTAGGCCAAGTTAGGGCTAAATGGATGCTTTCTGGATTATGTAACACACAATATAAACTGCCCTCTTTTCCCCGGTGACCCTTATCAAGAGGCCATATAGACACATACAAACCCTTATGGGTTGGTCTGACCCGTAGTGACTGACACATGCAGCATCTCTTTGTAAGAAAAGATCAGCACAGATCTATTGTTATGATTATTATGTTGATGATGGTTATTATTATTATTATTATTATTATTATTATTAATAATAATAATAAAGTAGGCTATAGATAATGATAGTGAGTGAGTGAGTGTGCGGTCACCTGTAGGCGGTGAGCTCCACCTTGGCCTGGTCGCCGGAGACCAGCTCTGGGATGAGGGAGAGGTGGGAGATCTGTGTGGCGGCCCAGCCGAACTGGAAGACCACGATGAAGGGAGAGAAATACGTGAGCTGGGCCCACTGCGGCGTGTCGGCGCCACACGCCAGACACGGAGAGAAGACGAAGCCGAAGGAGAGGAGCACGCACAGCGTCCCTGGACACAGCGGCACCCGGTATGGATGAGTAGCGCATTGCAAAATAAAATACTTTCATGTATAATTAAAGTGTATTACTGTTTACTACTACTTGACTATTTATTCCGACTTAAAAGAAATAGGTTTATTAGCCTTGCTTAGGCCTATTTTGTTCCTGTACATTTGTTTAAGATTTTAAGCAGATTTTAAATATTGTACTTTGTATTATTATTGCATTTATTATTTTTGCATTTCTTTAAATGTGCAACATATAGTAGCCTACTTACCTAATAAATGCCATGTTTTCCTCTTGCCGTATCCCAAGATGCCAGCCGTCCTGTCGGACTCGTACCCGATGAGAGGCGTGGCCACTCCGTCCGCTATCTGACCAATCAGCAGCAAGACGCCCGCGGCCGTGCCGTCCAGGCCCAGCACGGAGTGGTAGTAGAGCAGCAGGTAGGTGAACCACAGAGACGCGCACAGGTCGTTCAAAAAGTGTCCCACCGCGTAACACAAGCGTCTAATGACCGGCAAAGACCGCCCAGAAGACACGGGACTTTCCATTAGATTTCGGTGATGGTAAAAAAAAAGAAAAAAAAAAGAAAAGGAAAAAAAAGGTACAATTCAAGACGCAGTTCTGTTTAATGGTTAATAGACTAATGGACAGCGTAGGTGAACATTATGTGCAGTGTCTCCACAATAAAGCTCTCCAAAAAAAACGAACCGTAGGAAACCTCGGTAATGGAAGGATGGAGAGACGCTATGCAAATCTGGGTCGCTAGTAATCGATCTCTCGGAACGATTTGTGCGTCCCCCAGCATCCACCCGCGGCTGCTGTCTGATGGATGGCTGGTGGACGTGGATTGCTATATACGGGCGGAGAGGGGAAGAGCGGTCTACGTACACACGCATGGACAGCGTTGTCTTAATGCAAATGACTAAAACGTGGGCCAGAATAACTCCAAACACTCGTGGCATTACGGGTACTCAGAATAATTGGTTCCTCTTTCGTTGGTCACATGGTGAGTGATTCAGCATCGAACCCGGTTCCTCAAATCCTGCCCATCCAACTGAATGCACCTTTCACAGTATAAGGTTTTCACCAACACAGACAGGTGTATGTAGACATGGTGAACTTTGTTAGAAAAACATTTTATGTATTTATAATATATTAGTCCACATCTGGCATATGTATCCTCATTAAGGATTAGACACACATTATTGTATGTGACAAAAAAGGTTCTTGAATCATCTTGAATCTATTCCATGTCAACAATGTTTCTGTGGATTTTGGAAATGTTGGTGAGCTTCAAGCATCATACACATTTTTTTTTTTTTTAAATAAATTTCACTTCTCCAAAAGACAAAGGGCCTATATGTTGTCTGTCAAATGCTCACGGGTCGACTGTGGTAGTATAGTGGCGAAGCAATCTTGTCAAGTGGACACATGAGGTCTTCATTGTTCTGTCGGAACAGCGCAGCATTCATATGGTCCCATATAGAAGTAGCTACACTGCAGAATCCTTACTCGAGATGAACATAACGTGGAGAACAGTGCCCCGCATTCACCTTCACTTAGGCACCTTCATTTAAAAAGCACCATATACACAGAACTACAGTAGTTGGTATTGAGGGAAAAGGCCAATTCCAGTAGCATCCGGACGCTTCTCCTTTTGAGACCAAAGCCACACCAGCAGACACTATCTTGTAATGCATTGACCTTTAACCGTGCCTTCTTGAGGGGGGGGGGAATGTTGTTAGAAAATGTTTTGTTATAAAGAAGATCATCAGGTGAGTGTTCCAGCGTAGAGTCATCCCGGCGGGGTCACATCTTGTGGCGTGCAGAGGAGCGTCACCGCAGACGGGAGTCAGGTGACTCGTCCCCAGGCGGCCGGTGACGTGATGCGAGTCAGCAACAAGCGACGTCACTTCGCGGCGCCACAACGGATGAACGCACACACGTTTGTGGTCAAAAGAAGATAAAATCTCATTGCGGCACACTCACTTGAGCTTTAAACATTTTACTTGGAAAGGCACAAACTATGATTTCCTGGGAAATTATTCTCGATGTAGGAAATAAAAATTGAACGACATTATACTGTTCCATGTAAATTCACAACATTTTCGGCCATACGTACGTAACTCAGAGTGATATATATTTATATATATAAGCCTTGCGAATGACTTCCTAGATCAGTCTTTATTAAGTTGTTTTCTTAATTGTTAATTTCAAACCTAAAATTTCACTGTACTTTTTCATTTTCTCCAAAAGTGCAATAATAGTAATAATAAGAGAGCTTAATATCAGATTCTCTCAACCTTCCACAGTAGCTGAGGCCAGTGACTGTGCTACAAAGACCACATTGACAGACAGAAAGAAAGCCAGTATGAGGAAGGAAAAAAAAACAAAAAAACATTATAAATCCAGAACACTACAACATAAAAGTAAGCTTGTTTTCAATCCAGGGAGTCCACTTTGAAAACTGAGGATTCAATTACAAAAAAATAAAAGAAAAAAATAAACATGACATAAAATCCTCCATATTCCTGCTTCATGGCTGAAATGCGTCCTGTGTCTCTCAGTGATTGCAGACTTGACATTAGTATAGTTCATGCGTGCGTCTTACGTTGATCCCACAAATAAACTATGTTGATGAGGAGCGCATGTCCCACCCTCACCGCTCTCCTCCTCCACCAATGGCTGCCCGTTGAAACAATGCATGTTCTTTATGGAATCTAGAATACAACAACTGTTTCAAACAGTATATATATATATATATATATATATATATAATTTTTTTCATATTCACGTCGGCGGTATTCGCGCTCTCATTGTTACAACTTTGCACTTTTTTTGTAATCCATAAGCCACTCCTGCAACGCCTCCACCCCACCGCACCGCCACCTGCACCCCCAACCTCACCCTCTCTGCTGCAGCACAGGGCTTCTTCTCTCCATGGTAGAAAAACTAAAAGAAAGGGACCCCGAGTCTGTTGCCAAGTCAGTAGGACCACAACATTCATTTACTCGCCAGTAGCCAGAGAGTGAGGAGGGGGGGGGGGGGGGGGGGGGGAGGAGAAGAGGGCAAGAGACAGAGTGAGTGAGCAAGAAAGCGAGCGGTCCGGGCTGAGAGTGAAAGTGGGAGAGAACGTGTGTGTGTGTGTGTGTGAGGGGGGGGGGGGGCTGGAGAGAGAGAGAGAGAGAGAGAGAGAGGGGGGAAGGAAGGAAGGAAGGGGAGGGGTGGTGTAAAGGGAGAGATGTTGCCATCTTCAATGCGGCCACCGCCACAGCATCTTCTGGTTTAAAACTTGACAGTGAGCTGAATGTTTCAAGTTCCCTCTGGGGTCCTCTCTCTCTCCCCCTCTCTCTCTCTCTCTCGTCTTGGTCTCGCTCACTTGTGCCTCTGGAGGGCTTTCCTCTTTCTCCTCTTGAAGAAACAACAGCACCTGGGAGACGGGAGAGCAGACATTTTACAGCGTCATTAACAACAACAAAAAAGTTTGAATATTGGTTGTGGGCAATTGTAAAATAATTCCACTTTAAGAAAATGAATGAATACCCCCTTAATACAATTAAGTAAATCTGAATAGTAGCATAGAAACAAGATTGGTACAATATTTTTCCAATAAGGGTAAATGTATATATTATTAAGTATTTTAATATATATATATACACACATCTTGGAGGGGGTACATTAGTAAACATAGCTTGAGAACACCTGCCCTATTAAAATCATGTCAGAATATAACATTGGCCCTTCGTCAGAACCTTAACCGCCGCAGGTGACAGTTCTGGTGTGCTGCATAAATCATCATCTGTCAACTTGTTATATCAAGCTTGTTTATAACACAAACACCATGTGTCATTTGGATCAGGACACGTCATCACACACAACAGCATTTTAACTCAATCATTCAATACAAATAAAAAACATTGAATAGCCAGCAAGAGATTTGTGGATAAATGTGTTCTTAATAAATCCAAGACTGGGTTAATCTAAAATGGTTTATCGCATTACCAATGTATGGTTTCACCTAAATGCTGCATGTGCAACATGCGTGCCTTCCAGTAAATAGTAAATGCAACCTTGGATGACACAGCCTCCTACCAGACCCTCATTGGCTCTTACTTGGTTTCATCGGCGACCTCCACCTCGGTGGGTGCGGTGATGGGGGCGTTGGAGTGTCCGGCGGTGGGGTCGTCCGTGTTCAACTCGCCGTTGGTCGAGCTCATCACCTGGACGGGCAACAGGGTGCAGGAGACACGGGGCTTAACCACAACATCCTCCGCAACTGGGAGGGAGAGTGGTGCATGGAGAGGTGAACATATATAGATATACTAGAACTATAGACTGTTAGAAACTAATAAACCATTCACATATTAATTATCTATTAAAAAAAACAACTACCCATCATTCTAAGAGGTTCTGGTCAACCATTTAATCTGGTACAATGTTGCAATTTATAACCAACCGTCTGGCGTCGTAGTCATCATTTGGAGGATGTAGTTCAATAAGCAGACACTAGGTGGCGCATATACCCAATGAAGTACATATCTAAAGAATCTACAAACAAAAACTATGATGGCCATCTTAAATGTGGCACAATGGAAATTTGCTGACTACAGTGATCCAACAATTTGTCACGCATAAATATATCAAACAATATACAAAACAAATGTGGATGTTTACAATATAGTTATTTTGCACCAAGACACTACCAGATGGAAGTGCAGCACGTCGGTTGTTAGCAGTTAGCTTGTGCTACACGCGTGCCCACTTTTGAGCCAAAGTGCCTTGATTCAACATAACTATGGTGCAAAGACCCCTAGCCATCTCTAAAGCACCCGGGGGTTATTTTGCTCTGGTTTCTCTAAGGGAGGCAACACTTGCACTCTATGCCATAGAGCTAGCAGGGGGACGGGCTTGAGTGTCCTCAACGTTAGTCTGCCTGTGACCAGCCCACAGCAGACAACCAAGAGCTGGACAGCGAGAGAGAGAGAGATAGAGAGAGAGAGAGAGAGAGAAGAGTGTTGACCGGCCTCACCGGTACGAGGCCAATAAACACTCCGAGGTCTGATAGCTAAGAGGTGTTTGGTTGGTCGGACAAGCATACGGCAAGTAGACAATAAGGAGGCGGGGGCGGGGGGGGGGGGGGTTTGCAGAAAGGGAAAAGAAAAGCATTGAGACATCAAAACACAGTGCCATGCAGCAGTTCATGCGTTAGCCATGCAGCAGCAGCAGCAGCAGCATCAGTACCTGAACAGAACCCCCCAGCCGCTCAGCTGTGAGGTGCGACCCCAGAGTCTCCTTATTGGTCACGGGGGTGGGCTGAGACTCACTTCCTTTGGGCTCAGGCGACTGACGCATAATAGAGCAAAACACAGTGGAGGCAGGTGGTGTGGGCGGAGGCAGAGGAGCGGTGAAGTGTGAGTGGTGAGTGGTGAGTGGGGGGGGGGGGGGGGGTGAAGTGTGAAGTGTGTGCATGTGTGCGTGAAGTGAGTGTGTTTGCGGGGTATGAAGGAGTAGGGTGAGGGGAGTAAATAGAAATAAGGAAGAAAAACAAACAAAACAAATACATTTTTTTTTAAAGACAACTCCTAAGCAGAAGCAGGCCCGTCATGGACAAACTATGTTAATCAGGGGGAGGGGGGGGGTAGCAAATACATACGTGAAGCACAGATCAAAACACACTCATAATGTCATGCAGGAATATCAATGCAAATAGCCTTGATCAGACGCGTCACCTGGGAAACCACCGGGGACCCCAACACTACAAGGGTTGGCAAAAGTTGTAAATGTGAAAATATCTTTTCGAACTTAAGACTTATTATTCTATTCTGGGTTAAGAGCAAGCCACGAGCCAAGAATAATTTGCCAATGTGGCCGGATTTCACAGCCATCACAGTAGCCATTTCTTCCCCAGTTTGGGACTTTGGACACTCCAGGGACAGAGGAGACACCTCCTCTGAAGACTTATGGTACAAACATGCCTGCCCCATTATCTCCAAGCATTATATCTCCTATAAATCCATAAATACAACGGGTTCATTTGTTTGACACAACGCATTATCTTCCCTGGTTTTATCTCCTTCTGCGTGACTCCAGATTGTCAGATTTATAAGGGCGGTAAACTGCATGATGCTTCAAGCACCACAGCCATGCCCGTGCTGAAGGTGCCAAGAGTCATTAACAGTCTAGAGTCCACAGTGATAAGTCAATCATAAAACCCTTCGGCCCACTTTAAAATGGCTCTACGGGAAGGCATGAGGCAAGGCTTCTCTCACTGGACAACCTAATATATAATCTAGTACCTTTTTCCCCTTGGAAAACTTTTTTTATTTTTAAATAAGTAATTTCTGATAATGCCACAGGATCAAGGCTTTTATAGCATGCTAATAAATGGATTTGGAACAGAAGCGGGTGGGGGGGGGGGGCGCGGGGGGGATCAAATGTATCATTTGTCACACTAAGCATAAAGCCACTGGTATGAACAATGCATTTAGCATTTTCAACTCATGCATGCAATGACTGGAGCTTAGAGTGGCAGTGTGTGTAGGGTTCATGTCTCTATCTGAAAGCAGTGCCATGTTTCACAGCCCACTGAGTCACAAACATCAGCGCAATTCAGCGGCAAATATACTCTATTTTTATTTGCTTTTTAAAATCGCCTTTTTAGCCAACAGATTTGAAAGGCGATAACGGCAGAGAAGGGTCATGCTTTTGAATAAAGTGGTAGCAGTCAACCACGACGGCAGAGATGCACGGCAGCCATTTTGTCAAGGAAGTTGCGGCGGTGCACTGGTGACGTCGAGGAGGAATCCTGACTGACAGGGTTAGTCAGTCCGTGTGTGTGTGTGTGTGTGTGTGTGTGTGTGTGTGTGTGTGTGTGTGTGTGTGTGTGTGTGTGTGGCAGCAGTAGGTAGGGAGCTCACCGGGTTTTTGGTCTGCTGTTGTGCTTTGTCTCTGCTGGGCTGCAGGGGCGTGTCGCTGGGAATAGGGCCTATAGGTGTGGGCTGTGACCGACCAGATTGAAAAGGCAGACGGCATGAACAGGAAGGAAGAGGAATTGGAACAGGATTAAAGCACCCCAACAACAGTAGGCCTACTGAGAAATGTGTTTTTAATCGATGAATCCAAGCGATTCATTTTCATCCAAAATGTAATTTGATGGCTTTGGATGGAATACTGAATGCAAGATATAGTAATATACCCTATTTTCCTTTAACTTATATTAATCACAATTATTCAATCATTACATATATGACATTCCCCATAGAATGATATATGCTCCTAACATAATGGCAGAATTAAAAGTCAATATAAGTCACTCAGTGATGTTATGTTGTCATTAACTCATATAAGTCACTCAGTGATGTTATGTTATTAACTCATGGAAGACACTCATGGATGTTATGTTATTATTAATTGATATAAGTCACTCAGTGATGTTAGGTTGTCATTAACTCATACAAGTCACTCAATGATGTTATGTTGTTATGGAAGTCACTCATTGATGTCATGTTATACTCATGGAAGCAAAGCCGCCACTGTGGACAGGCAGCACATGGTGCTGTTGAAACGCTTGGCAGAACAGGGCAAATGATAAAGAGTGGATGATGGTGAGGGGGAACTCACAAGTGGCTTGCCGACCCAGTCGTATTCGTAATCAAACACATAGCCGTTCCTGTCGAACAGATCCGTGAAGAGTTTCCTCAAGTAATCGTAGTCTGGCTTCTCGAAGAAGTCCAGCCTCCTTACGTAGCGCAGGTACGTAGCCATCTCTTCTACGAGCACAGGACATTGTTTCAGTTATTCAGAATGTATTGGAGCGGAGTGATAATAACAAATGATTAATGAGGAGTCAAAGAGACACAGTAAAACCAAGGGGACATGTCCCCACTCCGCTGACCTGGGAAGCTTTCACAAAGCACTTCGATGGGTGTAGCGCGTTTAGTGTCTCCAATCTTCTGATAGCGCTCCTTCAAAGTGTCCGCCTGGCAGGGAGAGGAGAGCAACCATTATCTTTCACCCACCACCGTGTCAAAATTAAGTGGTACCAAGGACATATATTCAAATGCGGGCCCCATGCTTAGTCGTGGTGGGCACTGTAAGTGTGACTAAAGACACGTCATTTTGTTGCAGAGGCATGCAAATCTTCTCACGACCAGTCCACAAATCTCAAGACCAGTGGAAATCCCCGGGGAGTGTTATCAGGATCCAAAATGTAACAATGTGGATGTTCTGTGAAACTTTGTACATCTTTATTATTGTCAAACTAACTAACTAACTAATTTGATATTACAGTTACAGCTTGTACTGTGAATAGTCCATAGCACCTACTAGGCTACAGGGAAAGTGCACATTCGACATTGACGTGCTTTTACTTCATGTAGGCGGAAGAGAAGTAAAGCGCTCTCAGACTGCATATACAGTAGATAGTGGTCATTTATTATGCAATGGAAAGACTTTCCGCATCAAAAAGAGCGTGAAATCTATGAGGAGATACGAGAGTCCATGATTCAACGTCGCGTGTGCAGTTGCACCGTAGCCATGTCGATGCTGTGGCTTCAACTAGGGCAGTCTTAGGGTGATTGACAGTGAGTGACTCCCAGACTAAAGGATTCCGGGTTCGATTCACAATGTCCATAGGGACGCATCCGAATACGAATACGTTATTCAGATAATACGTTATTCACCGGATATTTGCGTGATTATTCAGAGAAAAAAAAAGTCTGCTACATGACTGACTGACTCTGGATCACTGTTTATTCAAATCCATCCATCCATCCATCCAGCCGTTCCCAGTCCAGACGAGATTTATAATCCCTCCAGCGGGTTCTGGGTCTGCCCCGGGGTCTCCTCCCAGTTGGACGTGCCCGGAAAACCTCTGAGGGGAGGCGCCCGGGGGGCATCCTAATCAGATGCCCGAACCACCTCAGCTGACTCTTTTCGACGCGGAGGAGCAGCGGCTCTACTCCGAGCTCCCTCCGGATGTCTGAGCTCCTCACCCTATCTCTAAGGCTGAGCCCAGCCACCCTGCGGAGGAAACTCATTTCGGCCGCTTGTATCCGCTATCTCATTCTTTCAGTCACTACCCAAAGCTAGTGACCATAGGTGAGCGTTGGAACGCAGATGGACCTGTAAATTGAGAGCTTCGCCTTCCGGCTCAGCTCCCTCTTCACCACAACGGACCGGTACAGCGGCCGCATTACTGCAGACGCTGCACCAATCCGTCTGTCCATCTCCCGCTCCATTTTGCCCTCACTCGTGAACAAGACCCCGAGATACTTCAACTCCTTCGCTTGAGGCAGCAACTCATTCCCAACCCGGAGGGAACACTACACCGTTTTCCGGCACAGAACCATGGCCTCAGACTTGGAGAAATATTCAAATCCATTCATATCATTGTGGATGGCAACAAGCTACAAATATTCTTGCAGCATCGTACCTTGATTTAATTAATGCTTAATTCACACCACGTCACGCCAAGTTTTGGAAGTTGCAGACAAAAGCCCAACATCGGAGGCTCATCGTAGCGTGGTCCTAGTGCCGGTCGTGAAATGTGAACTGCTTATAATGCGTTCAAGGGGCTCGCCGATGCGTTGCAGGATATCTAGAATGTTAAATATCTGGACCTGTCGGGGAGCCAGGGGCGTAAGTACAGACAGTGCTGGCAGTGCGATTGCACTGGGCCCCCAATCCAACCGCGCGAGTAACAGTTGCTGTTGTTTTGTTGGTTGAACAGACACTGTGCACCTCATCCACGAGCTGCTCATTAATGACATGCATCAGTCACCCACTATCACTTTGCCTAAAAGTGTTTGCTAAACGACTAAATATCAGTAGTAGAACAGTAGTGATGTTGCATATATGGTGGAATCCTAATAAAGATAGCCCACTGTACCTTTAGGCCCTGCCAGGGAAGGCTCCCACGCAGGAAGTACATGAACATGTGACCTAATGCCTCCAGGTCATCCCTTCTGCTTTGCTCTGGAAACATGGGATAGAAGACAAGTTGGTCAAACAGAAATACTGGGCAATACAGCGCCATCAGTTGGACTGATAACGCTGTAAAGACAGTGCTTGTGAAAACGTGGAAACCTAATTTAATTAAAACCAAGATGACTCACTTACAAAGGTACGCATCATATCTCCCAAAGATCCCCCCCCCCCCCCAGGAAATAAATGTGTAATATGAAATAGAATATGAATTAATATCAGCACAGCTCTTGTTTGTGCTATATCATCCGTTTTAATTCAAACCCGTTAAGTCAATCCCAAAACGGGTCAAAAGGTTGGAATCAGGATAATGAATCCAAGCCAGCCAGGTCATGCGCTCATATCACACACACACACACACACACACACACACACACACACACACACACACACACACACACACACACACACACACACACACACACACACACACACACACACACACACACACACACACACACACACACACACACACACACACACACTCTCTCTCTCTTGAGCTCAATAAATTCACAACACATTTAGTCGTCAGCTTGCCTCCTATAGTGAGGCGACAGCCTCAGGCTCCTACATTGCTTCATGTACAAATGTAGGTTAGCGTGAGGGGCTGGATGACATGGTTGTAGTCCGGGGGAGCGTGCCTCACCTTTGCCCAGGTGCGTGTTGATGCTCATGTAGCGCGCCGTGCCCGTCAGGCTCTTGTGCTCCCTGTACGGGATGTGTTTTTTGGTCTCGGGGTCTATGTACTCTTTGGCCAGACCAAAGTCGATGATGTGGATGGTGTGCTGCCGCTTGCTGCCGGGCCGCCCCACCAGGAAGTTCTCCGGCTTCACGTCTCGGTATATCAAGCTCTTGGTGTGCACGAACTCCATCCGCGTTATCTGGCAGGGCAAGAGTGGACTTCTTTTTAGTACCACCAGGAAGATGGAACAATCTAAATCCTGCCAACGACGCATTCTCTTGGCTTTGAGGAATGGCTTTCGGCCTCCAGGGAGGACAGGTGGTGCTTACCAGCTGTATGGCTATCATGAGGACCGTCTTCAGGGAGAAGGTGCGGTCGCAGAGGTCAAACAGGTCCTCTAGGCTGGGCCCCAGTAGCTCCAGGACCATGGCATTGTATTTTCCACAGGGACCAAAGTAGTACACCTGAGGGATTCCCTCTGTAACAGACAGGAGCAAACACATGATCAAATGAGTAGGCAGCAAACAGAGTGGCATCGTAATGAAGAACACTGGGGGCTTCAGGAGTTACTGGTTGTACTTTGAAATGTGGCTACGCCCAATCATTGCCGTTGGCGATGCAATGTGTATTAATGAAACTGGATTATTTTTGCAGAGCAGTGCAGTGTTATGCCGAGGTAAGTAGAACATAATAATTGACCTAGAATTAAGAAATTAATTATCCAGAGACATTTAAATGTAATCTCCGTAAAAAAAATAAGTATAATGTAAGTATTCCGCTTTCAGTGTTCAAGTAGGCCTACTCTAATATTTTTTTGTAAATGGCCATATTGCCTGACAATGCCAAGCATCAGTGATGCCTTAACTTGAAGACAATTTTTAATAGAGGCTCCCATACCGTGACAGTATTTAGGCGTACACCATGAAACCATTACTCATGAAATAGGATTTGGCGGCATGTGTGCTTGAAGCCCTTTGAGACTAACTGCAATTAAGGGTTATACAAACAAAGATTGACTTGATTGACTTGGTTCCCTTTGTCTATTCTCTCAAATGTCAATTTGACACAAACCATACATGCAAAAACATATCATGGATATTCCTAGAACTACAGGGATTTGATTGAACACACTAATCTAATGTGTATGACAACAACGCAACAGTATCATGGCAACACAACCTGTCGTCTGAAATTATACCTGTGCTAATTCAGGAACCACCGCACCCTGTTCTGCAACTGTCCGCATGACTTCAGAAGAATGTGGGTGGACTAAAACCATTTGAACACATCAGAACAAACAAGGATGTGCGTATGAATACTCCTCAGACCAGAACCTCATTCGGTCTGCCATAAGGACCTCCCAGAACCTCTGTCAATCTGCAATAAGGACTGCCCAAAACCTTATTCAGTCTGTCATAAGGACCACCCAGAAGCTTTCAGTCTGTCATAAGGACCGCCCAGAACCTCATTCAGTCTGTCATAAGGACCGCCCAGAACCTCATTCAGTCTGTCATAAGGACCGCCCCATAACTACTGGGTCCGACCTCCCACTTCAGTCTTTGTTGACAAGTCCCAAGCCATAACTTGACAAGAAGAAGAACCCAAAGAACTAAACTAAAAGCCACCAAGTAAGCCTCTCGTAGACACAGTAAAAAAGCAGCATTCATCTATCTGTTGTACACGGCCACCTGCAACGCGTCGTGTGTGGAAACGGAATTAATTTCTTCTTATTCTATCATTTGTTCAGATTTCAAACGTCAAAAAACGACCAAAAAGAAATCTCCATTTATTAACATGAATTGCAAAGATGGCATCCTACGCATGATTTTGGTGTCCAAGCACAAAAACTGTAGGACAAGCATAGCATCAGCAGATGCTTGTCCTACAGTTTTTGCGACACACCTTTTTCCTGCACTTTCACCGCGTTAGCAGAATGCAGTGGGCGTCACACCTTGTGTTCTGTTGTGATTTAAAGGACGAAACTCAGTTCTATGAATCAAGAACAACAACATCACAAAAACCACACAATGCTGAACGTCGCGGGATAGGTGTGTGTGTGTGTGTGTGTGTGTGTGTGTGTGTGTGTGTGTGTCTGTGGCTGTGTGAGTATGTGTGTCAGTGCTCATCAAGCACGCAGAATAAGTATGTTTACAGAGGAGCAGTGTGGGAAAGTGCTCAGGGTGTCAATGGGCGTAATGCCGACTTGCTAACCAGGGGGGGACAGAGGGATTATAGTGGGATTTACATGATGGATCCTGCAGGGAAAAAGGCTCA
Source organism: Coryphaenoides rupestris (assembly GCA_002895965.2). Taxonomy (NCBI): domain Eukaryota; kingdom Metazoa; phylum Chordata; class Actinopteri; order Gadiformes; family Macrouridae; genus Coryphaenoides; species Coryphaenoides rupestris. Next base: position 338,142 of record PIJE02000095.1, read on the forward strand.
ACTGTGCATGCTTCCATACATACATACATGCATGCACCCACCACACGTGCTCCCAAGCAGATGCAGTCCACCATCCGCACACCTGTGTGCAAGGCCGTGGAACGTCTACAGGCCTGGTAGCGGCGTGTCTGTAGTAACAGACAAGGCCATGACAACAAGAGATGGCTGGGAGGCCCACTCATCTACACTGGGCCACAATCTGGAGGTCACCCACAGCAGACATAATCATCCGGGGGGTGGGAGCCGTGATGCATGGGACTGCGGCCACACTGCCCAAGGTGAAGGCGAAGGTGCAGCCCTGCCAACTGTAAGCACCGATCATCACCATAATAAAAGAGGCTGTTTGGGAAGTGCACAACAGGGGGTTCTTGGGCTGGGGTTCTTGGGCTTTGCCAGACAGACTCCTTGGACACCATCGTGCAACATAACTCTGCACAAATGGCAGGGTCCGAAATGAACTCTTTTCCCCTCAGTGTGCCACAACTGTCCTGAATTACGGTATACTTTCAACTGTCCCTTGACAACCATTGTGCCAAAGTTATTTCTTTCTACATCATAAATATAGCTTAATAACTTAATTGACTGACTCTGGTCCTCCCTCGTGTGACACGGCGTAGAGCTTGTGCCGATGCCACCTCACATTTGAATACCTAACGATTAAAATTATATATATTCCATGCATGAACCTAATAAATTCACTTCTAATGATAGGTTTCTCTAGCGTTCCAGAATTGTTCCAGACAGACACCATGTCTTTGTGTCCTAGGTGCTATTTTGATTGTCTCCGGGACAACGGGACATGCTTAATTCCGTCTGTATGTGATGCACAATACTTTCTAGCATAGCAGATGTTGGTATCGTTTGCTGAATAATACGCAGTAAATAATAGGTGTCAATGCGTCGGCATGCGCTAAAGTGGCATATTTTGCTGCCTTTCACGCTAAGTGCTCATAAGCCCACTCTCCTTTTCTCGAGACGACAGTGGAATGTCTCGGAGACAATCCGGCCTATTGTAGCTTAGCACAGCCAAACCTCCATAATCCAGAGAGAGAAAGAGAGAGAGAGCAAGAGAGCGAGACGGAGACACAGAGCAACAGAGCGACAGAGTGAAAGACAGAAGGGAAAGTGTGAGAGAGAGGTGTGTATGAGAGGTGCGAGAGAGGAAATAGAGTGTGTGTGTGTGTGTGTGTGTGTGTGTGTGTGTGTGTGTGTGTGTGTGTGTGTGTGTGTGTGTGTGTGTGTGTGTGTGTGTGAGATAGAGAAAGGGAAGAGATGCAAGTGGAGACAATGCGGCCCTACAATTGAATGTCAAATGGGGGGGGGGGGGGGGGGGGGGAACAGTTGAGGAGGGAAGAATAAGGGATATATAATGTACATTAAAGATTTAGAGGCAGTGTGTGGAGTGGATGGCGAGGAGAGACTGTCACTAGCCAATCCTGTCTGATCTGTGTACTCTGCATGTGTAATGCCCAGCACTTTATGACTGAGCCGTTCCCACATCATCACTGAAGAGTACATACATCTCCATATCTGACATTTTTAATATTGAATGAGTCTAATGAAACATGAATAAGAATCGATTCCAAAACAGGGAGGCATCGTGAGTATTCTGCTCGTCCAGTATTATGCTAATACTATTGAAACTGAGCCAAGATGGTTTAGTTGCTGCCTGGGAAAATGTATCAGTTTCATATATATATATATATATATATATATATATATATAAAATGTTGCTCACTGATTTCATATAAAAATAGAAATGCCATACCACAGCATGACCTTTACACATTTCTGTGCCGCCGATAGTGATTTTTCTCCCTCAGTGGGAGAAAAATCACCCAAGTGGTGGCATATTACCTGCACATTTCTTGTTTTGAACACACAGTGGGTGGTGTGAGGCGAGGTGGACCCATGCTGTGATGGCCAGATGTCGAGATGGATGGACACTGCAGTTCTTTAGCCAAAGCCAGCAGTACCGTGGCGATTACTCTATATGCTAAGTTACATTACGTAACCTTTCCCACTGTACACATAGGACTGCTGCTGATCCGGTCCAGACTCTCCCAGCGCATAGAGCCATCATGAATAATAAACGATTAATATATGAATATCCGGTAGTATAACATTAGCATTGAGCAGACATACGAGTAGATTAGGAGATCATCCTCACTGACCTCACATGTCTTGATAATAGATGTAGAACAATATGTTTAGGCCTACTGATGGAAAATGTGTCCTCTCCGAACAAGAGGGGTGCGCGCATCATATTTCTGATCGTAATCCTTTACTATACGCAGCGGCGCGTGAGCATACGTGGATGCTCACCAAGCGGCCAGTACAAACAAACACGCTCTCTCTTCTAGTCACGGGACCCTGCGTGGTACAGAAATACCATCACTCACACATCGTGTTGAATGCTTCCATTGGCATCCGATGAATAAACACAGTGCGTACACGGCCTGGTGTCGCCATGGGACAGCGTGCGCGTGGGACCACGCCCTCGTGGGGGCCGATACATGTGCATTAAGCATGTAGATATACGATTGACGGAACCTTAAATCATCGTCCCCGCCGCCGCCATGAATGCAGCAGCCACGGCAAACCGTGTACCCTGATTGCATTGCATGCACTGCGTCACTCGGTTGAATAATTGATGGTCAGTCCATTAAAAGCTGGATGACGCTTCTGTGTTTAGCCCGGCCTCAGCACCACCAACACTACGACTACAACTACTACTGCTGCCACTACAACCACACTGGTAATGGCTGGAGGAGACCACATCTTCTCAGCTGGGCTTTTGTGAGAATAATTATTTAAATCGGACTTGGAATATGAATACAAATTTAAAAGAGCCAAGGAAGACCATAGTCCTTCCAGAGCCACCTTGAAATCCATTTAAATCATCGTGGTCATTTCGACATGATTATCATATCTGGAAGACCGTAAGCAAATGACACCAGATATCCTTCGTCAAACCCAAGGGGCTCGGCGGTGATCACACTTGCCGCTTAACCCAACACCAGCAGCACTTCTGTGGTGCAGCAATTGTTGATGGATCTCAGTTGGGCTAACCGTGGACTGAAGAGAATTACCACACTGTCACTAAGCTCACAGAGGTCACTAAGCACTGTGTAGTCCACAGCGTAGCTTCATCTGATAGCCTTAGGTCTGACAGGGTCACATGGTCCACCGCGACTTCAGCTACAGTGGACTTATTCTGCTCGTCCTTGCCGCTCTATCTTGGGTTTGGTCAATGCACTGACTGGAGCCCTCGTCTTAAGCTGAGTCAGAGGCAGTAAAGTTTCTAGTCGTGTCTGTAAGAATTGATGTCAGGGCCTTCTAACAGACCCAACAGCGACAACAGGAAGATAATATTGACTAGAATAACAAAGACCCCCCCCCCCCGCAGATTTCAGTTCAAGGGGAAAAGACGGTGCAATGTGTGGTAGACATGTGCTGGCTCAAAACAAGAGGGGGACCACCCCTTTGCATTGAATTGCATTGCAGAGAGTCTTCCCACCCACCCCGCCAGCGGACAGGGAGCAGTGGGGGGGGGGGGGGGGGCGGCACTCTGGCTGAGAAAGCAATCCAAGTAGATATATGATAATGGGCCCAGTGCTCGCAGAAGGCCATTTATAAATAGCCCAGGACAGCCCTAATACCCTGGCTCCATATTAACAGCACTGGGTTGTTGCTCTGGCCAAGGGAGCCAGGAAACGAGCAGGTGATTACCAAACAACACCACTACAACAAACTCACACATGCGTGCACACACACACCCGCACGCATGTACACACAAGTGGCAGAATGAGGAAGGGCCATTCTGGGAAGGCTAAGGAGAAGTGTGACACATCGGTTTGATCTACACCACTGGATACTGGGATTCTAATATTATCACGATGCATGTGCAGATGTACGTCATGTCAGCAACATGAATTGCAATACCGACAACTCGTTGCTGGTTCACATGAAGTGAATTCGGCAAATTCAGTTCAAACTTGAAGAATTTAATTATTGCAACTTTTTGGTTTTAAATATTTTGACAAATGAAAGGTCTTACACATGAAGCACTTACACGAACCCCAGAATAACATTGAGCGCATTGATATCCAGATAGCCTGTGCTTTTTCTGCTGATCGACGAAATAAAACCTTCATCACCCACTACATTAATTGATAAGGTCAATATATTGTTCTGGATCTAGTTGGAGAGTAACTCAATTTAACATTGATTTAATACATTGCCCATTGTTGGGCCAACAGAACAGAGTTGGTGCAATAGAATATCATGTCCTGCATATAGCTGTAGGACTGACAGCAAGGTTAATCTACCGCTAACAAGACAAAAATAGATGTTTACGACCCAAGAATGAGATAAAGCCTAATAGCTCCAGGGAAGTAGTCTGATGATGACCTATACTTCCCTGATGTGCTTAGCATTTGATTGGCAATCAGGCCTTTCCTGATTGCAATGGAGTGGACTTTTTTCCCCCTCATTGTCCAGGATTACTGGGAATGTTACATAATAGAAGTGGAAAAATGTTTGGTGACATTAAAGGCATTGACAAACACCAGTGGGGAAAAACACAAAAATAAGCTTAATACTTCTGTAGCTCTACCTCTGGTCTCTTGGAAGGTGAACAGAGGTCAAATGTTTTCCAAAGAATTTGATCACTAATGAAACGGGTACTTAGTAAAGCCGGCCAGATTCCCACACCAAAAACAAGTCATACATTTACCAGCAGCAGCAAGGCAGTCGGGCTGGCAGGGCGATGAAGCCTATCGAGTCACCGCCCCTCCCAGCCATCTGATTTCATGCCCCAATCCCTCTCTCTCTCTCCCTCCCTCCCTCCCTCCCTCTCTCTGTTGAAACCTGCCTGCCCGCCTGCTAGTCTGCCAGCCACCGGATCAAAGGGATGCAGCTCTGGAGCCATGGTCTCCCGGCAGCTATGGATCCCAGTACACTCCTGTGGCATAGTGTCACAGTGTTGCATAGTGTAGTAGAGTGGGCTGGTACAGTGGAAAACAGGCCCTGAGTAATATTCTGGGTCTTTCCCCACTCCCCGCCCTGAGTGTGGCAAGGAGAGCCAAGTCAACAAGAGGGTACATCTCAGGAAAGCCCATATTAGCGTGTGCATTTCAGCATGCATAGGTTTTCTTACCTGCATTTCCCAACTGTTTGTAAAATCTATATTCCAAATGGAGCTGAGGCGCCCTGGACTTAATAGGTTCCTGAAAGAAAAGGGGAGAGAAAAGGAGAGAGTGCATTAGAAACATTATACAGCGTTGATTGTGGAGCTCTCTATGCTGCAGAGTCAGGCTCAATTCATCTCCAGTGTCCTGACGGGGCCTGACCAGCACCGAGGGTTTGGCTTAGCCTCCAGGACTTTCACTGGGGCCATTTGTCTCACTCACAAACCCATAGCTTTTGCTAGAAAGGAAGAGAAAGCCACTGATGCTAACTGGAAACCTCTGAACAGAAAGTAGATTTGTTGAACTAGTGAAGACTTTTGGGTAGTTGCGGGCATGGCAAGCGTGAGGCAAGCGTGAGGCTATTGTGAAGACTAGTCTCGTCTAGTCTAGTGATAGTCTAGGACATATTGTACATGTCTGGCTGCAGCTTTGCAACCTAAAATGTAACTTAATTAACCCTGGTCCCACGATAACTAGTCCGCTGGCGGTGTGGTAGAGATAGCAAAACACATTTATGAGCCCAGTGTAATACTTTTCCTTAATCTTCATACAGGCTTTGGCACAGCCAATACTAAAGCCCCTTTTCTCATAATTGCAGCAGAGCGCCTCTTGTCGAAACTCTGCTCCAAATGGAATGCCGCTGCTCTCATTTGTGTGATGATTTGCTCCATGTTGTCTTTTGCAAACTGAGGCTCTGCTCACGCAGACACAGGTTTCCCAGGGTGCTCTGGTTTCCCCTTCAATGTCACACATGGACTGAATGTGATGCTCAGCAAGTCGCTTTCTTGTTAAATAAATGTTCAATTTAAAAGAATGTAGATTTTTTTTAATAAAAAGTTCATATGTGAATGATAGATATGATAATTAACATTGGATCACATTGCTTCGGGCTGTCCAAAGGACGAAATCGCAAGGCTAATATTGAATTTTATGGCATGAACCAGCAACGCAGATCTTGCTGAAATTACAATGCGTTGTTGAAAGGCAGCTAAGCTGACATATAGACCCCATTAGGCCATTAGCAAACCAAGGTGCATCGTCTTGGCTAGAGCATTAAGGAGCGTGCTACGGTTTAGTGTGAAACATATTCAAAGCAATGGGGGGCGGGGGGGACAGCCTGCCTGCCTCATCACCAGGGTGTCTGGCTGGCTGGTCAGCTTAAGCATATTCAAAACCCTCCCACTGACTCAGAACATCAACATATGGCAGTGGTGGCATTGGGCAAGCCTGAAAATAAAAAAGAGGAAATAAAAGTGTGACCCGCAAGAGTCATGGGGCAGCCAATGGCGCTGTTAAGCTCTGGACGGGTCGACACGACATTGATGGATATATGACCCGATAGGTTCAGCATGGTCAAAGCAGTCAGCGAATATGAGAGGGAGAGAGAGATAGAGAGAGCACAAGAGAGTGAGAACAAGACGGGTGGAAGCGGGGGGTGGAGAGAGTCACATGACCAGGGCAGGGCGGGGCTCTGGCGTGATGTCATCTGCCTGCTATGTGGTGCTTAAGCGGATATCACGCAAGTCAGCCCAGGTTGGGGAGGAGGAGGAGGAGGAGGAGGGAGAGGAGGATGGCGGGTGGAAATATATAAATAATGAATCAAAACAGATGGTGCCGAACCACCAGGACGGTCCAAAACGGCTTACAGTGGAAAAAACAGAGGCTAACGGCAGCTTCACATCCGGCTCATCTCGCGGCTGACCGGGGGCTATAGATGTGAGCGTAAATGGCCATGCTCCGGCCAGCCAGCGAGCGTGGGGTGTGTTATCCTTCTGTAGAACAAGAATTAATCTGGGGCCCCGGCGGCTACACAGCTAAACCCAACAATATTATTGGCATGCTGCTGCCCACGATACCTTGCAACACATGATTCACACAACAGCAAGACTCTGCTTGGTCTTGTGTGATAGTCGATAGATACCAACCCTGCGAAGGACCTGCACAATCCTAATTATTTCAATTTGAAACGCATATCGAAGGCCACAGCTTCAATTATTTACATGTTACTTTCATGGAGTTTGTGTGGGGGAAAAAAAGGATGTGGAACAATTTCAGAATTTCAGAAGAAACTGATGCTGAACAACATCGCTAACAAAATAAAAACCAATTTGCTTTTGAATTGATAGACATCTTTGTCAGCCCTTTACAGTTCTATTAGTGCAAGATCATAGGACCTTTAAAAACTCTTGCACAAGACAAAAAGAAGAGACAATTGCATTTATTGGCCAGCAACATTCACTGGGCAATAAGAGACTATACATATTCTCTATTTCCCCTACCATCAAACAACTCCAATCACCATGGAACCATACTGACCAAATAACAGGTTTTCCTATGAAAACCGCAAAACGGCAGGGGGATACAATGCCAGTTAACACCCTTTCAATGACGAGAAGTTACATTCACATTCCTCATGTCAGGTACAGAAAAAATAACGGGTAAAAATCACTGATCAATAGGAAGCTATGATATGCAACCACTTCGCTCTAATAAGGCCACAGCAGAGGCACCCATGTGGTTGCGAGCCTCTGCAGTCATATATGGAGCCGGGGTCTATGGTTGGTGCGCTGGCCTCTCTCCAGGACTGGTGTCTGGTACAGCTGACCCACAGACCAGAAGAGCCCTTCACCTGCTGCCGCGGTCTGCTCTCACACTCAGCTGCTCTGCATCGTGGATAGCTGCTAGCAAGGTTCCTTGACATTATTATGCGTGAGGAAGAGGACCCAAAGTGGGTCACAGGCCTATTCCTGGTGGGTCACTTTGTGAGAAAGCTGTGCACACAATATTTATCACGTTATTTAAGGACCATTTGGGTTGTTGACACAACTTATTGAGCTTCTTTAAAAAAAGAGGCAGTCACATTAAAGGTATTACAAAACCTAAAGCCCACCAGTTTGTGAATGTTGTTGATGACAACAGTCTGGGGAATCAATGGGCGTAAAACAGGAGACTCGGTACCATTTCAAGACTCCTTGAATAGTAGTCCAAAGAACCTTTTTAGCTGCTGGCAGGGTATATAATGATGTCACACAGATTAGACGGTCCTTTCCATATCTTAACCTCTAGTGACCCACAGACCTGCGCTCCAAGATACCCCAGCTACTGGCCGGGATTAATCAGCGCTACAATCTGATGTTTTCCGGAATAAATCTCATCTCTGTCTCGCCACAGCTCAGAGCCTTCACATTTGGCTTCAGAAAACATCGGAATGAATAAACAACCACAAGGGGCAAAAATCAGGTACAACCACACGTAGGACAAAGAAAAGGTAGGTGAGCGTAAAGCAATCTCCATTAGCAGACATGGGGTTGAAGATGCCGGGAGATGTGTGGAACATGTGACGATGAATCCACCCTTGAAAAGTGCCCCATAGCCACTATAAACTGTGGTCTTTCAATATTGCAGATATAAATATCAATTGTGAAACTTCAATAACCAATAATGGTACATTGCAACTGAAACTCACAAAAGAAAGAAAGAAATGGCTTGGATGCTGCAAACGGCCAGCCAAAAGTAAATAGTTTATTGTTTTGACCCACATCTACAACGGCTGGAGAGGCAGAGACTGTGGTGTGGCGTAGGTCTGTGTAGAAACGCCAGGGAAACTGACCTAGCATTATGCATGTGGCCCAGAATAGGCCATGACCTTTGCCTGACTATTTGTGGCAAGAGGAGGGGGAGGGACACACACACACCAAGTGTGAGCTTGAGTGTTTCTCTCTCCCTCGTTCCATGTCCCCCTCCCTCCCTCCCTCCCTCTCTGAAGGCCATCTTTATAACCAGAGGTGTGTGTGGTTGGAGGAGGGGTTGTCGGGAGGGAAGTGGTGTGAGCAACAGCTGGCCGGTGTCCAGCGGCCTTCTCCCGTTTCAGTTCAGATTTAGAGCACCCAGATGAAACCATCAGCTGCCCCCGTCACCTCCCCCAACCCACCCCCTCAGAAATCAGGGGCCATAGACTTGGAGAGGATAGAGTGGACACTTCCTGGCGTATCATGTAGAGTGGACGTCCATACAGGTTTCTTAAAAAGGCACCTCCCTTGTGTGTCACTGGAATAATTATTTCAGTGTGCATGTGTGTGTACATTTGAATTCACAGGATTGTAGGCAGTAGCAGTGCCACAGGCTTTCACAGACACACACACACACACACAGAAATAGCAGTGACCAAAATGCGCTACGGCAATCATATTTCCATTGTAAAGCAGCCAAGATAAGACACATTCATGTTCAACAGTTGGGCGAGCTCCTTCGACCGTGGCCAGCTCAGCTGCTAGTCAGGGGAAGAGCATGGTACGTGAGTGACAGAGCCACAGGCTTCTCCCCTTTCAGAGCAGCACGGTAGGCCAAGTCAGCGTCTCCTACCCTCTGGTTCACCCTTAGCTCACCATTGATTAAAACCGGTTGAAATTGGCATTCAGAATAAACATTAGACTGTATAATTGCGTCTAATGAGTTCAGCCAAAGCGTTGGATTGCAATTAAAATGCTTGTGGTAAATTTGGCTATTGAACAAAAGTACTCAAAAGTTCACTAAGTCGCTTTGGATAAAAGCATCTGCCAAATGCCCTACATGTAAATATAAATGAACAAATGGCTCAGAATACCTCCATCTCATTTTAACTTGGTAATTCTGACTCTGCAAAAATATACAAAAAGAAAATGTTAAACATGTCAACAAGGTAAATATAGCATAGCTCGTGGGCCAACCAGGAGCACCATGATAGTCTGACCTGAAGCCTACAAACTGGTTTGTATAACATGGCGTGGCGATCGAGGGCAACTCCTACGTACTCCCAATGGAAAACATGACTAGTGGCTTGCCCTGAACCAGGAAGTGCACTAAGTCTTCAATTACATGTGCCCTGCTGGCCCACACCCTGCCTGCGTCGACCTCTAAATCAATGCCTCGTGTGCAAACTTATAATTTTCACCCATATAGTCAAACGCAGAACACTGACAAATCTTGCTTATCCACATTACTTACTCCTGCTATAGCTAGATTCTGACTTGCTGATTGAAACACTAATCAGCATGGGCACAATATCACAGCATTAGTGTATGTGTTTCTGCGTATATTCACATTAGGCATCCGTTAGTTCTGATTTATCAAATATGGTGAAAAATCAAAAGGATTCGTCATTCGACCTGCCCTGCCTGCTCACCAGGAGGGCCTGGGAGAGGGGCACTTCAATTTCAGTGCCGACCGTCACCCACCGCCAGAGATTGCATGCTCTCGCAACTTGTTCGCCGACTGTGGCCTTGCCACACGGAGACAGGCTGCAGGGCTGCTGAGCTGGCCTGCAACAAGAGCCGCTTATCATGCTTCAGGGGAGAGGAAGAGAAGGAGGCAGGATACACCAACTCAGATTTCCTGCAGTCAGACGCTCACACAAGTGACCACAGCGCCGGGGCGCTCTGCAATCATATGCATAGTCTCATTCTGCCGCCGGCTCTCCCTATCAGCAGTTAAACCTGTCGTTTTATAACGTGTCATTAGTACGCTGGGGTGGGTTGAGCTTTGCCCCCGGTTATAAAGCGTTTTAGGTCAACAACGCTGGACACACACGCACACACACACACCACATTAAAATGGCTGCCGCTCAAATGCATTAAGAAGGCCTCTCTACCACCATACATAAGACTGTCAATTGCTATAAACTCAGTCGTGAGCTTCAAGGTCATTTCACTCCTCCCCTTCCCTCCTCCACACTCCCCTTCCCATCTCTTTCCAGCTGCCATGAGCAGGTTGAATGGTTCAAGTCCCTGCAGTAGTAGGATTCATTTATCACTCTCCTCCTTCCACGTCCAGCAGACACTATGGCTATGAGCCGTCCCTGGAGCGGTCAATCGCTACCCCGGCAGCAGGCCTATCCGAGGCCCACCGTTGGATCACCGCTTCTTACATGGCAGCCACACACACGGAGCCATTCACAGCCACCGCCTATCTCCAGTCCACCAATGGACTTCAGTACTACTGGGTGTTACAAAAGGGCTACAAACAAAACACAAAGCCAGGGCAAGTGTACTAACCACGCCTCTTATCTTCCAGAGTGGACGGGAGGGGATGACAAGTGGAAATGGGGTTGTTGGGAGTCGCAGAGCACAAAGGACATATTGGATGGGAGCGGCTGTGCGCAATCTCCACACCTAAAGCAAACACTGTGACGAGGTCAAGAAGGACTGGCTGACCTTGGCCAACACTACCCCCTGAAGCTACAGCAAAGGCACACAGAGAGGGAGCGAGGCTGTGATCAGCGGAAGGCTATAAAAACAACATTAATGTCGACATGTTTAATAGAAATAATTATTGCATGCGTGAGGGGCTGCATGGTAATTTCCTCGTTCGACTTGAGTGTTTTCGTTATCGTGCTTGGATAGAGCGTATGCGCGGGTGAATATGCATGCGTGTATATACGTGTTGTTGAGGGCATGAATGATGGGCGGGGGTGTTCCACGGCATACGCCAGGGTGGGTGCGTGTGACCGCAGCGTGTCTGCGTTTCATTAAAAGACACGGGGGGGGGGGGGGGGATCTCCCCATGGGAGCGAAGCCTACAGTCGTCCCACAGCCTCCATCACACAAGCGTTTGTCAGGAGCAGAGAACGCGCCCAGCTGAAGCAGAAGACTGAACTACTGTGAGTCGACCGAGCCCCACTTAACAAAGGAGACCTTTCAGGGCCTCGGCAGTCTCCCTCGCTCCCTCCATGCCACCTCCCCTCTCTCGCGTGCTTCCAGATGCCGTAATGAAGGCCGTGCCCGGGCCTACTCTACATCTGCGTGGCCGGGGTAGCACATGCTGGTGCAGGCTGACACGGCTAGTGACCTTTGTCCCAGGTCCAATCGCGTTGCATTGGGCTTCATGCAAATGCTCAGCTCTGCAAGTTGGCATTATAGATCGCCACATGCGACGCGCAAATTAGTATGCATCGTCACACCAGTGTACGGTGTAATATTAAGATGTTATTACAGCGCCACAATACAACACAAGAGAGCGCCTTATTAAAATGTAAGGACTTTAGGCCATCAACCAATATTGGTCATCCATTTTCATTTTGTTGGCTAAACAAAGAGGAATTTGAACCAATCGCCACTCTTTGTAAACAGGTCGTTCATAAGCCATGTGAACACTGCCTTACCAATATTGTATTACTGAGCCTTAAGGGAGAGCCTACCACAATTCTTTACATTTATCACCATTATCCAATGTATTCCACTGACGACAGAATTATGTGTAATTATTTGTTTTGACACAGGGGCAAGGCATGGAATAAAGTGTAAATTAAAAAAAGAAAAATACACCCAAACAGGTATTTCAGCCTGGCTAATGCCAGTGAGCCTTAGCCATAGGAATGAAATGGCAAACAAATATGGGTGAGGAGGTGTTGTACGCTTCAGGCATGCATGCAACAGGTGCTCCCAGATGAGCAGGCTTTTCGTATGTCTCGGGTCCAGAACAAAGTGCTCTACTCTGGAACAACCTCCTATAGGACCAGCGGCCCTACATACCGCCTGCCACATCGTCAACCTGAGGAGTGTGGGTGGGGGAGGGACTAATAACTCCCCGGAGTCCCCGGAACCCACTGAGATGTGACTGAACACTTAACTTTGTAGGTGTTCATTCACAACACTTGAGGCTTGGCCCACACTGGGACACAGGATCCATGCACCAATGTTTTGGTTGTTCTGCCAGAGACCGATATAGCTGGACATCATGGGGACAAAAATACCCAAGCAGATGGGAGGGAGCACAGGGAGGGAAGAGGTGTATAGGGGGAGGGGGAACTCCTTAGTTCGCACAACTAACTATGGATTTACATTTCTAAGTAGGAGAACTGCAATTACAGTCCTAGGCTAAACTCTGCCTTTCCAAGCGGTTACCAAAGCCTTCAATGGGTGCCCGTTTAGAGATAATGACCTCCCTGGGAGATACCAATGCAAGTATAATCATACACAGACCATTGTGGCCGTGGAACACATGACGCCAGGCACCCACTGCTCCATGCTGGCAGGCGCCGCCAGCTCCCGTATGACAACCCAACTGTGTGTGTGTGGGTGGGGGGGGCGGGGGCACAAACTAAGACCATGCATCAAAAGGTGTGGCCAGAGAAAATGAAGTGGAAGTCTGCTGAGCGAGTTTACCTTTGATGCTGCTGGCAAATGTCTATGGAGCTTCAGGAAGGGGAACATTCACAGAGAAGCCAAAAGAACCAGCGGAGAACATGCAAGCTGGAACGCAAAAGGAAGTTGAAAAAACTTCCAGCTACCAATCGGAAGGCCTACAGCCCTGACCGTTTCATGTGGTCTATGACTGCTCTGTGTGCACCAGTGGTAGTGGGGCAACATTTTTCCATGCCATGGTTTAAATAAAAACAGCTAAGACCCACAAAACCTGGGATGATCTCATCGAAAAGACAAGACGTATGACCCGATGTATGACGGGTGGCAGTAGTCACCCAATTACACTGGCAAGTAGTCATGCGCCGTTTGATGGGCCACCCATCATTATCGGACGATGAACGCCCCAAACACGTAATCGTGATCAGCCGATCAACTTAACTGCACACTCCTGTAACCCAACATTGCCGGTCACAGGAGCCGATCACGCGACTCAATTGTGCACTAGATGAATTGTGGACAAGAAGCGCCATAATTACGTTTAGTCACCGAGACAATTAATGTTGTCCTGCAGTTAACCCCAATTCCGCTTTAAATTGCCCTGACTCTCAATAAAAGGTAGGCTCCACTTAACCATAGACGTAGCGAGCCCGTTTCACTGATGTCGGTTAAAGGACGCAATATCCAGCCTGCGTCTCACTGGAGAACGGGCTTTTAAGGTTCCCGCGAAAAGAGTGCTACACTTGTCATTATTCACACATCCCCATGTTAATTGAAACTATTCAAGTTTCTATCACCTCATAGGACAGGGCCGCTCCCTGCTAATCCCTTCTTATGGGATGTATACTCAGCCCCTTTAATGGAAGATGAGCAAGAGCGCTTTCCAAAATAATGACATCTCTAAAGGGCATAGCCCAAGTGTTACGTAACCAAACAGTTGCAGCAACAGCACTTGCATGTCAACATAGTTCCTACATGTGAAGCAAAACAAGGCTTTCTTGAAATCTAGAACTAACAGCGATGTCCGCTGCAGGGCCACCCGACTGAGCTCGTGAGTGAAGCCGTCGACAGCACTCCTTTCATGGGGACGCATTTCACTAAGAGTTCCGTTCCAATATTAATCGACGTGAAACTGTACACACTTCCTTTCCAGACAGGTTATTTGTGTCGTTTAATATTTCAATTGTCGTTTTGGCTCAATTTATTTGTACCAACGACATGCTCAACAACATGTTTCAGAGTGCAAGGCCCCTCAGATAAATCCCAATCAATAATGAATGGAAAGCATATGCTCCCATTGATTAACAGCTAAGAGTCAAACCGAATGACATTGGTGAGCATTTTGGAAATAAAAACTAAGGAGGGAATTCCTAGATTATAGCTACTATCGTAGCTATATCTACTGCCGCTTAAATGCGTTGCATTTCCGTATAAAATGTCCCCATAAGTTATCGCCCACTTGATTGACTTAAAATTATAACATGAGACATGGAGCCTTTAAAGTGATAGTGAATGCAGAACGCGGTAATAGGCCAACGCCACAACATGGAAGCCAATTATATGAAAAGCTTAGGCTGAATTAATTAAAATGAAGTACTGCATGATAAAATGATGTTGATCACCTTCCATAATATAGTAATAGGTTTTATATAGGGTCTGTGGTGCAGTATTGGGTTCATAAAGGTGGCTGCTTGAGGAAAAAACAGGACAATGTAGCCTATATTTCAATGTTAAAAAAAATGCATCTGTGATTGGTATTGGATCAGTTGATGGCACAAGTACAAAGAAGAAAAACAATACCTCACTTCCTTAGCAATGTTAACATATATAAAAAAGTACACGCACAAAAAAAAATTATGTGAACGTATATACAACACAGCTCTAAAATAGCTTTTGTGGCTGGTTGATAAAATGCTGCATATAGTTTCAAATAGATCATGTAAAACGAAGCTAAGCTTGCATCACTGCCTGCTTGCCCCTCTGCAGACAAGCAGCCAAAGCTAATGTGATGGAAAAAGGTCTGATCACCAACCCAGTCTGTATTGTTTTCTCCCCCTTTGATAAATGCAAGCGCTCGGTTCACTCATTAACCAATAACCACATGTGGGACTGAGCCTAAGTGAAAAACTAATATTTGCTGGGAGAAAAGAGGTGTGTGTGAGCGGGGGGAAACTTGTGGGGATGGCAAGAGCATTCAAATAATTCCTGTGTGCCTTCTCAGGTCACAAAGTCAAACACACTGGGGTGCTGTGCTGTGTTGCTCTGGGAAAGTGGACTTGATTAAAGTAGTCATGATCAGTATTGAAAAACCTAAGAATACTCTTTGCATTCTTTTCATTAGTTGCTGGAAGAAATGACTGCAGACAAAAACCAGATGAAGAATTAAATCTACAGCACTTTGCAGATATTGTTCGGAGAAGTTGACAGATTTAGCAGAATGTTTGATACTGTGGTGGACACTCAAAACAGCTGTGGTGAGGATGTGCATAAAAATGGCCGCTCAAAGCCATGTGCTTCTTATAGAGCACAGAGCTGCCCTTACCAATTTGATCGCCACATATTCATTAGTGTAGAGGTTCTTCCCCAACCGCAGCTCTCCAAAGTTTCCACAGCCAATCTTTTTCCCCACACGGAAGTTTGGGCCGACCATAAGAACCCCAGAGTTAGTCCCTGAAATCCGGCCCCCATGTCCAGTCCTGCTGCCCGCCGCCTTTGACATCTTTTTCCCTTCCTCTGTCTCACCCTTGCCACCTCTCTTGTCAAAATCCATAAGCTTGTGATACCCTGGCCTCTCCACGATTATTCCCCGGCCATACAAACCACAGAAACTCCAAAACAACAACCAGGGGACACTTTCGGGAGAGGGAGGTGGACAAGCGACCACACAAGACAGAGGAGAGGTGTCGCTGTGCAAATGTACACCCGATTACAAGACCGCAGCTGAAGTTCCCCGTGCGTCTGGCCGACAGTCTACAGACTAGTATTTCCTTCTTCTGGTTGTTGCTGTTGTTGTTGTTGCTGCTGCTGCTGCTGCTGCTGCTGCGGCGGCGGTGGTTTCTGACGCTGCTGCCCTTGTTCCTCGTTCACCAGAGACGAGTTCCTTTCCGTATCTCCAGCTCTGCACTAGAGCTGCATGTCCCTGCCTGAAGTGGGCAGGTAGTGCCAAGATGTGCCCACGCACGCGGTACCGCTCATAGACGATCGCTCCGAGGCCCAGCTACTGCGTCCACAAGGCTGCTTGGCAACAAACCCCAGAGCGCCTTCATTCCTTCTGGTCAATGTCTGGCGAGACGGCAGCCGTCCTCCATGTT
This sequence comes from Coryphaenoides rupestris, assembly GCA_002895965.2. Classification (NCBI taxonomy): domain Eukaryota; kingdom Metazoa; phylum Chordata; class Actinopteri; order Gadiformes; family Macrouridae; genus Coryphaenoides; species Coryphaenoides rupestris. The sequence goes on from PIJE02000095.1 coordinate 354,759, forward strand.
GCAGGGCCACGTCATGGGAGGCGATGTGGACTGAGCAACAGAGTTGAGCGGTGAGTCGTGGTCGGGCTCAGATTTCAGGTGGATGTCTGGAAAACAAACAAAAATAAATTCAAACTGTTGGGCATGCAGTGACATTACATACAGAGCCTGTACACTCTGTGATAGCACGTGCCAGACTGTCGGTCATAATCTGAATACATTCATAACACCCCACCCCCCCCTCATATAAATATGGCTTACTTAGATAGTACAAAAATAAAATGTGATATTAGAATTGTGAAGTTATACCATTAAATAATACTGAACGGCAAAATGCTTGTAAGCATGATCAAGAGTTGTATTGATGGTCCCATAGAAGTGAATTGTGAAAAAGAAACGTTTTTATTCTAGATCAAATTGTGTCCACAGAAGCTTTTCCATACTAGCGTTGAAATTGGATCTTGCTCCCTGACAAGCGAAAGCAAATTCAATAAACCAATCAATATGAGCGGAAATATTCCACAGCAGACTTCCGTCATGAGTAAAAGGACCCCTAGTAGCATTAAAATTTATGTTTTTAATGACCCTGCCAAAAAACTAGGCCTATCCATTAATGAGAGCAATGGCTTTAAGCCCTTAACACCTTTAAGAGACAAGAAAATTATTTCAGAAGCCTTTGAAACATAAGGGTCAAAAAAAGGGTCAAGATCAACAATATCTGGATCAACTTATCTTATATAAAAGCAAGCCTATATAAAAGACCATTTTCAGATTCAGAAAAACTGCTTAGTGATCAATGCCTGTTACAATGCAAATTAGAGTGAATACACATGATAGGGTAGCAATATACAGAGACTCCACAAGACTAATGTATTTGTGTTTAAAGAGACACAAGCCACAGGATTGATGCTGGATTCATGAATTAATGGATTATTTAATTGACCATTAAGTCGTTATTATAATTGTTATTGTAATTACAATTTCTACTCAAGGCCTCTGAACTACAAATGTGGTTGAGAAGTGTTTGCTTTGTTTGGAAATATAAAAGACATTTGACATTATGTACTGACCAATGTTGACATCAGAGGCATATATAAGCTCATCTTTCAGTGTGTGTGTGTGTGTGTGTGTGTCATGTTGTCGAAAGGCTAGAGAAGTATGAGGTCAATCATTACTTTGTGTAGTCACACGTCTTTGCTCTCCATGAGGAAGTAACCAAGTTTATTGTCTCTCAGTAAACGCAACAATACTTTTTGAGAGAAGCCATCGGCAGTTCACCTCAACCTCAAGGTCTTGTCTAAGTGTAAATGAATAAATAAACCATACACTGTAAACGTGAACCAGCTAATAAAAAAAAACTAGTATACATATAGCACTCGACATAATACGTGTCACACTGGTATAACTGGTTGGACGTTCGCGTATTAAGTCATACCATTAACAACAGCTTACGACGGTAGTCATCTGCTACTGGCTCATGTGAGACCTGCTGGTTACCTGCTACGACTGTGAGACTGAGGCTGTCACTCGGAACCGTCCACACGCTAACAACAGTGTCGACACGACCGATTGTTCGCCCCCCGCCCCCCCCCCCGTTGATCGCTGCCATTGACGTGCAGCGCAGAGCTGGTAAAGGGAACCAAGCGAGTGCTCCGGTGTACACTAGCATGGGACAGAACCATCTTCGACTCAGCACTAGGCCGAAGAGGGCTCCCCGGGGGGTGGGGGTGGTGGGGGGCGATGATCGGCGTCAGCGAAACAGCGAGATCCACACGGCTCACGGGCAGCTACAGCTAACAGAAGCGTTGTTTTCATTCATTTGAGCGATCGCTGATGCTCTCGGCCGTATTCACCCAACATCCGCCTATTAGCCAAATAAACCAAAGAATAACAGACGACCAAACCGAGAGGACTAGAACACACTCTTCCCCCTCCCACACCCCCACCCCCGGCCTAAGGCTTGACAACACCGGGTTACTACTGTAAAGTGTTGGCCTAGCGGCTGAGCGGTCTACGAGCCCGACTACCAGCCGTGGCTACTGTAGCAGGCGGACGAGTTGAAACAGGACACAGCACGAAAACAGCCATTGATCGACCATGTTTAAGCGTTTAGCACACACACACACACACACACACACACATACACCACAACACAGCCCCCCCCGTTACAATAAATACAATGCGAAGACACCGCGCTAACCGCCCGTAAACACACAACAAGTCTCACTGTTTACTTCACCTGGTTGACGTGTTTGTTTCTACGCTACGACCGCAGTAATAACACCACCGGGCGACTCCGTAATCCTCGGCGACTGAAGCCAGCCGTACACGGGTAGCTCGGTTAGCCTAGCGCTTAGCTTAGCTTAGCTTAGCTCCCTTTCGTTAGCAAAGGAAGAGAAGACGCGACGGAACGTTCGAGTGAGCGCGCCCGTGTTCAGCGACGCGTAAAATACGTTACCTTTGTATGTCAATTATTCAAATGAAATCCGCATTAGGGTTCCTCAACGGCGCTCATAATTCTATTTCGTTTTCTTCCCTCGGCTGTGGTTTCGCTGTTGTCTCTTTAAGCCTCCCCTGCCGATAACAGCCGAGCACCGCGTCACGGATACGACGCCGCGTCGCGCTGACAAATGACCGTAACTCGGCTTGGTGAATACGCCTGAGTAGTACGTCAGCCCCGGTGGTGGCGCGCTGATGGGCAGGACTCCTCCGCACAATCCACCTGAATAATCACCGCTGATGGGCCGGACTCTTCCTCCGCCTGAATACTTACCCAACCTGTTTAACACCCATGTCCCAAAAATTCACCTTGTCACCGTGATCTGAACTGTCCTTAATAATTCTTAGTAAAGTCATTTGTAGGTCCGAGCGTACTTGTTGGAGTTGTATTTCATATCTACGTTTAACGTGTCATTGAAATTACGCACGACAAATCTATAGCCGGTTGGAATACCGTAGCCTATCTAAGGGAAGGAAGTCATTTGTAACTCTTAATTGTTATTTTTATTGTAACCAGGTTTACCTAAATTATATCGGAAGCACAGATGAATACGAACAAGCCTATTCAAAGTAAAATTATGTTTATGTGGCAAAAACAACTCTAGTTGTGCAGCCGATGCGAGTGATTTTGCAAACTACAACAGTTTAGTATAACAAAAGCAAAAGACCAAGTGCTTACATAAAGTAGGCCTTCCTTTTTTGGACTTCACAGAATTATTCTATGGTACAGTGCTTTATTACATAAGGTCTACTTCAGTACTCCATGGCCTCCAAAACTGGGGTAGATACAGTCAACTAGTACAGTCAACTCATGACCTTACAAACATATCACAAACATTGTTTATCGTGCTCATTCTGCTGTCTCAAAGAGTGTGTCCATGCAGAGGAAATGTGTGTGTGTGTGTGTGTGTGTGTGTGTGTGTGTGTGTGTGTGTGTGTGTGTGTGTGTGTGTGTGTGTGTGTGTGTGTGTGTGTGTGTGTGTCTCTACAGCCCCAGGTGAGGGTGAGCAACCGCTGTACTAGGACGTGTGGTCTCGAGGGACAGGCTACAGTTCTTGGTGATCGACGGCGGTGGGACCCCCAGGCCGGCAGCGCTGTGCTGGTGCATGATGGGCCAGAAGGTGGGGGGGAGTGGGATCTCCAGGGAGAGCACTCCCACGGCCGGCTGACCAGAGTGGACCAATCTGTACTGCTCTGCACCAGCCACGAAGGGGAAGAGCGGAGGGGAGCGCTGTCGGAGATCGGGCCGAGATACACTGGAGTCCGTGTGGGCCGAGCAAACGGCAAGGTCTCTGCATGCCTCCTCTAGAAGTGGAGCAGCGCTGTCTGTGTTTGTTTGGGTAAGGCTCCGCTGGCCAGCAAGTCGGGCGTCCTCTCGCCCTGCCTTGTCATAATGCAGTGCTTCTTCAGCGCCGGGCGCTCTGGAAACTGGGCCGTACCGCTGTCCTTTACGGAACTTTGCCCTTCTGTTCTTAAACCACACCTGGTGAGAGGAAGGAATAGAGAGGGCGGTATTTTAGTGTTGGGGGGGGAAGTAAAGCCTTGTTTTCCCATTTTTATGCACTTTTTCCCCCGAAACGTTTCTATTTCACTTCTCAAAAATAGAATCATTGTTTGTAGCACGCTTCAAAAAGTTCTACAGTCACTGAATAGAGGAGGGCAGATGATGCCGCTGACCTGAATGCGAGCCTCGGGTAGGTTGACGCACGTGGCCAGCCTCTCGCGCATGCCCACGTCTGGGTACTGGGTCTGCTGGAAGGCCTTCTCCAGTGCCTGCAGCTGGGACACCGTGAAGGCAGTGCGGCTGCGACGCTGCTTCTGCTGGTTGCCGTAGCGAGCCTCCAGAATGAGCTCTGAGAGGACAACAAATGTACACAAAGGGGATACAGTTATTTGACTAAATGACATAATAATGTAACATGACGTTTAAGGGCAAGCATGTTCTATGGAGACCAATAGCCTTTGAACTTTTTGATCTATGTAAATTACTTACAATTATGTCTATTCTGTTAAAAAATAATAATAATACAATTAAAAAGGGACAAACACACACCTGCCAGTCTCTCTGCCACAGAGAGTGTGTTTGATGTGGGACTGGCCGAGGAGTAACCACTGTGGTACTGTGGCGCCACCTGGTGGTGCAGAGCGACGCCCATGGCGCTGAGGCCGTGCAGGGCATCGTGGAGACCGGCCGCCCTGCTCCAAACCCCGCAGAAACCCAAAGAGTTCATCTTGAGTGGGGAGAGAGAGAGAGAGAGGGGAACAATGTTTGTAGAGGATGCTTATAGTAGTAAGCACATCAATGCAAATCTATTAAACCACTGGCATTGAAAGTAGGCCTATATACAGACTTCTGAGACGTGAGAAAAATGTAATGCATGCAGAAGGTAAACAGAAAATATATCTTTTATTTGCATTGAACACTGCATGTTACCGATCATTAACATGATTAACCCTGCTAATTATGCAAGAGAAAATGCTAATTATGCCCAAACTAAAGGATTGCTAAATGCTACAGTAGCCTTGTGGATGGTAGAATAGCCTACTGTGTTGTGTAGGCTACTTATGGTCTCTCATGTTGCCTACCTGAGATCCGAAAAGAGGCCAAATCGCGCGTCCTTTCAGCTTTGAAGTCCTCCTTTGAGATCCAGTCCAAAGCAGTGATGAACAGTACGAACACAGAGGCTGATCCCTCCGCCACTAGGCGTGTGTGTGTGTGTGAGTTAAACTAGTTCCCCGAAACCAGCGACTCTTTAAGAAGCCTGTCCCCGGGCTCCCCTTAGCCACCAGCCAATAGCGAGGCAGCACCGGTGCGGGATTAGGCGACGTGAGGGGAGGGGAGGGGAGGGGGGGAGCCAGGGGACTGGGCTCAAGTTGGGAAACTATTGAACTTGGGAGATTTACGCCGAGGATCCCCCCCTATAAGAGAGACTCATCCCCCCTCTGTTAAAACAATCACAACAATGTGGTGGAGGCTAATCTCTCTCAGGACAGGACAGGACAGGACATTAAAGCAACAGCCTTTGGTTCTCCCCTGCTCTTCTCAACCCTATTTCTTCCATACTCCTCCTTCCTGGTGGTTCTGACCATCTCTTATTTTATTCCATAGGTGTTTTTCTAACAGGCACCAAAATGAAAATTGCATAAAAATAAAAAATTAAAGTGATAGAAACTGAAAGAATGAACATTCTTATTCTTCTTCTTCTTATTATTCTTCTTCTTATTATTATTATGTAGCCTATGACTACTCCTTTACATCATTAGGTTAACACATACCACACACACACACACACACACAACAACCATCTCTAATAACTCTGGCAATCAAGGGATTTTAAGATGTAAATTCCTTAAAGGTCTGACTTTGTGTCCAGTGTAGAAACTCTAAGCTGTCCAATGACAGATAGATTATGTTTCTCATGGGTATCAGCTGGAGCTAAGAAGGAATGTTTTTCCTCAAAAGAAGGTAACACAAGAATACCAGACAAATACTGATACCCTTGGACTGCGACTGTGTTTTAATTGGAAACTGTAAAGTGACCATCATGAAAACAACAGTCAAAATGAAAATAGCCACAAAAAAAGGTTTGTATTAACTGTATGAACTGTTGTATTCACTTGTTTATTCCCCTGTGAAACCAAACAAACACAACGCAGATATTTGATAACAAATATTTGATTTAAAAAAGCAAGGCATTCCTTCACCTGACAATTAAATCACAGGAAGAGGAAAACATCACCTTCTGCATTTGAACTAAAACTTAAAGATGTTGTATCACCATCCAAACCAGGGACATAGAGGCTACATGCATTCTACTCCTGTGGGCTCCAGCGAGAGCGTGGAAATGATTCCCTCGCTTCTACTCTCACTCGTACATAATCAACCGCTTAGACTTCTAAAAAATGTGAGATGTTTGTGTTCCTTTCCCCTTTTGCTTTTTTCCCTCCGCTTTCTCTCTGTTCTTGGCTGTCAAGCTATATTAGTGTCTGATAGAAATAAGTCATTTAGAAGAGGCTCCGCAGGCCAGCCCCTCAACCCCACTGAAAGCTCCAGCATTAGGTCCCAGAGGCCTTTGTCTCCGCGGCCCGCAGGATTAGGGGAGATTTACCGCAAAGAGGGGGAAAAAAGTAGTTATTTCATGGCACTTTCATGATGAAACCTGGCTAAAGCTGTGTTGGCTGGGGGGATTATAGGCACACAAAGAGTGTGGTTGTGTGCACCCCTCCACCCCTCACCCACCCAACCACCCATCCTCCCTCCCACAGCCCACACCCAGGACCCCATCCCGGCTATACCCCACCCACCCCCCCCAAACCCCCTCATCACTACCCCCTGGATCTCTTTCTCCCCTCCTTCTGGCCGGGGTGGGGTCTTCCCCAGCCTCGGCTTGGTGACAACCAGAGTTCAGCCTCAATGAGCGACGGCCTCAGCGATAACAGCTTCCCTTTTCACAGTCCTTCACAAACCTTTACTGCCTTGACTGCTTCATCCTCAAGCCCACATGAGGCTATAAAGAGCCTTTCAACAGGTGAGAAGGGGAATGGCGGACAGGCTAACCCTGCAGCGAGTGTTATGTTTTTCTATTTGGGTTGTTCACCTGTGCCATATTAAAATTATACGGGAAACATTTCAACATACTGTGTTGAAATGTAATCTGTATGTAGTACGTACACACCCTTTTTTTTGGGACCATGTCACAGTTTTAAAACGACCCGGTTGTTGTCTAAAATGTTAATCATGAGAATCCTCTAAGTGAGGAGGTGAATGAGAGATGAGTGGCTTGGCAGTACTTCCCATAGAGTTTAAAGCAGCTTATGGAGAGTTATCCTCCTCTTAGAAGATCCACTTACACATGCATGGATTATGGCAAAACCAAAACAAAGCTCTGCCGAGGCTAAAGCACTCCACAGTGCAGAAGGCACTCTGGCATGCATGGAGGGAACCAGGAAGGTTTAATAAATGCTGTCCAAATAACACTGGGAATTACCCTCACCGCCTCCATCGGAAATAAGAGGAGCAAAAGGTGTATAATCTCAGTTGAAACACTCACGTTTATCCTGCCTGCACGTTTTGGACAGTTGTAGGAGCTCTGTTAGACCGTACTGTGGATAGCAGTTTGGTAATAGGGGATGTCATAGAGAAATCATAAATACATTGAGACTTTCAGCAGGACATGAAAGAACATGTTGTTTGAATGTGGCGGGTGTCAGACAACCAATATAATATATAAAAAATACAACCAAATAATTATAGCACAATTAAGATGGAAGCAGGGAGAGGTGGAGTATAAGGAGGAGGGGTTTTGTTGATGTCTTCTGCTCAACAGATGTTTGGGTTAAACGCTTTAATGACTTATCAATAGTGGAGATTTGTATTGACAAGGGCCTGTCAGGAAGGTCGCTTTGTCGTTGTCAGTTATCTGTTGGGGGATGGGGGGGGGCATCTGAGAGGAGGAGGGGCGCCTCGGACACCCCAACGGATCGATCGGCATGCGTGGCGGCGGCCCTGTTGAAAAGGCCTTTCCAGGGCTTGTGATATTAGCGGGCGTCTGCTGCATGTAGGCTTGAGAGGGCCGGGACTGCAAGGGGGCTTTAGACTTCTTCATTGAGGTACGGGGGGGGGGCAGGGGGGGGATCGATCGGGCCCACTGGCCTTTGACCTGGGGGAGACGGGGGGGGAGAGCGCACGGCGGGTCATCGGCACCTCTTAAGACCCCCGCGACTGGGAGGATCACGCTGTGAGCCCTGACACCGGCTATGACACACTCGCGGCTTAGACTGACATTGACCCGATGTGCAGGCACACACATACACACGCACGCACCCACACACACTTTGGCGAACCTTTGAGCGTCATCTGTGCCGTCTTGCTATGTCTATCAAAACGACCCATCAACTATCACTCCAACAATACCCCTTCTGAGAAAAAAGTGACCCACCAATCCACAATCCTCATTGAAATCTATTTAGACGAGCTATAATACAAAATGTATTGATTTGACCAGCACGCCTCTCATAATGCTGGTCTTATAGCGCCGGGAGACGGTAGTATTATCTTACAATTAGGGTGCTATGATCTCCTGTCTGTCCTCTGGGAGTACGGTGGCCGTGGGCAGCTCCACCAGTAGATCAATATTTGCAAGTGAGTAAAAAGAGCCACTTAATTGGGCGGGCGGAGTGAGAGATTAAAGAGAGAGGGAGAGTGGACCGGGCAGCTGTGGGATCTGGCTCAAGTGTGTGTGTGTGTGTGTGTGTGTGGGGAGGGGGGGGGGGTCAAGGGCACCGACAGGTCAGCGGCTGGACAGAGGAGCAAAGGGGGGCCCTTAAGACTCACAGGGCACATAAACGTATTTGTTATGGACCGGTGCGATGTAAACTCTCAACAAAGACCGACTAAGATGCCTGGTTTCATTCTGGTTTCGGAAACAACCGATCTGTTCTCGTCGACTGGTTTGAGATTATATGATGTCGTTTTCGTTCAGTGTGAGAGAAAAAAAATGCGCCAGAGTACAGGCCACAAAATGTTCTTGGTCTTGATTTGGATTTGTTTAGTTCTTGAGTGGTATACTTTGCTCCATCCAGGGAAGCAAACATCTCTCCCAGCCGGAATCCCCTTCCATCAGAATCCAGCTCCCCGAGTCCCTGGTGAGTTAAACAGGGGATGTAGTCAGTCAAGTGTTTCTTTTCTCCCCGCCTCTTAAGGAGATAAAACCTCTCTTGGACTCTCAGCGTGGAGTCAGTTATAGTCCCTCTCAGCACCCCACTCCCCGCCCCGCCCCACACTAGTGGCCCCCCAGCGACCCACGCTAGTCAAAGGTGATCACAGACGTAGAGAGAGAGAGAGAGAGAGAGAGAGAGAGAGAGAGGGAGAGAGGGGCACTGATCGAATTTGATAATGAAGAAGACCCCTCTAAGCCGCTTCGCTCCACATGTTCAAATCTGGGCAACACTCGATACAACACTAGGAAGCCCCCAGCCCCCCCTAACCCTCCACGTCAGTGCAACATTGTGTAGGTATTGATCCTTGCTCAGCGGACCTTTTATACCTGGTGTCGCCGGGCCTGGCCTGGGGGAAATGCACACTGACATGTGACGGGAGGAGCTCAATAGGCGGACATAGTGAAGAAAGGATGGGCCTCTCCGTTTAGCATTTCTCTGCCGTTTTTGGTCCCGAATTACACATCTGCTGAGGGACCGGCCCTGCACCTGCTGCTGCCACCACATCTCTCCAGGACCGGCCAGACACCCTTCTGGGACTGTACTGGTGGGGGGGGGGGGGGGGGTTGGTGCAGAAAATGGAAAGTTTTGGTATAAAGACAAGGCGTACAAATAAGAGAGCAACTAGATTTATTTTTTGTTACTTTTTTGTGGTTTTAATAGAAAAGTTAAACAAACAGAAATGAATATATACAAAAAGTCTACTTACAGCATATTTACAGCACTCGTCTTTTTTTTTGTTTCAGTCGTGATATATATATGTCGCTTTCAACATAAAACAGCGCGTTAGGTCATTTACTTTAAATGATAATCGTCGTTTAACTAAAAAGTAGGCCAACACTGTCCCGCAAGTATTTGCACAATACTGAAACATGTTTTGTCTTTCAGTTCAGTAACATCCCCAACCAGTGCTACCAGTGCTATTACTAAAAAGGAGGCAATGTCTATTTTGTTTTAAATAAAGTGAACCTGATCGGTCAACTAAGTGGGTAGGTGTAGGGACATTAAGTTCTGTTTAAGGATCTCTTGATCAAGTATTATAGGATTAATAATAATTTAACAAAATAACCTTATATGAACCACATTAAAAATGATGTAAAAAAAACAAAAAAACAACTGAGGTGCAAGGTGAGTAATAAAAGTGCATTCAGATAGTAATCGCATCTATTATATCAATGCACTAAGTTATTCACCACACTAGTTATTCATATGAAATGTGTACATTATTACATATGAGGTACTCAGACTTCTGCCCGATGTATAATAAGGGCGCTCCTATAGATAGTGCAATTTGCCCCGGCGATGATCGGATTACTCACCATAGAAACACAATGCCCTAGCATTATTATCTTTTTAGAATGCGGGTGCATCCTAAAAAGAGTTTTTTTATTAGCGAAGCATTGATTGAACACTCCAGGCATCGAGGGGACACCACGTAAGCAGAGATGGATGGATAGATCCAAGAGAAAGAAAGAAGATGAACAGAATGCATGGTGACAAACTGAAAGGCTAACAAGCAGTGGTCTCACTGTCCGGCCCCCTGGACCTCGGGAGCTCTCTGTGGGGGGGGAGGAGGGGCTTTGACAGCTCAACTTAAGTAGCACCTTTTCACGTGGCCTGACTACACTGTTACCTGCCTGGGTAAAAACACTCTGGACAAACCACGCTCCGCCCCCCCTCCCTCCCTCCCTCCAATCACAGGGCTTCCTCTTCTGAAAGTCTGAGGGGATCAACTCCACCGAACGGCCGTCGCCACCAAATCTGCACCTGCAGTGTTTGGGTTTTATTTGGTGGTGGTGGTGGGAGGAGGGGGGGCTGGACCATCATTAGCCGGTGTTGTGCAGAGAGGGGTGGAGGAGGAGCAGTGGGGTGAGGGGTCATCTCTTGACCTTTGCGTCCTCCTTGAGCTTCCAGAACATCAGCTCCATGCAGGCGCTGGCGTCTTCGCTCGAGTCGTGGCCGTCCACTGGAAACGACGGCAATTACAAGGACAACACAGGCATGTCAAAACAGTCTTGTGTGAATCAAGAAAAATGTACAAGTTAATCACAAATTGTGCACAATGTATTAACTGAAAGAAAAACTGGTGACTGCAACTCATGTGAACTGCAGCCACGGTGTGGCGAACAGGAGAACACATCTTCAAAATGTTATGAGGGTACTCACACATACAAATAATTGAGCTGTAGCATGATCTATACGTGCGGTTAAACAGAGGAGAGATGGTAGTACACAATGTCTTGTGGACCAGCGGTGTGTCTCACCGTTGTCCTGGATGATGCGCTTCAGGTGGTCTGCCATCAGATTCCTCAGGGCACGTTTGTAGGGCAAGCCGATGCGGTGAGGGAACACGATCGCTGTGTCTATAACTGTGTTGTGTATTAGCTGGATGAGAGACAGAGAGACAAAAGAGAGAGACAGACAGAGAGACAGCGACAAAGAGACAAAGAGACAGCAACAGAAAGACACAGAGAGAGGCGGAGAGAGAGTGACAGAGACAGAGAGTGACAGACAGACAGAAAATAATTTGCTGTGTATTAGCTGCATGAGAGAGAGAGCATCATTTGCTGTATGAGAGAGAGAGCATTACGTGCCTACAGAGGGTGACCATATGAAGGGCCGTGCTGACATACCTTGAGTGCCAGCAGGTCGCTCTCCAGACTGTGGCCCAGGAGGATGGACTCGGTGCTGAACATCATGAGCAGCACCGCCTGCACGTCCCTCATGGTGATGGTGGTGTTGTCCAGGTCCGCCTCCGTCACCCCGGAGAACCTTTGCAGCAGAGCACACACACAGGAGGACACACAACTATTCAAATGTAGAATGGATGAAGGCTACGTTTCCCCAGACCTAACCTGCGGTGGTAGCTGAGACAATCAAAAAGTCAGCCCCTACTACTAACAGTGTGAGGGAAAGTTTTGCAACTCAATGTATTCTCAGGGTAGCGGACTACAGGGGGGAAAGATGAAGGTAATCAAGAATGTCTTCCTTCTTTTTTTTTGCCATTATTAAAGCTGATATTTGAAAACATGCTCAATATACTGCAGTGCTGCGAGGGCCTGTGTCTGGGTGTGCTTCCAGTGTTCTTATCAAGCATCCAGCCACGTAGGCCACCGGAGGGCAATCTCTTTTTTTTTTTTTTTTTAAATGTTATTTTTTTGGAGGGCATTTTTTCAGCTTTATTGTAGAGGACAGTATGTAGACAGGAAAGGTGGGAGAGATAGGGGAAGACATGCAGCAAAGGGCACGAGCCGGATTCGAACCCGCGCCGCTGCAAGGACTAGCCTTATGGTACGCGCCTTAACCCGGTGAGCCACCGGGGCGCCCCCGGAGGGCAATCTCACCGCGTGTTGTAGTCCACCACCTTGCAGTCTGGCTTGACGAAGGTGTCGTAGATGACCTTCAGTCGCGAGTCGATGACCGTCACGCGGGTCAGCTCCAGGCCCTGCGTGGTGTAACACTAAATGGAAGGAAGGAAAGTAGACAAACATAACCGTAAACGCAACGCAGGGGAGTCTGAGGGGGGTCCTAAATTCCGTTAACAGTGTGAAGCAGAGATCAGGTTCTGGTGATGCCTGGAGCAACGCCCACCATACACAACAAGTTTGTGAACGCAAATTCAAATGCAAGTCTCCATAGAAGCTTTTGGGGTGGGCGGCCCCTCCTCAGTTAGTGTGGGGTCTTCGGTAGGAGGCGACTCACCATTTCACAGTCAAGGGCAAACACCCCTCCATCGCCATCTGGTGGCAGAGCCTTGCTGAAGGTCTGAACGTAGCCCGTCACCGACTCCTTACGTCCGTCCTGCACGTGTTGCTGTAGGAAACGGTTTGAGAGTCGCCTGTTACTACAAAACAATGACTCCATCACACAGCCAACAAACACTTGGAGAATGTACTGTCCCCCTGGTTGTGTGGTCATAAATCAGTAAGTAATATGTAACATGCAAGTATTTTGTATTTAACATATATGCAAACTTTCTTATGAACTATTGTCAACTACTGACAGTCCATGAAAAGTAACACACCCTGTTCAAGTCTATCTTTCTTTAATATTTTAATATTATATATATTTTATATTCTCTGGTGTTTCTGTTATAACCACACGAGATAGAAAGAAGATAGGGAGGAGTATTGTAGACTTAAGACACATTCATCCATTCCATCTTTCTGCTGTGGATGGATGTTGTGTCCACAGCGTGAGCAACCATAATAAAAATTATATTAAAAGAATGATATTAGGGGGTTGTCACCTTGGAAACCTGGCAACCCAGAGAGCCCACAGCCCCGGAGCAGCAATTGTAGTTGGTTTCCCATCCTCCAGACACTGGTTGAGAGAGGAAGATAAATGATTAGAAGAGAACACGCACACGCACACGCACACACACACACACACACACACTCTCTCTCTGCTTCGTACAACAATAGCAAGTTAGCAAAATGTCGAGCCAGCTCTAAGCCAGACCTAGAGACCCTTCCCTCATTCAGGTTGCGTCTTTGGTTTCCTTGGAAACGGTTACAGCATCAAGAAGTGTCCACATTGTGTCCCGCTGTGTGTGTGTGAGGGGTCAGACAAACCTTTGTGTCTCCTCAAGCGTCCCCAATGGTTGCTGCACTCCTCCTTGCGCACACAGTTGCCATGCACGTTGACCTTGTACTCGGCCCCGCATCGGCAGCATACCTTCATGAAGGCTGGAGACGGTGGGAGCAGACGAAGTCAAAGTCAAAGTCAAAGTCAAAGTGTACTTTATTGTCAATCAGACCATGCAACACGTAATTACACAGAGGATCGAAATTGCGTTTCCCCATACTCCAAAATGTGCAAGTAATATTTAAAACACGGAAACATGGATATCAAGAAACACGACAGCTCAGTTACAGCTGAGGACCAATGTGTTCATACTAACATGGAGAATGCAGTCACATACTTTGGCTGAGTCAATCAAATGTACATTGGTATATGCTGCTGTCACTTTTTTGATTTGATTAGATTTCAATTCTTGGGCACATCTTATTTTGTTAAAAGACATAAAACCGTGGGCAAACCTGAGCATTTACAGTATAAGGCTTCTTCTGTGTAATGTAACTTGTAATTTGTAATGAATGTGAACATAATGTATATTCAAAGCATGGCCCAACAAAACTTACATAGCCCTAACCCTAACAGTGCTGAATTCCATTATGAAGGTGAATCCACTCACGGTCCGCGGGGGGCTTGGTCTTTGGTTGGTTGTGGATGATGGCGATCCCGGGCGACTCCGGCGAGGCCCTGGGGTAGCCGTGCTCCTGCAGTTGCTCCTCTGTCATCAGGTAGGCCCTCAGCTTCCTGTACAACGTGGCCCCTGAGACAGAGCAACAAATCCCACATCAGACAAGCCACAGCTTCCCCCTCTCCGAAGCCTGCTAAAGATACAAGCCTGGTGAACCACAAGAAGGGGGGAGAGACGGGGACAGACTCTACCAAATAAAGGAGTGTTAATTCACACTATTAAGCTGCTATCTAACCATTAGCGTCAACTACATTTTCTTCTTAACTTGAGAATCAAATGAGGTCATTGATGAAACTGACAAAGTCGAGATAAATAAATAGCAAAAGTTATAAATGGTTGTCTTGAGCAACAGGTGGTCCACTAAAATCTGATGGAGATAATAATAATAATCACAATATACCACGAACTGGTAAATTGTGAATTATGAAACACACATTGCACAAATCAAAATATGGTGCGTTACAATTTTACATTACTATTATCAGAGGAGCCCAGGGTAAGAGTTAGTGAAAACACAATGTTTGTGGCCATGTAATAACAACTCAGAAATGTCTGAAACACAGACACGGTACACTTCTCATTGCACAGGTGTCTGGACAGGTCTGACACCGCCTAGTGGTCATTTTTGAGTCCACGAGAGCGGAGGCGCCTTGGTGTTAGTTGTGTGCTTGGGGTGACGGGCGGGCGGGGGACGCCTGCTCCCTGTGTGAGCGCCGGTCACGAGGGAGATTGAATGGGCTCCTCTGTTGTCAGCCGAGGCTTGCGTCACCGCTGACCAGGGGCCAGGCGGTAAACGGGCTGCACGATGCTCTGTGATAACCTCTTGCGTAGCGTTTTGTGATTCTCGTCCCTCAAACAGAAATACAAAAAGCGGGCGCAGACATCTTTGGATGGACAGAAATAAAACACCAGACAAAAAGAAATCCGGATATAACCTCAACTGAAATCTAAAATGATGCGTGAACGTCGTTTTTAAGTCGACATTGCGAGTACTCGATTCTCAAGATCACATTCACGGTCGAGAATCCATCTGGCCAGGCTTCAAGTTATCCGCTTGTGGTCGAAACCACAGTGATTCGGACTCAATCGGCCTCCTACGAGGAACTACTGGCAGCTATGTGGCGTGGTGATAGACAGACGGTTCACCCAATCACCTGCCAGTTATTTTTTTGAAAGTGCCCGCCCTTTTCCAAACTATTTCAGAATACGACTTCCTGGCTGGTTCTGTGTAACAAACTATGCGGCGCGTCTGGTTCCCGTGTTGGTTTCGTGCCAACACAGGAACAGTCACACGGTGACATTGTTTTGGTTGAGCAGGGTTGCCTCCGTGCCGCTCACCGGTGAGTTTCTCCTCCTGCTGCTTCCCCATCCTGTTGACGGTGAAGCTTGTGGTGGCCGCCAGCCTCCCGCCCAGCACCTCCTCGTGGGACATGGTCCTGCGGTTAGAGGCCGAGCCTGCAGCCTCTGCACAGGAGCACATGCAGATTAACAAGAGTTAACTATTCACATGTCACATACATAAGGATAGATCTAATGTAATCCACCGTTACTTGGCACAGGCGAGACGTGGGAGGATTATTTGTGGAGGTGCACGGAAATAATAATAATTATGTGTAGAAAATGTCAAAGAAATGCAAAAGTTTTCTGTTTCACTCAATTGGTTGTGTGGACAAATGCACATTTTGAGCCACATGTTCACTGGGCTGGTGGTGGGCGGGGTGACGTACTGGGGGGCGGGGTCGGGGAGGGGCTGCCCTTGCTGCGGAGCTTCTTCAGAGTGTTGACGGCCACGTTGAGGTAGATGTTCTTACTGCTGCTGCGGTCGTAGACCACCTTCTCCTCATCCAGCGCCTGAGACAACACACCACTTGTTTGTTGTCGTTTGTGTTGTTTGAACACACACACACACACACACACACACACACACACACACACACACACACACACACACACACACACACACACACACACACACACACACACACACACACACACACACACACACACACACACACACACACACACACACACACACACCACCTTGGATAACACTTCATTTATTGACCATTAGAAAGGACAATACCCGTCTGGGTGATCAAACAAACATACCCATATCTTCTGGCTTCACATAAACATCAGTTAACAAAACAATTTGTCAAAATGACTTCATTGTACTGATTCATTAGTGTGAGAGCGCCTGCTATGAATGTAAACAATGGCAATATAGCACTTTCATCCTTTAGAATCAATGTGTACCCATCAGCACAGAGTTGGACAAATTAACAGTGAATAAACAGTGAATAATTTATAAAAACTGTATTAACAAATACTAAAGTGCTCCATTGTTGTACATTGGCAGGCGCATTCACACTAAATCCTCTTAGGCAGGATCGGCACAGCAAAGTGATTTAGATTATTGTAACGGATGTTTTAGTGAAGCCAGGAGGAGAGACTACTGTTTGATGTTGGATTATATGGATGGGGATGAAGTGCCCTCCAGACAGGCGTTCTCCTCCTACCATCTGGAAGGCGACGTCCTCGGCGGGGCAGAACTTGACACATTCGTCGATGAAAATGTTGAGGTAGCGCTGGCGGACGTTGGTGGGCACCTTGGCCCCGAAGTCAGTGGGGATGACCGGCCGCTTCATGGAAGAGCTCTGGGGGAGGGAGTCAAATTTAGCGTGCAACATGTTACATCTACATAGTTCTACTATGTTTTGCGAGAAATGATGGACAATGGGTCAAATTCCCCTTAAGAAATAATAGTACTGCTAATAATCGTAATCCTTTCCCTATGACAAGGTGAAGGGGAAGGATAGGAGGGCCATGACCCAGGAGGAAGTGCGGAGGTGGTAGTCGAGGCGGAGTGAGACAGCCTGATAGTAGGAATTCACCAGCAGGGAGACAAGAAGGGAGCAAGCGGTGAAGTCAAATGTCTCATGGGACAAGCTTTGGAAAGCAGAGCTCCACTGCATCAAGATCCAGGCTGTCCAACATGCAGAACTGGGGGGAGGTGGAGTCACCAGGATGCCTTCTGTGCCAGAGGAGAGGGACCCTGGAGCATATTCTCAGCTGCTGCTCCAAACCCAAGTCCTCAAGGTCATCATGACTACGATCTGCAGCAGAATCAACCACTGCAGTGCAAGTGCAACATCCGCCCAGCAAAGAAAACCATTCATCTGAGCTTGTCAGAGGCTACAGTACAAGAATGGGAGCTGACAATTGACCTGGGGAAGCAACTCATGTTCCCAGGAAATTTCTCTTGGAACCCCCCGTCCCTTGGGAAGACAGCAAAACCACTTCTGTGACTAAGTAAGTAAAATTAGTTTATATAGCACCTTTCACAGACAAAGTCACAAGGTGCTGCATAGGAGTAAAATAGTTCAAATAAGACCGACAGAAATACCGACATAAGAGGCTGGACAAAAGCCAGTCTGAACAGAGTCGATGCTCTGAGAGAGTCTTTAGCTACTTTTTAAAAGTGTCAACTAAGACCGCAGATCTTAAGTCCAGTGGAAGGGCGTTCCACAGTGTAGGTGCCACAATTTCAATTTCATTTTTTGTTTTGAGCCTAGAGCGAGGGACAATCAGTAAGCCCTGGTCAGAAGACCTAAGTGACCTACTGGTAATGTAGGGATGGAGTAGATCGCAGGTGTACACAGGTGCCTGGCCATGCAGGGCTCTATGTGTAATAACAGGAACCTTAAATTGAATCCTAAAGTTGATAGGAAGCCAGTGTAAGGACGCTAAGATGGGAGTGATGTAAGACGTCCTGCTGGACCTAGTCAACAGCCTTGCAGCAGCGTTCTGGAAAATTTGTAGATGGTCCAGGGATGACTTATTGAGGCATGTGAAAAGGGAATTACCGTAATCCAGGCAGGATGTTACAAAGGCATGAATAATCATCTCCAACTCAGCTTGTTGCGCAACTGATCTGAGTTTGGCAAAGTTTCTAAGATAGAAAAAACATGTACGGGACAATGACTTAATGTGTTGATCAAATTACATAGCCAGATCAAAAATAACACTAAGATTTCTAAGTTTAGACCATACATTTGAGGAAAGGGACCTAATACACTAAGCAACCTTGGAAACGATACTGTCTGAAGCAATAATAAGAACCTTAGTCTTGTCTGCATTAAGCTACAGAAAGTTGTTGGCCATCCAGTCCTTAATGGCAATCAGACAGATTGCCATTAGAACAGACAGTTTGTCAGTCTTATCTGGCTTAAAAGAGATGTACAGCTGAATATCATCTGCGTAGCAGTGATAAGAAACAGCTTTGAACCTGCTAGTAATCAGTCCTAGGGGAAATATATACAAAGAAAATAAGATAGGCCCTAAAACAAAACCCTGGGGCACACCGCAGGATAAGGCAGCAGTTGCAGACATGTAGGGACCAACCAACACAGAAAAACTCCTATCCGAGAGATAGGAGGAGAACCAGTCCAGGGTGCTCCCAGAGACACCCACCCACTGCCTAAAGGCTGTTCCATACTCCGCGAGACGCGAGAACTTTGTTCTCGCACCTAGGGCCCCGCCCACAAAATGACGTCATTTTGTTCTCGCAGACCTAGGTCAGGTGTTCTCGCAAGATGTTCTCGACACATCAGCCGGGCCGAACTTTGTTCTCGCGTCTTGTCCGAGAACTATTGTGTGATTGGTCAATTTGAAGTGGGCGTGGTTAATGCGCTTTCCGCCAGCACAGAAGTTTCCTGCTGTGGGCGGGGCCTTTGAGGAGTTTCTCGCGGAGTATGAAATGTCCAGGGCGGAAATGTCCAAAGTTCTCGCAGCCCTAGGTGCGAGAACAAAGTTCTCGCGTCTCGCGGAGTATGGAACAGCCTTAAGCCGTTCGATCAGAATGCAGTGATCGACAGTATCGGAAACTGCACTAAGGTCCAGCATCACCAAAACGGAGCAGTCACCCACAGCTCTTGTACAACTTCCCCATGTGTAAACGGACGGTTGTGAGCACATTGTGTCGTGAACATTATGATTTTATTAAATATTGATACATGTCTTGATACACTATCTTGATAGATAGTTCTATCGTGTGAACAGTGCCAGTGAAAATCCCGCCACATGTCATCATCAATGCCTGATGGTTGTATGTGTCTGTTGGTACCTTCATGGTGGGTGTGTGTGCCAGTCTCTTCTGGACCATGGTGGAGGTGGTCTTGGACATGATGCCCGCTGACGTCTGGGCCTTGACAGACAGGTGGGCCGGCAGAGTTCTGTTGGGGGACAGCACTCGACTGGTGGCTGGCTTGCTCTCCGCTGAGAACAAAACATACGTGAAGAAACACACACGATAGTCAAGTAATATATATTTTGTATGTATCTACAATACAGTATAGATTCACCCAATGGCAACAGATGGATTCTGTTCCAAAATAACAAAACAAACAAAGGTTGATGTGTTAGTACCAGGCTTGGAAGGAGATGGCGTGAACGGGTTGGGACGGTGTGCTATCCTCTTCCTCTCCCCTGCAAAGCTGGAGCTCGGGGAGGAGTCAGAGGAGGCCTTGACTCCGGGGGTCTTGACTCCGGGGGTCTTGACTGCGGGGGTCCTGACTGCGGGGGCCAACTGTGCAGCCTGCTGCTGGGCCATCTGCAGCCGCTGGTAGCAGATCTCCTGCGCCGTGGGCCTCCGGTATGGCCGCACCGCCGACTTGGAGGCAGCCTCCGCCTGCCAGAGAAAGTCAACCGCATTACTCAAGGGCCTTGTCGGCTTTTGGGGGTCTTTTTATTTTAAACATGATGCTGTTAACTGGACTGCATGATGACAGGTATACAGGTATAATTCAAAACTAAAGATAGGCCATCATTTAATTAGAATTGATGTGATGTATTTTTGGTGTGATCTGATGGACTGAAGAATAAATTGTTAAAATTGATAAATATTTGTTATATTGTCCTTCTTTGGGCGCATTTTCTTAAAATTGAACAATTAGCAATTGGTGATTGTTAAGAAGTTCTTCAGCACAGGCTTTTGAATATAAAAGCCACTGGTGATAATGATTACAATGTATTCTATTGCACCATTTAAATCAAACAAATAGTAACCAAGCATTTTGTTCCAAGACAGGTTACAAGGTTATTCCTACTATATGCCTCACTGGATCAATGAAATATGGAAATGGTAATATCCCACGTACGCTTCCTTTAACACCAAAATGGGAAACTCTCTTCTTCTGGCCGGGGAAGAGAGTGGTTAAAGTGCTCTCAGTGCATTCGTCCTCCTCTTCCGAATCCCGATGCGGCTAGGGAGAACAAGAGCATGTTCAACGATTACTACAGAATATAATAACACAACACAGTATTCAACGTGAGAACAAAGGCTATGTCTATATCACTGAGGGCCCCGGGAAACACAATACAGGAGATGAAACTGAAGGAGAATAGTGAAATTCAAGTGTTGCAGTTGATGTTCGACATTCTCATGCTCTGTGGGCTTCCTGAAGGAGGTGTTTGATTTATTGGCAAGGTGAGTGAGTGTGTTTGATATGTTGTGTCAAGGTGTGTCACACGGGTGATGTCATCCCTGCATATCCAAAAATCACAAGGACAAGGAAGTTATTAACAGCAACATGCCACAGAAAAGTATTTCATCTTCATTATTATTTGTCAGAGTCTTCATTTACCATTTATCTTTCTGTGTGGACTACATTTACATTTAGGGCATTTGGCAGATGCGTTTATCCAAAGCGACTTACAAAGAGTACATTTGTTGAAGGAGACAGCAATATATCACTGTGTTACATAAATTGAGAGTTTGAATAAAAAAATTACAATAACTGGAGCAACTAGATTGCTGTTGAAACAGCAATCTACATGCTATGTATGGCTGTAGATATCCATTTTTAACAGAAGCATTCATAGATGTTGTTATTTTGGTTTTGCATTTCACCCCCACACATACTTCTTACTTTTTCTGTGTAATGTGCTGAGTACATATGAACTTGAAAATGGTTTTAGAAAACATTTTATGATAGATTGTCAGAATAGGTCTTCCCTGGATACCAGATATACAATAGGAGGCACAACTAAAAGTCTAGGGCCATCATTATCACCCCCCCCAGCTAATGCAATACATACGCCCACATTCCAGATGGGAACACATACAGTTGGCCATATTACTGAGAGCACTGCTGTCAGCCCGTTCTGTGCCACTGCACAGTGTCAAGACAATGTCAATACCTGTTTAGCCTGCCTTCCCTTGTCCTCTTTCCGGACATCTTTGGATTCGTTGAAGATCCTCAAACACTCCTCCATGGGATCAGAGTCAAAGTCCATGTCCTCCTGGAGGAAGGACAGGTCCACCCCGCAGTAGTCCATCTCGGCCTGGCCGCCCGCAATACTCAGGCCCTCATCCTCCTCCCCCGAGGAAGAGGGCTGAGCCTTCGGCGGTGCTGGCTGCTTGATGACCCGGTATCTCTTCAGAGCATCGGCCGACTTCCTCACCAGCACCTCGTCCCCCTCATCATCATCCTCCTCCTCCTCTTCCTCTGACATAGCCTCTGCCTCTTCAGGGCTCTCATCGCCAAACAGATCGGCGTGGCTCAGGCTCGGCGTTCGCCGCTTGTCCTTCACCTTTTTAGCCTGCAGGGGGTGGCCCGTGTTCTTTGTCGCCTTACTGCCGCCAGAGCTGCTCTTACTGTTGCCGCTGTTAGAAGTGCTTTTGCTGCTGCCGCCACTGCTGGAGCTGTTCTTACTGTTCTTGCTCACGTCGTTCGCCCTCTTGCCGACCTCCTGTTTGCCATTTTTGTGCTGGTGATCCTTGGGCCTGCTGAGCTCCTTCTCCTTGTCAGATAACTTGGCCTTTTTGCTTTCCCCACCGCCACCGTTCTCGCGACCCGTGGCTCGCTCTTTACTTGAGTCACCTTTGACCCTCGTCTCGGCAGACTGACTTTTCCCCACGTTTTTCTTCTCCTCTTTGAGTTCTCTGGGTACTTTATGACTCGACTCCTTTACGCCCTTACTCTTGTCCTCCTTCTTCCTCTGACTCTGCCCATTGGTCTTCACACACTCACTGCTCGGCCTCTTTGCCACGCTCTTCTCCTTAGCACCGTTGTCGCCGCTGCCAACTTTACCTCCGACCACCTTGATGGCCTTTTCTGCTTTCAACACCTTGTCAGATTTGCCGTTTTTGCTGTGACCGGGTTTAACTGCCAGCCTCTCATTCTCCACATTGTCCTTTTGCCGACATGGTTTCTGACCGTCTGACTCCACGGCCAGCTTTCCCTCCTCTCCGCCCCTCGGCGGGGGAGAAGTCAACGGACTCTTTGCCGTGTCCTTCCGCCCGGCATTCCCAGCGGTGTTCCCAGCGGTCACACCACTGCTGCTTCCTCTCCTCTGGAGGCGGTTGAGTGAAGTGGGTCGGTACTCGGTACCAGAGCTCTCCTCGTCTGTATCTGAAAACGTGTATTTTGTGTGTGTATTTGTGTGTGTCTTTGCGCTTTCCTGCCGTGGTTTTTTGGCTGTTGGCACATACTCCTCATCCGTCAACGGCCTCCCCATTTTCGCTTGTTTCGAAGTTCTCTTTGCGTCTTTTGCGCTCTCGTCCGTTTTGTGCTTTCCCGCAATCCTTGCAGAGTAGTTGGAGAGCGGGTCATATTCCATATCTGTAGATGGCTTAGAATTGTCCAGAGTGTATTTACCCTTGGATGATGTGTTATTTGAATACGTAGGGGTAGGGAGAGAGGGGACGTGTGTGGCTTGTGTCTGTGCGGCAGCCTTTTTCATAAAAGCGGGAACATATTCCATGGAGTTTGCACTGCTCCCCTTAATGTCTGAATCCAAAGTGTATTTGCTACTGCACGGGGTGGGGTTGTACTCGGATGAGGTCATTTGATAACTCCCAGGGTCATAGGCCAAATGAGAGGCCGCCGCTTTGGGACTGGGTTTTTTAGCAGCTTCCAGCGACGACGAGTCCGTTTTGGATGTGGGCTCGTACTCGTCGTCGCCGATCCGGGACAGCTTCCTCTTCTCCTGCTCCACTTCATTTTGGACCTCTTTGATGGCCTGGTTGACCAGCTCGAGAGCACCATTGAGATCCCCAGACTCCCCATCCTCCTGCTGCTCTGGATGTGGCACCACGTCTGGGTTGAATGGATCATATGCTTGCTCTAAACAAAACGAAACAAAACAAAACAAAGCGTTAATAGTTGCGAGACAAACGCGGGCGTAATACAAGCAGAGTACATGACACCAATGGGTTCCAGTCAAGGAAACGGAACAAGGAAAAAATAGCAGGCTGCGGGGAGAGGGGGGGTTGCGTCAGTGAGCTTAACACAAAGACAGCGGTGACCGTGATGCACCTTTTTGCTTTGAGGGGACTTCTTTGTGTTTTCTAGTGTCGAGTGCTGCTCCATAAGACGCTCGTCTCCGCTTGCTGTGCCTGAAGGGACAGTAGGGTCTGTTGCACCCATTTTTGTCGCCGCCGACGTCGGTATCGTCTGCGTTAAACGGACACTCGATCCCTCGGAAAAACCCAGTGGACCTCAGCATGATCTCCGAACAGTCTTCTCATACCCGCGCGTAAGCGTCTAGCTCGGTTTCTGCGGGACTTTAAAGGGGAACAAGCGGAGCGGCGCAACAATAACAACGTCCCTACGGCGCCATGTTGGATGTTTCGGCGGAAAGTGTCGCGAGACGCCCCACGTGTCGCGCTCGTCGACGTCACTACGCGTAACCACGCCCACACCGCGCCCGCTACGGTGAGGTCGCAAATGATGCCTCGGATACAAATACTGATTTATATTTTTATATCCACGATGACAAGGAGCTATCCATTATACAGGCTGCCCTCCAGGACAGTATAGTATTGTAGCCTAGTCATCGTGTCTCAATCGTAGGTTTTTTTTTTTTTTTTTAACTAGTCACACATTTAGTCGTGAGCTCATCAGGCAATGCCATTTAAATGTAGACTATTTCCCTTTATAGTGCTTCGGTAATATAAACTGGAAGAAAAAAAAAAATCAAGGCAGGTGTTTGAACACTTTATTTCACAGGTATCGAGACGGCGACATCAGCCCCACAGGTCTAGTCAGTCATTGTCACATACATCATAACAGGGCCATACTGAACTGATATGTGACATGGCAGGCGACAGTACACACCAAAAAAAAAAAGCAATTACAAAATGTAAGCATTTTGTAATACATTACATACATAGATTGAGCAGCACAATACACATCTATGATAAATAGAAAATGTAATGTTGACTCCAGCAGTATTGATTATACATTTACAAGCAAGGCCAGCAGTAGCAGAAATATGGCATGTCCTGTAATATCAGAAATATACACAAGATAAGAGAATCAGAAGCATATGTATTAAGAGTTTTTAAATATAACATGTATCCAGAAGTAGTTGACTAATCTAAATATTTTCAATGTTATAAATTTACATGTAAAGTGATCAATATGATCAATGAGATTGGTGTTGGTTGAGAAGCCTGTGGTAGCCTGGAAAAAAAAAAAAATAGCCTGGTAGTCTATGCCTGGATTCTCCGGTAACATCTAGATGGCAGCGACGTGAGCAGTCCATGGCCTGGGTGGCTGTTGTCTTGTCGATTTTTTTTCCATGCTTTCCCAAGGCATCGTGTGGTAGATGCTTTGCACGGCTGGGAGAAGGCAGCCGTTGATGTGCTCCGCTGTCTTCACCACCCTCTGGAGGGCCTCGTGATCAGCAGTGAAGCAGCTGCTGAACCAGGCCGTAATGCAGCCAGAGGATGCTCTCAGTGGTGCACCTGGAAAAGTTAGTGAGGGTTTTTGCAGACATGCCAAACTTCTTGAGTCTCAGCCTCAGAAAATATATTCGCTTTTGGGGAGTTTTTACAGCCGAGTGCTTGCCTGGACCAGGTGAGATCATCTTTGATGAACACAGGAATTCTAAGCCGGAGTAGGAGGATCCTGAAGTCCATGATCATCTCAGTCTTGCAGACGTTGAGGTTGTTGCCCTGGCACCATGTTGCCAAGTCCCTGACCTCTGTAGGTGGTCTGATTGGTGGTGATGACCTACCAGGTGACATATTAGTCAATGGCATCTCAAAGAAAAGAGGGATACTTTAGCAATTAGCCTAATGAAGCTCAAAGATTCACAGACTGCTACACATGCAGACAAGAGGGAAAGCATTGAATTAAGAGACTGCTGGCAACCCCTTCTGTTAAAAGTAGCTTCATAGAACTAATACTTCCGGTCCTCGATTATGATGCAGTGGTAAAAAAGCGTTCAATGCAGTGGTAAAATATTCCAACCTACACCCGTGTCTGCATTACATCAGTAGCCTATTACTGCGCCAAACAAACTAGTCAATGCAACCAATCTGCTACATGATCGCCGATTAAGCTGATTTTGTAGTTACTTTTGTGTACTGGGTGGGCCAGTTCACCCACCACTACGTAACCTTAACGCATGTCATTTTTTTGATACGGGTCATGTAAACAGCATATTCAGTTTGGATAGGCCGATATTATTCGGGGTTTAGCAGCATTATTTGGATATGTATATACAGCCCATTCAGAATATGCATCTCAAGCGGGGATTTTACTGCAGTTCGCGCTGTGTTGTAAACAAACCAAACTAACCAACAGTTCGCAGGGCTAGAGTAGAGATGCATGCCCAAAAGAAAAACCCACATTGGCCAAAAATACGGCCAATCTTGCTGGAATCAGTTTAAGTATTGCAAAATTAGCCCTTTGAAACTAATTGACAGCAGTATCAGTATCTGTGCTGGCTTAAATTATGACATGCATATAAAACATCGGTGGGTTGGAATGAAAGTCACTTTTTAAACGTGTAAAATAATTGTGATTAGCCTACCTACCTCCGCACTGCAGTAACCTACACTTTGCCCCGAAAGCGGGAAGATAAAACGAACCGCTCTTATATTCCCTCCTAGACACGTGACGCAATTAACACGCACCAATTAGATATTACCACCAATCACACCTGGATAAAACGGTTGTTTTCCAAGGCTTCTCTTTTTCAATTAGCAACACAAGTGAATTGCTAAGAATTATTCTTTGAAACCTAAGCAACATGTGCATGATTGAGGGATTCTGAAGTGTATGATAGCCAGCCTATACTTTTTGATTAAAAACAACGATAAGCGTCTAAAGCCATCCTTGCTATCGGAGAATCTGACTGTAAAGTAAAGTGTGGAGTGTGTGTGGTTGGAGGCTGGTGTAAGCAGCCTCACCTGGCCAGAGTCAGGCTGATTAGACTGGGGTTGGGTGGGGTTGCACGCCTGTGGTGCATCGACTAATCAGTCTCCTCCTTAGCTCTTCGGACCCCACTGTCCCTCCTAACCCCCCACCACCAGACTCTTCTGTTGGGAGTTCAGGTCTGATGGCTGTTTAATTACTTTCTGCATCGTCATCGGGCGTCACAGCCCCGCTTTCGGCCCACTGCAATTACTATATCATCCGCTAGACGTCGCCAGAGATTCTTAAAGCCTGCTGTTTCTCCTGTGTTTATTAATTAATTTGGGAATGAGTCAAGACTTTGACCCAACTCAAGGGAGGTTCTAGTTCATGAGTTGAGGTGACACAGGTCTCTCAACCAGTTGCATGACAAGTCTTCAAATTCGAGTGACTTAAAACTTTGAAGAAACTAATTCTGTAGGGAGGGATATGTACAGAGAGACTTTTATTAAGGAAAAAAGAATGTAATTATTCGAAACAAATTTACCATAAAATATCTAATAGGCATCATTAATGTTGATATAAGAGATGAAGCCACCTGGCTTGAGTATACAATGGCTACTATTCTTCATATCTGTTATGAAACAGACAATGCAAACACTGAGTCGTCTCCCTTCCGCACTATCTCCTCATCTCCCAGCCAGGCAAGAGTGGATGACAGTGGGCTCATCCACATTCGCTGTTCAGACACGTCCATAAGATGAAACGATTGCCAGATTACAGGAAGCCAAGATCTTAAAGGATTTGCGGAGATGTATTTGAACAAGCAAAAGCATGAATTAAAAGGGAAACAGAGAGGTGGAACTCAGGATCCCTAGAATTATCAGCTTTGCCGTTGACAGCATTCCAGCAGTCTTTAAAATGCTTACATGCCTATATGGACAGAATGCATGTATCATTTAAATGAATAAAATATACATGAAATCTCAGAGAATGAGCCCCTAACTGATGCCTGTGTGTGCTAGAGATACTGTATGATAATGTAAGCCTCGAAGCTACAGAGAGATGTATATTCTCTGTCCAACTAGGACTCCCCAACTAATGGGAACATTTGTAGACTTATGAAATAACTGAATGTTTGCATTGGATATTTGTGTAATGTATTTGGAGTGAAAGGTTTTGGTTTTGCCTGAAAGGGTAACTATTTTTCTACTTGCGTGGCACAGGGTCATCAGCCTAGTGGCAACACCGGGGCTTCATCAGCAGATCCCCTCTGGGAGCTCAGCTGCTGGCTCTCTCTCCTGCTTGACACACACACACACTTGGTGTTTGGTTGATGTTTGCCTTGTAGTAGTGGTAGTAGAACGCTATAATGTCCCCAAGGGGCAATTTGTCAGTAATAAATAATAAATAGACATACAAAATAAAAACCATACAATGTACATACAATATACACATACATACATACATTGCCAATTGTCATCAGACTATCAAGAGAAGCCATAGGAACCAAGCTGAAACACATTTTGTTTAAAAAGGCAATTACTGATGGGATAAAAGATCTCATATCTATTGGTCTTAGCTCCCAGTTGATAAAATTCACACCTTGAAGGGAGCAAACTAAACTCACTGTGTACCGGGTGCTGGGAGTCCAATACGATGACCTGAGCCTTCTGGTGTCTCTGACTTGGTACAGGTTGCTCAGATCAGATGTTTGCTGCATCATACAACATTGCACTCCGCACACTTATGCACCCACCTTCCTACACAGCTGATCTTACTGATTACACATGCCACTGTTGTATTGAGTTATATGAGCCTATTCTCTGTCCTTATGTTGTTATCTTATATTTGAATAATTAGAAAATTGGTTTGGTTGTGTGCATCTCCCTCTTTTGTCATGGTCATGCGGCATGAGTCATAACAGATGCAAACTCGGGCGTAACACAGGGCCAACCCAAACCCGCCAGCAAGGGTGCAACTTGGCACTCTGTCAGAGTCAGGTACATACAGAATTATCATAGATAATTATACACTTTTCTAAAGCTGAAGGCCAGCTGTCTTCACTTCCTCATAGAGATAAACCGTTCTTTGATCAAGTCAAGGCAATTTTATTTGTCTCAAAGGGCTTTAGAGGCCGTATATATATGACACCCCAGCTCCCCAAAGGAGAAGATAAAAACTATCAGGAAATAAATGAGAACGCAGTGGGGATCCCTCTTTCCAGGGATGGTTCAGAGTGCAATAGGTGCCATAATGGACATGCACAATAGTATTACAACTACATTTTAAGTACACATTTTCTTTGAAATTGAACATTTGTTTTGTCCATGGTGATGAGGTGCTTGCTGGCAAGAAAGTTGGTAGACTTCAGATGGGGTGCCATGATCACAGCAACACACTAGAAACAGAGGGTGGACAGGGAACAGGAAACCTCTAACCTATACCTATCGACAGCTTAGGAACTCTCCTAGGAGCCACAGGAGAGAGTCAATAGGTAAAGGACATCTCAATGTATGGATCACATTTTTTTTAATATGGTGTTTACTGCTCGGCTGTAATTCCTTGCACTGTACACTAGAAGGCAGGATAGAGACCTTGTTAGGAGACGTTTTCTTACTGCAACATCAGGCAATATTCTCCTTGACATGGGCTGTTCGAGGGGGGGCAACAGGGGCCAGTGCTCCTGTAACACTGATCTGTAACACCCCCTGTGGCCCCTGAATGAAGAGTCTACAATAATGATACAATTATCGATTTCTTGTAAAGCTAACAGGAATGCGTTTTATTTTGTTTTCATTATTGTATGAAAACAATGTCTTTAATTACAAATTGTATTTTTTTTAGTGCACCATTACTTTATATACTGAACTAACCATTTTGAAAGCTTGAACAATGCATGTGTCTCTTTTGGCCCGGGTCGAATGTGCCCCTCTGACCACTGGCCCCCAGTAACACGGGTCTAGAACCACCACTGCTCCTTGAAGGGTCTGTCTACAAAGTATATTTGAATAGCAAACTTTACACAGACCATAAAGCCAAGAGCTTTGTACACTTTGCATTACATTATGTCAACAAATAGACAGCTGTCCCTTTGTTTCCATAGACATCTATTGTTAAAAAATAATATCTTCACTCTGCGTCTTAAATTATGCTTCTATCAAGCAAAGCTTTAATAAATATATACAAATAAGATACTTGTTTTCATGTGCTTTTATAAGTTAAGATAAATATAAATATATCTCATAAGACATAGCTGGATTAGCCAGTGCAGAAGCTGGCAGAGCAGGGCAAGGCAGGCCATCGCTGGCATGACATTCATTGGCATAGACTCAACATTATTACATAGACGAGACATACAAGTTATCACAGTAATTTCAATGACAAAGGCAGAACACAGTGACATCTGACTCTCTGTTGTCGGTTGATCACCGTTGTTATTCGGGTTCAGGGCACGGACTGTTCTGTGGGTGGGGCAGATGACAGGCTCTGGCCAGCGAGAAGGAAGTTGTGTTGCCATGAGTTGCCTCATTTGTGTGTGTGGTGTTTCCCAGAAGGCAGACCTCGATGGCGGCGCAGAGGGCCGGGCCGTGTGAGTGGCCCTGAGCCCCAGCGGCTGAAGCAATATTTACTCTGACAGGCCTGGACTTTGTCATCGCCCATCCACCGACTGACGTCTCCAAAACGTCAACGCCAAGAGCCTCGTGCCGTGTAGCAGCCCTTAGCCATTCAGACCCGCCGTGGTCACCTGAGGGTTTGGGAGTGACGTTCACTGGCACGTTCACCTCTCCCCGCCACACACACACACACACACACACACACACACCTACCTTTCAAAACCTTATTTTTTCAATACACAGCCACAGCGTCACAAGAGCCACAAGCTGCAGATCGCTAACCAGCAACCCCAGCAGGATTAGTCGTTAGACGTTACAATGGCTGAGCTAAATGATTACAGTGTTCACATTTCACGGGGCGAGGTTAACTGCAATGCTTTCATCTCTGCTACACTTGCAGTATTGAAGTATCTATTCCTTCTACCACAGAAGTATACATAATGGTGTGTTCTTTCAGTGGAAGCCCTATTGCTATTGGACTCAATTGGCCAGCATTAGGAACACATACAGGAACCCCAGCTTATATATATCAATGGCCATAATACATTGATGATAAACCAATGCACTAAATAATTGAGTTGACTAATCATACATTCTTAATTCATTTTGATGAGTCCTTTTCATGTTTTTACATTTGATTTGATTTGACTTCAAATGCAATTCTAATGGTCAGTCAGATATCTTTTAGGACCCAAGTCAGTCCCACGTTACACCAATAGGCGGCGCTAAAGACTACATTGACCAAGTGGGGTCTTACGCCACATTCATATTTTATATATATATTTTAAGTTAAGTCTTTAATACGTCGATTCGTTTATTTAACTGCGTTGCTCTCCCTCGTTTTGACCAAAAGAGTCCAAGACAAGCGCGCCACGGCCCGTCGTCGTCTTGTCTTGAGCTCCAGGATGTTGCGTCATGCCAACACGTCTATTTATTTATTTATTTTTTATCGTGAATGTGGCCAGTTTTAATTTGATAATAGTGGTTAAGACTCCTTATCGGGTATCCTTGCGATCCTATGCAGAACATTGGCGTACATCCCGGGAGTATCACATCGTGTTTTAAATATATTGCGAGAGGGGGGGGGATAGATACCCGCCATGTTTCAGCCTGGACGTGGATATTAACGCACGTTAATAATAAGACCATATAGAGTGAGCTCGTCGTCGTAGTCTTGCTGCAGCTTGCGTCAGCCTGGCTCCTGAGAACCGGCCCGTCTGCTCGGTCCGCTGTACTGTAGAAGGTGACATCACCACATGACTGGGGCCCCCTGTTGATCAACTGACTGTGAAGGACAAGTGTGACCAGATGACTGTATCCTGGTGTGAGCAAGTTAAATAAAAACACCTCACCCTCGGCCATAGACTATAGATAAGATGTTCAGTATGAAACCAGTGATATGAGCTCATGCATGAAACTATGACACTATCTGGGTGAATTTGACTTTGGATCAAAGACGACGACAACAACAAGTGTGGTTCAAAGCATTTTTATTGCATTTTTTTTTTTTAGAAAACAATACAAAATTCTGTAGCAACAGTCAAGTGTTGCGTTGAGTGAACTGCAATAATTCACATGGTACAGTAAAGTGCTTATTTCGAATCAAAATGTTCCTATTAGGCTGTATTTACATTTTTGTTTCAATGACTGTGTGCTCTGGGTCAATCAGAACACATCAAAAAGGGGAAAAAGAAAAAAAAAGAAAAATTTACGTGACCTCTCCATGTCATGTATGAATCTAAATTCAATTTATCGCCGTTTGTTTGCCTTCGGGCTACATTCAAATTGTGGAGAAGCCTTAGTTGACTGAATAAAAAAAAAAAAGCTATTAAAAAAATAAATGTATGAGGGGATCATTTTATCCTGTCCTCAATAAAAGGCAGTCTAAAGTTACTGCAAATTACTGCCAAGTAGAAATGGTCAAGACCAATGAAAACCCCAGAACCAAAAAGGATATCAGAGTATGGCTGACTTCTGTCATTTCTGAGAATCACAAACCTGACAAATAAGTAGAAACTTAATCAAGGGAAGCGAAAGGCAGAAATACTGAATAGTGTAGGTATACCCAAAGATTACCTTAATGCTTTACATCTTTTAGAGATTATTGGTTGCAAAGTACTGCAAACACAAATTCAAGTAAGTCTTACTATAAGACATAACAGCCCATAATGATGCACATAGTCCACCCCACCCCCCCCCCCCCTCCCCCAAATATTACAATCAGTGTCCCGTTATCAGCAGAAACGGGTCTAATGACACCAAGAGTACCGCACACAGCAGTGCTGGCCACATACAAGGACGATCAGATTACCCCATGAATCAACTGCCAGGGCATGGATCCCACCCCAGCCAGCCCCCCTCGCCACCCTGCGTTCAGCCACCCCTTCCCGACGGTTACCCTCTTTGGTGAATGGCTGCAGAGTCTTCGAGAGCCCATGGCCACCCCGCCACATGGAAATGTCAGAAAGAATCAACCTTATTCTGAACAAACCGATTATTGCCAACATGTTCGCATACAACAAAAAAAACAAAAAAGGAGAAGAAAGTATTCAAAATAAAAGCCTTCCCTGGGCATGAACCGCTCCAGATGAATTAAAAACCCATTAGGTCATTTCTCGCACTTCAGACACCACATACTCTGAACTTTCAAAAAACAAACACTTAAGAAAAAAAAAAAACATCCGTGCTCAACCTGAACTTAAAACAGCACCTGCATGAGAATTACCATGGAAAATAAAAAGTGTATCGCTGCCATACCAAATAAGAGGGTGGCATAATAACGGAGTTTTCAGAACATAAAAAATAAGTCAACTTATCAATACAGCTATAAATCATTGGAAGACTTAGATTTTCCTGGAATGTCTTTCCATTTTTTTTTTTTTTAGAATTAGTGATACAAAAAGAAAAACTTGTATGCCTATTATTTTAATAATTTGCTCTGGGAACATCTATCCATGGCTTCAACAAAAGGCATGAGATGCGGCAAAATCAAAAGACAACCGGTTAAGCCCCCTGAAACGTAGACACTGAGAATGTCTTCCAACCCCTGCTTCTGAGCGAGGGCATTACCTTTGCAACCTAATGTATAAGCGTACATATACTGACTGGTCTGTTGACAAGGAGGGAGAAAAAAAAATAAAATAAAAAGAAGTATACAGGCAGAGGGACCACTTCCAGTTATTCAATAACTGGTGTGGAAGAAAGGGGGGGGGGGGAAGCGAGGTAATCTGTCAGCCATTACACAAGGAGTCTTGTTTATGTCATGGCAATGTATCAAAACATGTACATTTAAGGAATTCCAGAGAAGAAGAAAAACTGCTTGGTGGTTTAGTATGCATGTGAGGAAGAGTGGCTGCTGGTAGTTGGACTCGTTTGAAACAAACTGCACTGACTGGTGAAGCGGTCTGCCTGGGCTGGCTGGCTACCTGCAACCTCCCTGCCTACATCCATCCATCCATCCATCCCATGGAATTATCACACCCGAGTGCACAAATAACGTCTGCGTTGACCTAAAATTATTATTTACCTTTGTTTAAACGTCGAATCCCTAGATGAGCTTTAATAAGCAGGTAGCTACCCAGCAGCCAACTGGGAACAGACGTCAAACCGTCTCATGCCTTGGAGATCGACACACCTGGACATGCAGCAGTGTCAAACCACTGCAAAACAGGGCATCAGACACTCCTATGGAGAGGGACACTTTCCGGATTGTTCCAGTTTGCTTCTGGATAGGAATATGCTTAACATAAGGCGTCAACATTTATCAACCCCCTGAACAAAAATGCAACCATTATAGTCATGTGCGGACCTTGAACAGGCAATTTGCTTGGGAACATTAACACCTCCGGCTCTAGAATTACATTTGTAAAGAAGAGTTTCACCACAGACTAAAGAATAGGCTGTAAAGGAAGCCATCTTAGTTCAGAGACTTACGAAAACAGTTGGTGAATGCCCCGAGCCAGCCATGCACCCACGCAATGGACTGCACCAGGCAGGGACAGCGTCGGAGAACAGCCCTTCAAGCTCCATACATGGAATCCCTTCTAGACAAAAAGAGCCTTCATCTTACATATTGCATATAACCTGTACGCATGTGCACTTGGGCCACCGATGCACATACACACAGGCAAAGAGAACATTCCGGATAACTTAATTCACAGTGGATCCAGTTGTAACATGTGGAAGCAGCACAACAGGTTGTCCTTTGGTGTCTTGGTTGTAAAGAAATGTTCCCATTTCTTTTGAAGTGTATGAAAACCAAAAAAAAATAGCTTGGGATAAAAACTCAAACACCTCCTACATTAACCCCAATATTTAGCTGGCCCACCACCGCAACCTGGGCATGCATACCAACATGTATCTGCAGTGTGCGTGCCCTGGGCAGATGTGCTTTTTTTCTGTGTGCTGCCGAGAAGCAGAAGGCATTAAGAGAAGAGCTGTGGGCGACAGACTTCTGGTACAGCAAGGCTAGATCCTGAAAGACTAAAGGAACCAAGGCCGTCTCGGAGGGGGCCAGACTCTTCAGAGGGATGATTATACAAGGGTCGTCTTCCGGTCCAGATCAGAGTCCAGAGCAACAACATCAAGGGGGTTGGGAGGTCGGAGGTCAGGCGCAGTCTCCCATGATGACCAGGGGCGCCAGGAGCTGGCGTAGCTCTGCCGCGGAGACGGGCCCCGTCTTGGGCTGACTGCCCCGTTGCCGGCGCCTGGCCAGCTTGGAGTTGGACGGAGGGAAGAGGTGCATGGAGGAGCCGCTGGCGGCGATGACCAGCGGCACATCCTGCAGCTGCTGCTCCTCCATGCCATCCTGCTCGGCCAGCTGCCGGTTCATGGCCATGGCCTGGTCGGCAAAGAAGGTCAGGTCCCGGGCTCTGCTGGTCCTGAGGAACAAAGGTCAAACAAAATGCTCAACGAAAACAAGAAAGGAATATTAATTACATTTAACATTGTATATCAGGAAGAGACCAGTTAACCAACAAAAATATCTTACCTTTGATGCAAGATGGATGTGGGCAAGGTGTC
This sequence comes from Coryphaenoides rupestris, assembly GCA_002895965.2. Taxonomy (NCBI): domain Eukaryota; kingdom Metazoa; phylum Chordata; class Actinopteri; order Gadiformes; family Macrouridae; genus Coryphaenoides; species Coryphaenoides rupestris. Next base: position 390,008 of record PIJE02000095.1, read on the forward strand.
AGAGGCACCCTAAATAACAAAACAAAAAAAGTTCAGGCCATTGTTAGACAGGCATATTTATAGTTCCATTCCTTCCAACAACCATGCACTGTTGGACAGTTGACAGTTGATAGACTTACCCCTTGGACCCAAGGGTGCCGCAGAACCTGGCTGGCACTCAGGCGGTTTTTGGCATCCCGCACCAGAAGTTTGGAAATGAGGTCTTTGGCACTTGAAGATATGTGAGCCCAGTCTTTCTCAGGAAACGCATACTTTCCCTCCTGGATACTCTCAAATAAGGTGTTCTGGAAACAAAACAAACCACATTGGTTTTACCATTATGCCTTGCGCAAAAGACAGTTAGAGTTTCAATATTGTCCTTAAAGAAAATCACATCATTCACAAACTGTCAAAGATCAGGGTGAACAGAGACAAAGGACCCAGTGTCTCAGGAGAGTACACCGCAACAACCGAAAGCTCAGCAAATACTCATACCTGACACGTGTGACAGGGTTCTCCCAGCTCCCAGCCACATCCACCACCACAGCGCCCCACGAAGGGCGGGTAGCCACTTAGCATGATGTAGAGGATCACTCCCAGGCTCCACAGGTCACAGCGCTTGTCATAGATGGTGGCCTCCTCGCTGAAGGCCTCCACCACCTCGGGTGCCATGTACTCTGCAGAGCCACACTGCGGAAAACACAGACAAAGAGATGGAGACCAAGATTAGCCTTGAGCGTGACCAGAAATAAATGGGTGATGTTGTTGGGACATGATTTGTTGTTAGAAAGGCCCTGCAGTACATTACAATGGAGTACGCTCGAGGGAAGACAATCTGGGGACTGTCTGCCCTATGCCCATGAACACTTTTGTTCTCTCCCCGGCTGGCCTCTAGTCAGCTGATCCCTCATGTGCTCCAAGAGAGCAGCAGGGCCCGAAGCCCAATCTGGGAGAGGACAAGGGTCCGCCTGTGAAAGCTGCACGGTGTGGTGCTGGAGAACTGAGCCAGTCGACTAGGACACACTGGCAGTTTTAGGCAGATGGTAGAAGGTGGATGGATCCGATGCTGCCCCCATGCTTCTCTTAACATCTCACCCCACAGGGAAAAAAGAAGACGAGGCGTGAGCAGGAACATGCTGTACAGTATATATGGGAGGCGGTGGTAGGGAGTGAGTCACTGCTGCTTGTTTTCACCGGTCATCTGCATGCGCGCGCAGACTCAGGCAAAGCGTACTAAGCTTTGCCTGAGCTCCTTGTTGCATAAGGAGTGCAAAACACCAAACGCTGCCTTAACCCAGAGGGGAGCTCCCAAGTAGTAGTGGGTTACAAGTTCAGCTGGACGCTCCTGACGCAGAGACCCCAGGTAGTGATATCCCCCCCCACATCCCATGGCTGTGTGCTCAGCCCCCTGCGGCTCTACTGGCTCACACATGACTGTTTGCATCAACCGCATTGTCAAGTTTACAGACAAAGTGACTTGTCACGGACTGCGATGCGTCCGCCTACACAGAGGAGGTTGGTACCCTGGTAGCATGGGGTTAAGACAAAAACCCCTCCATCAACGTCAGTGAGACAAAGGAGATGCTTGTGGACTACAGGGGGGAATGCATAGCAGTGGAGCCGTGGTGGGAAGGGGTCAGCTGCTTCAGGATCCTTGGGGTGCACACCAACGGTGACCTCATCAAGGTGGTCAGATCACATCACTATTACCTTAACCTAAAGGTAATAACTTACAGTATACCTTATATATTTGCATATAACTTTGCCTTTTGCCAATAACTGGACATAATTGAATTTAGTTTATATTATTACCAATACCCTGTAATATATATGCTTTCCAGTATATGCATACATTTTTATTTTTGACCAGCATATTAATATTTAATCTAGTACAATAATTTCAGTGCACCATCTGACTGACCGTAGTTGTTCTGTGCCTCAGAAACTAGAAAGACCTGAACTTTCATCGTGTCCCCCATCCTGCATCAGTGTTATCCAAACAGCCCAATGCCCTACAGGGTTGCAACAAAATGCACGTGGACAGGGAATTCAACCCTACCTCTTCATTATTAAGGGCTCTAGAAAGGGAAGATCAATCCCACCATGCTTGCTTCATTTTTTTTAAGGAAGGCAAGTTGCTCAAAACCGGGCTACATAGCACTGTACTAAATGCAAACTGGCCATAGGCGGGTTCTGCACTATTATAAACTGTCGTCTGGGGAGGACAACCTCCAGGTCTGTCGGCTGCCTTCTACGTGTGGCCGAGCGTGTTTACACAGAGCAGGCCTCCTGTCTCTGTGCTGAAACCCAGCTGTCCGCTGGCTCCTCCCATAGCCTTATGCAATGCTGCACTAAAGGAATCTCGACACAGACAAAGCCTCTTCTGTCGACGAGTGAGTAGCCCCAACCCCCACGGTCTCCACTGTGACTGGCGGGGGGGGGGGGGGGGTGTAGTAACAACAGACTGCAGTCCTCCCCGCCCCCCCCCAAGAGATTCAGGTCAAACGCTGCTCCAAAAAAATAAACACTTCAACTGTCACCGCCAGTCGTAAAAAAACAGACATGGCAACGTGATAGCGATGAGATATCAAGGCCGTAACTATCTATGAACCTCCGGGTTGTTTTTGTTTCTCATAAAGTGGGCCACGCCAATCAACAACTTGACAGTTAGGAGATAGTAGATACAGGCCATGAGTGTATCATGGCCAATGATAAAGACTTAAAACTAAGGACTATGGTTCAGGGCTATATTGCTACATAACCGGATGCATCCATAAGGCAACCTGGGGAATTTCCCCAGAGACCATGTGATCAGTCAGACCATACAGGTCACGCTGATGACACACCTTTTCAGATGCTTGGATTATAATGACAAGACGCATTACAGGAATAAGCTGTGCTCTGTCGTCAGCCATGCAGCTGGAGCTAAAGCTGTGCCACCGACACACAGACCGAAAATCCCCTGACCAGAGTTCCTCCATGTCCAAGTCACATTAGCCACCACAGCTAAAATTAAAGGGTGAATATACTGGTATGGGTGTGGGTTGTCTCTCTGGCAGGCAGGCGTAGATACTGAACTCTCAGTAGTAGACTTTTCCTAGAAAGTAAGACCGCCTCCAGTAACATTCCAGCCCATAAAACCTGAAATATGTGCATACTGTGGAAGGAAAACACACAAAAAAAAACCCCCAGATCCTCATAACATGGAGCTATTTAGCAACATCCACTGCTGGAATGAATGTGCCGAGGCCGGAGGTGCAGGAACGAGGTGAAATCAGATTAGATTGCATGAGACCATGGCAAAGAAAACAAGCACGGGCGCATGCGCCGGGCGGCTCACTCCTCCCCCCTTTTTCCCCTCCCGCTGCTGGAGCCAATCACAGCGCAGTTGCTATGTAATAGGGAAAGGCTATGGTTCTAGAACAAGCTTCATGCATGCCCTTTGTATAGAGAATACAAAGGAAGCAGACTTTCACAAGTGCGGTCAGGGCCAGTGGGAGGAGAACTATAGGCAGAGTGTGCCTTGGTACAGTTTGTTTTTCTTCCTGCCTCTTTGTGGGTGATAGCACCCAGGGAGCGGTATATTTTGGTTCAGTTCAGGGCAAGGGCGCTTTACTTCCTCATAACAGAGGACACAGCCTTCTGATATAGCGCAATGTGTTACTTCTACTTATTTTCAACGTTTCAGGGATCTCATGTCGAAATGTTAGTTTCTGCTGATTTAGTGGGCTGAAGTTGTTCATCTTTAAGTCATTAACAACAATACAGAAGAAAAAAAAAAAAAAAAGGGCCGACTAGGGACAAAACCCTCCATGCTGCTACACCCCCCCCCCCCCCCCCCCCACCCACCCTGTCGGGAGAGTCCCGGCTCCTAGCCGGAGAGATTGTGTTACAGTTTTCAGGCCTTGCCCACAATTCTGTGCAGCCTCGAAAGTAATTGGCATCACCTGCTCCAATCCATCTCTCCAACCCGCTTTAAAAATCACCCACCAACCCATAGCCCGTAACAACCGACGTGTTTACTTTCACGCTTGTCCTTTGCCCAGTCGGCCACAAGCCATTTGTTTGGGTTCTGCTCGGAAGACTGCCGGAGAGCCTTTTGATGCCGCAAGGGGGGAGGTTGTGGGGTGGGTAGTGGGGTGAGGGTGGACGAACAATCAAACTCACTCCACCCACCCCACTTCTTTGGCTCAGCATTTCTCCACTGATAGGCACCAGGCTGTAGAAATTGGACTTGTATCTACCCCAGTGTTGGTTGATAAGCACATGGGCTGCTAAGCAGAAAACGCAGCCAGCCATCCAGCTCCACCGCTTATCTTTTCAATGGCGGTACTTTAGACAAAACCAGTATGAAGGTAACCAGCATGCACTGCTAGAACACGATGTCTCTCTGCGGTGACGGGAAGAATCCACGAGGAAAGCAGCGAGACAGGATTAACAACCAACCACAGACAACAGGCATCGTGTGGCAAAGATTGTTCACAGCTCACTCTACTTCGGAAACATTTTCGTAACCTTGTATACATGTAATGTCTGCTTTTGTACAACGCCTGGGGGGGGGGGTGTAGTTAAGGCATGCAAACTTACAGGAGTGAGGAGCTCCGGGGTAGAGATGGGAGAGCTGTCACTGTTTAGTTTTATTCCACTTCCCAGGTCAAAGTCACAGATCTTGACTGGGGAGATCTGGCAAAGGCAGAAGACGCCAAGGGAAAGGATAGCTTAATTGTACATATTAAAACACCATGACTGCAGATGAGTAACACATACTCTTAAGGCTGATACATACTCCGCAAGAACAGAAATTTGTTCTCGCAGCCCTGGTTCAGTTCTCGCAGCTTGTTCTCAACACATCATCCGCCAGAACGAACTTTGTTCTTGCCACCTTGAGAACAAGAAGTAATTTCTCTGTTCTTGCGGAGTATGTATCAGCCTTTATCCTGCTACTCTGCAAATTTGCTGACAGACCACAAATGAACTTATCGTAATAATGGCGCCCTTTAAATGTGCATAGCTCACCTTGTCAGCACGCTCACACAGGATGTTTTCAGGTTTCAGGTCTCGGTGTGCCATGCCTAGGGAGGAGGCAGGGGGGGGGGGGGGGGGCACATTAAACATCAGCTAGACGGAGCATTTTACGAGTTTGCCAGGAAGCTGTGCGATAGGTGTTGGCATGTTGTGTCCTACCTTTGTTATGCAGGAAATCCAGGGCGCTAGCAATGTCCTGCACTACCACGCTGGCTTCCTGCTCACTGAAGTGCCGTCTCTTGTGAATTTGAGCCAGGACAGACCCTAAAAACCCCCAAAAAAACAACCTTAATTTAGTCACCAAAAGTTGATCACTGACTTATTGCTAGTTTCGTAAACTCCCCATTGTACTGATAGAAATTGCATCTTCCCACAGTCATAATTAACATTACATTATGTGCATCCAAGGGCCATTACAGCAAAGTTTAAAGATGAATTAAAAGAAGTACTGTAGCATGCATGCCCAACTGATCTCAGTTGGGCATCTCTCTGTACCAACCTCCTCTCAGCTTCTCAAACACCAGGTAGAATTTGTCCTCTTCTTCAAAGAACTCCACCAGCTCCAAGATGTTCCTTTAAAAAGAAACCAGACACAATGATGCATCACATATAACACTGGTCACCTCAGGGAAAGTACAGCCCTCTGTTCTGGACCAAGATGGTGGTTGAGGATCTTACCTGTGACCCTGGCACTGGTAGAGCATCTCCACCTCACGGAAGACACGGCTCCGGCTGTGTCCTGGACGCTTCTCAATAATCTGAGGGTGCAAGGAATTGTATCGTTTAGACAAGAGGCTTCTAGGTGGAAAGCTGAAGAGTAAATATGAGGTGTTTGTGTAAGTTATGACTTCTTGGAAGACTGTACCAAGAGAAATCAACAAAGAGGGGGGGGGGGGGCTGTGCCTGAAGACCTCAGGCCAAACCCTGCATCTCATTCAGAGTAATCTCTAAAAGAATTCCAACGTGCCAGACATAAATGCAAAAGTGGTTTAACCTACTTTGGAACAGTTTACGACTCCCCCACCCTCATAAATATATACACACAGACATTTCCACACATCTACAGCATTCCGGAGTCGGAACTTAAGAGGCATTAACCCACAAATCCAAAAACATTGACGACAACAAAATGCTCCAAATATAGCAGCCTGGGGCTAATCCTCTGTGGGGCTGCATGATACACTGCCCAGAGAGACTGCTGACACCAAGGCCTGAATTTTCCAGCCCCCGGTCATTGTCTGCATGGAAGTGCATGCTCGTTTCTCTTCCTGCTAGCTGGATTACAGCTGCTTTTGAAAGCCGATGGGAGCGCAGCGCACTGTGTGTCTAGGATTAATGCACAGGCGAGGGGCCTGTGCCAGGCCCAAAGCCTCTGCACTGTTCCAATCTGAGTCAGCAGCACATATGTGCCAATCGGCCCACTTTTTCCCTGGTTAAAAACACAGGGCCCCGCCTTCTGCTCAACAAAAAGGCCTATGGGGTAAACAAACGGGCAGCAAAAACAGATCAGACATATATCGCAACGGAGTGAGAACAGCCCTGTGGTACAACGCGCTGGATCCACGTCCCTTTGTCCCACCAGTTGGGGCAGTACAGAGGGGGGGGGGTTGCCCCGTTTGTCACAGTCACGCACGCAGGAGGGAGGGGGGGAGGGAATACCAGATGCCCTGCACAGCCAGGCTCTGGAAGAGGCCCCAGTCATGCTGCAGTTCTGGAAATCAATCTGGTCTTGCTAAAAAAAAAAAAAAATAAACCACGAGGAGGGGCGCTGGGTAGAGGCTCCCCCGCTATGTTCCTCCTGGTTACATTTACACCCTGTGACAGACACTTGCAGCCTTTAATCTGTGTGTGGGAGGAAGGGAGGGGTGGCATTATGGACATCTGGCAAGAACAGTCTGAACCCCCACCCTATCTCAACCTGACTGACCTTGAGTAACCACCCGCCTGATCCCCCCCCCTCTCGCTTCACTGGCCAATCCCCAGGGATCTAGCAAACCATGCCTAGGCAAACAATAACAAAGCTCTGCTGGAAGGAGCCAGTACCTCCAGTTCTTGTAAATACACGTTTCTTGATACGAACCCCCCGTTTTTGGGGCGCAGCAATGTCAATAAAAGAAAAAAATAAAGTACAAGTAAAAGTAAAAAAAAGTACTGGGGGATATTCTGATCATGGGACACATTCCATTCCATCAAGGAAAGGCATGCTTTGACTCCTCCCGTTGCCAGTCAAGTTTACTGAGAAAGGGAGAAAGAAAAAAAAAGCCTCAATGCCATTCCTTCGCGCAAATGGAGAATACACAGAGACTCCGGAGACCAGCGTCTTAAAAACTCCCCGCCCACGTACAAAGGGAAAGGAGAGAACAGAGCAGTGTAAACACTCAGGGTCACCACCCAAAACCCAGAGCGCTCTCCTTTTCCAAATGGGGGTTTGTTTTGGCACAGCTGCCAGTACACAATGTCTGTCCATCCCCCCTGCTTGAGGCCAGCGTAGCCAATGGCCACAAAGAGAAGGGGCGGATACAGCTCAGGAGACGCTCTGATTGGAGCTGGGCACCGTATGACAGGAAGTGTTTACTAGCAGCAGTGAGACTGCATGAACGCAAAAAAACAAAAACACAACTGCATGCAGAAGGAGTGAACAGCAACAGAGGAGCTCGGTACACAGTTACAAAACATCCTCGTAGACAGCCACATGGACTACCAGAAAACACAAAAATATAGAGGCAGCATACAAATGCAATGTTTGTGACGTGCAACTGGGCCTACCTTGACAGCATATTCATTATTGGTGATCAGGTTGATGCAAGTTTGCACCCTGGCATAGGCCCCTTCTCCGAGGATTTCTTCCTGCAGCCTATAAACATCTGTGGAGCGGGGCAGACGCCAGATTAGTTTATCTTCAGGCGTTGCTCAGAAAATCGACATAAAGAGAAACATTTAAGGAAAATAACTTGCCCTCAAATCTCCCAGAGAAACTGTCTGTTGCCCGGCAACGCTTCTTCTTCTTGTTTCTCTTCTTGGCGTCTGGGATGTCGATCGGCTGACTCGAGGGTATGTCTGTAAACATTTCAAGGGCCGTTTTCTGTTAATCCATAGACCATTATCGCCGATTAAAATGTCTGCTTGCCACACATACTTCAAATTTGTGCGCAGCAGATACTGCAGCAGTATTTTCAATTATTGTTACATTGTCAATTGAAATGTTGCCATCTAAAACTCACCATGTCTTGGGGAGGAATCAAAATTGAATGATGAATCAAGATGAGAACCGTTTTTAGTGAAGTCATCTGACTCAAAGGGATTTTGCCCCTAAAAAAGATCAGAACAAGGAGTTACAGCAATAAACTTTTATCTGCAGAGTTTGACACCGCTTGGCTGTAAAATACGAATCTTGCAATCTCCCCTACAACTACAATCTCCCCATACAACTACAATAAACCTAGGTACACTGACAAACAATATGGCAGTTTCACAATGTCAACCAAAACAACCAAATGTCAATCATGTGGACCTTCTGTAGATTGCAGATAAGAGTCTAAGAAGAAAAGAAAAAAAAAATCGAGACTCCAACATGGCCTAAATAAAGACTCTTTCACTGGCTACGGTAATATGGTGGCAAGTTTGTCGCCCATAAGGATTGGGGTCTCAACAGATGCTGATATATATATAGAAGCTAGCTGGCCCTGACAAGCACGGGAGATTCGGAGCATGTGGCAATAAGGCTTCTCTGAAAGACAACCCTCCTGCACCAACCTTGAAGGAGCGGTGGAATCCAGTGAGCTCGGTGATCTTATTTTGCACCATTTTTTTTTGTGGCGATTTGGCGAATTTGAGTGATTGCTGCGGCGGCGGCGGCTGCTGCTGCTTCTGCTGCAGTGGCTGTGGGATGACCTCGAATCGCACTCCTCCGAAACCAAAGAGTTTCGGGAAAAAGCGGTGATCGCACTGCGCTGGCAGGTGATTTAAAACGGGAGCCCTGGAAATAAAAAAAAAATTAAAGGGTTCGTTTAGGATTCAACCGGACAGAACGCCAGCACACGGTGCAACCATGGCGCAGCAGAAGTACTGCGTCTCGACTAGAAGGGGAGACATTGCTTCAGCTCGGCAGCCATCACGGGACCGTGTAGCGAAATAGAAAATACATTTGAAGCGTTTCGTTTTAAACACATTTGCTGGTAACTTTATTTCTGCCGGCGCGAGTGAGACGAATGCAAAACAAAGCTGACGTGAGCTAAACGGAGGGCTGTTTTCAACCAAAGCACACGTCGTTTTAACTCGTTGGCGCACCATCTATTTTGGGTCGTCCGTTTAAGAGAAGCAGCTTCCAACTTACCCCGTTGATAAATTTACAGCTCCAGTGCTGGCGTTGTTTTTGACCCACTGCTTGAGAGCCGCAGCTGCAGGTCGAGGGGTGTGGGGCGGGGCGCCTGATCGTAAGTGCTAGACGGGTGGTGGTGGTGGAAAAACACACTGCGACGATTCTTTATAACCTCTTACTTGGCTCCTCCCACTTTCGGCACAAAAAAAAACAATGTCTAAGCCCCGCCCCCAGATCGCCCCCCCTCCTCCCGCACTGAAGAATAGCGAGAGACTGGAGGATGACGTATGTTCTAGAAGGAGATGTACTGTGGCCTACTACCATTTTATATCTTGTGCTACTTTGGGAACAACTCACGGTTTTGCACGCAAAATAACACCCGTTGTTTTGGACAAAGCATATAATTGAATGGATGCAAGCGATATGAGTATTATCTGTGTGACAATAATTCAATACAATGTTTTAATTCTTGTCAGCAAATTAAAAATAGATTGTCAGAGGCTCAGAGAACAACAACAACAACAACAACAACAACCCTGTACATTTTTACATTGGAGGTGAAAATATATTAGAAAAGACTATCAATAACAGAGTTATTTTGTAACAAAAACATTTTCTATAGACAAACAATATATACGATAACAACTGCAGAAGCGGAGATATATTTAGTATTTGTGCCATATACATTAAGCATACTCCAAAAGAAAATGTATGTAAAATCTGATGAAACCTTCCTACGTGTTTCATCAGATTTCAAAGGAAGCATGGTTGGACTTGACTCAGTGATTACGCATCAAATGGATGACATGCTGCTGTCTACAGAATGGTGGCAAGGCAGCAGGCTGCACGTTTCACATGAGGTTATGCAGGGGGGGGGGGGTCTGTCTCTCAGAGCGGTGATAATGAAACAGAAGTCCAGGAATTGTGATATGGGTGCGATGTATTTCTCCACACGCTTTGTGTTAACGGTGAGATGCCAAAGCAGGATTGTCACGGGTTGCATCAAAACCAACAAGTACAAGGTGGAGAGAAGAAAAAAAAGAGATTACTAGGTACATTGCTAGGTACAACACGGCCATATGTTGTGGACACAATGTCAAAACTGTATGGAAATCTATAATCCAATCAGTTATGCAAAACCGACCAAGTGCATTGACTAGACTTCCTCAGTTCAGTAGTGCATATTCTGCCAGTGTTTTCTGTTAATGATGAGCCAATGTTTATCAAGGATATCCTTGTCAAACCCTTGTATGGTTTGTTTTTTGAGAATAAGTGTCTTGTGACTCCATGGCTCTGTGCCTCCTCCTCCTTCCTCCCTCCAGCCCCCTGCACCATAGGCCCAACTGTAGCAAACATTACGCAAGGTGGGTGCAGTCTTTCCCTAGCCTGGAGCACATGGTCGGGTAGAGTGCAAAACAAGCGTGTTCATTGATGTGCAGGGGGGTGGGTCGGTGTCACTAGAAGTCAAATGAAAGAAGAGCACGGGGTGTTGTAAAAACAGTAGACAAACCCTTCCTGGGGGACGGGGCTTGTTGTCTGTTAAATATGCATTTTGGTCAAACATCATCGGCTGTTGTACTCGAGCAGCTTACGTCTTCCCGGCAGTATATAAAACGTAAAAACGAATTGAACTGTGTGAAGCCACAGAACTTCGTGTGCTGAAATGTCCTTTTTTTCCACTAATGTTTTAATTTGAACCAATAGCCTATGCATGCCCATGAGTGTGAATGCAATGCTAGAATGCAGTGCATATTATGTAGAAATATTGTATATATTCGCACACGTGATCTGGCCTGGCATACATGAGCTCTGTACATGAACTCATGTACTATTACATGTTACTGTGACATGGGGGTCATCCTTTTAAAGTTGTTAAGGTCACAGAGTCAGTGGATACTGTACATCAATGTCCATTCCCAGCACTATGCCAGGAATGGTTCTTAGAACACAGCAGTGGGTGTTAAAGGTAGGTTTACTTAGAGGTTTAATCAGAAATTATTCATCAGAAAGGGCAATATAATTTGTCTCAAATGATATGCACCATTAATTATTTTCGGACTCAGGGCTCCTGTGTGTGTGTGTGTGTGTGTGTGTGTGTGTGTGTGTGTGTGTGTGTGTGTGTGTGTGTGTGTGTGTGTACGTGTGTACGTGTGCACATCTGAGCACACACATTTGCATGACAATAAGCACCTCGAGGAGGACAGTGTGGTCGATTCCGCGGAAGGAGACCAGAGCGAGCAACACGACCCGCGGCCGTAGTGCGCGCTGCGGACGTGGGGGGGCGGGGGCGCGCGGACTATTCATGGCCAAACACACCGCGGTTACGTGCATCATGTCGTGTAGAAGAGGCCTACGTGTCACGTATAATTACAGACGTGGAGTGTAGTCATTTTAAATACACGAGCGGCGACAGTTTACAGTAAGCCTAAGCGGTCGAAATCCCGAAAGTGCATTGTGAGCCTTAATTAATGACACATGCGAACGGTTATAGGTTACTACGAGCAGCGAATAACAACAACCCGATGTTATTCTTAAACTCACGAGTTAGTACAGATCTACTTGTGCTACAGGCGGAAAACATTGACAACAACTCTCTGTATTCGCACCGGAACAGCCCAGCCTATTTCTTATATAACCAGCTTTCCGAATCATTAACCCCATTCAGCTCTAGCAACTAACTGCGTCGTTTCATAACGAGGACATTGCATAGATTGCGTCGTCGTCTATAGGTACGGTGTGTGCGCCTGACGCCACCTTGTGGCTGTACAGGGTATTCACTGGGGCTTTGAGTATCGTGTGACCGTTCAGCTGCCGCCTTTTCAATGCCAGCGCGTTTGACTGTTGTCTGCCAACAGTGTGGAATTGCAACTGCAACACAAATAGACTACTTTCTAGTAACAACTTTTCAGGGAAAGAAACCTCTTATATTTTCTTTCCTTAAAATGTCGGTTGTGTGAAATATGATGTTTTGAATACATCATCATGATGAACAACTATTAGCCTAAAGCCTAAAGAGAACAAATCGCTTTCACCAATTTGTCTGAGTTGACGAGAGAACGTAAAATAAGAATGTTTGATAACCAATAAATCAATTCAGGGTTAAGTAACAGATTTTAATGTAATAAACAGAATCATAATTATGTACTGACACAAATGATTGAATGATTTAAATGTAGGTCAATTTTACATTGGACAAGAGCAACAAGAACACTTTTTTGGAATGATTCAAAATTAAAGAAAGACAAAAAACAACATTAATACTGTGCTCTGATAAAATGCTTGGATTCTTTAAAACAGACAGAATGGATCACACATTGAGATTTGTGGTTAAACCTATGTGGCTAAAATAGATTACAGTACTTAAATATAAAAATAAAAACTCTTTCTGATTTGCATTTCTTTGTTCTCTGATGCAGTCTTCTAGATGGACAGATGCGGTCAGCCAGGGGATACGTCCGCTAACGCCAAGGATGCTCCCTCAGTGGCACATCCGAGAAGTCATCTCTTTCTGCAAAACAAAACAACCGATGACTCTTAAGGCTGCAATTTGTATGCCAACATATATTTAGCCCACAACCACACCCTCTGATCTTGTGTGTTGTTCAAGATTTGGATAATTAAAATTCAGAGGACTCTTGAGGATTGCCTGCTTGGACAGCATCATTGCATTTCTATATATCAACACCTAGTTTACTTGGGAAGGCAATGTGTAGAATAATGGTTGAAAGTGAATAACATTTAAACCTAGAAAACTCCATTCCTTTCAGTCTTTAACAAAACACATTTACATTTTTGATCAATGGATTCAGTTTAGTGGAAGAGTATTATGTGTTGTATACCATTTAAAATGTACATACAGTAAACTGGCTATGACAGGCAAAACCAGTGCAATGAATGCAGTGAATATAGGAGGGCACACAGAACACAATACAAAAAAATACAGAAAAAAATGTGATCTAAAAAAAAAGGAAGTAAACAGTTTAATGTTATAATGCTTGGGTCCCCGTTTCTGGGAGCTGCCGGTAAACTCACCAGAGGTTCCAGCTCCTTGTGCTCGGTGAGGTTGAACTCGGTAACAAAGTAGTAGAAATGCTTGTAGCAGGTGTTGACGTGAGCCTCGGCCCCCATCTGACTCACGCGGTCAAAGTGGTGGATGTAGACGTGGACGAACACACGGAACAGACGAGACAAGATCTTCTTAGCCACCTGCATGAAGGTCTTGGGGAACGGAGTACCTGTGAACCAGCAGAGAAGGGGAGGAGACAAGAAAAACGTAATATGTCAATGTAAACACTTTTTAATGTCTGCGTATGCAATACAATACAGCTTGTAGACCAGTGTGTTTGAGGTTAGCTGCAGGGATAAAAAGTCAGCAACAATGTATCTTCATTTTGCATAGTTTTATCTTTACATGGGTTCATCTGAAACCCATTGAATGTGGGTTAGGGTAATTTGGTTTGTAGGGGATAACACTCATAATGTTGCTTGCTGATTCAACAAGACTGGTGGAATTTGTTTCTCAGAACAAGTTAAGGTCATGTCTAATCATAGACTACACTGGATACTGTGACCCTTATATGTTTGTTGAGATGCTTCTGTTCATGAGATGCCAACTATGCACAGGGTTTGTGAATTCAGAGAATCAAACAAGGTATTTATGATCAAAATGCTATGAAAACAGAAAATGGTGCCTTAGCACATTCCATTTAGAATGCCTTACAAGATTGCCTGCAAATATGGCCTTGCCAACACCCAATAGCATTTAGCATTTGTTTCATTATAGAGAATTTCCTCAATTCAATGCAATATCCCCATAACAGTAAGAGGATGTCGCTTATTATTTCGTCTATTTACACACGCTTGGCCTGACTGGAAATCCGGGTTGGGGTTTATACATGTTGCATGAGCAATGTTGAACAAGTTTGAACAATGGTCAATTGGTATCTGTTCCACTTCATGAGCCAGATATCTCTCTAAACCTTTTTCAAACAAAGACATGAAGCATGTGTGGTGAGATGTGAAACCCAGTCCCCTACACAAACACATGTAAACACATGTAAACAACCCCCCGCCCTCCCTCCCTCTCACGTAGTAATGGACAAGTAGCAATGGACGAGTAGCAACAGGTCTGTGACCTACTTCTAAATCCATGTCCTGAATTTAACCAGCCATGCGCTTGACTTGGCCACCTGTGCCTGCGGTGTCTAATCCGAGCACTTACCGACATTGGTGGGGAAGATGTTCTCGTTGTTGATTTGTACCTCGATCCAATCCATCAGCAGGCTCATGTACTTGGGCGCCGACAGGGCCGTGGGCCTCCTGTACTTGTGCTCGTCCTGCCAGCGGTACTCGTACTTGGGTCCGCCGGACATGACGGGACAGGTCTGGTCGGTGCAGGAGTCGCTGATGGTGCCATAGATGAGGTTGATGCGATTAAAGAAGTCCACGACATGGACGGCCACCCAGTCGTTGAGGTCCTCCCCGTGGGGCAACTGCACCGCCTGCTTCAGGTCCAGCCCCGCGTTCAGAGACGCCTGGGCCTTCTTGTGCAGGTCAAAGCGCTGCGTTCCGGGCTCAAACTTGCGCTTGGGCCGGAATGTCCTATCTTTGTTGAAGACTTGTTTCAGGCCAAGAGACATGTTTACATGTGGTGGCGGGAGACTAGTTTATATGTGTGTTCTTTTGGGGTGAATACAAATCACTGGTGTAAAACCAGGAAGCGTCCAGAGGTTGTGTAAACACTGCAGGTTAGATTTGGTGCACTTTCTGGATGTTCCTGTGTGCAGGTGAAAAAGAATGGGGTAGAGAAAAGGACACGTTAATGATATAATTCCAATATGAACCCATTTATAATTTCATAACATGAACACACACAGAGTAACCCCTCAGCAGAACAGTGACTTTATTTGAAAACAAAATAACACTTCCAAAACAATCACAAAACGTAAATGTTGTAGCCTATGCAATATCATTTGGCAGGCAGAACAACATTTTCACTGTACAGTAAAATGTCCTTATTGACCTTTTACTGGACATTTTTACTGTACTCCGAGACCGGGGAACGACCACACCACGTACAACAACAACAACAACAACAACAACAACGTAGGTTCTATAGGCAGCCCGCAGACGCCGCTCCCCGGTGTCTGGATCGCCACGGATAGTCGAGTTGTCTTTAGTTCAAACAATCGGCGACAGAGACAAGCAGGCGAGGCTGTAGTACCGCCTGGTGAGGAGGAGGCTGCGTGGCGGAGCGGCTGGCCCTAAAGTACGGAGAGCCACCGACCTGTTGCTTCACAGCCGGTCGTAACCGCTACACTGTGGACTACTTCACAGCGGATCATATATATATATATATATATATATATATATATATATTACATTATTAACACGGCGTAGGCATAGTTTATTTGCCCCGCATGCTTATATTCAGACGTATTACTATACACACACACACACGTTACGCTGTGTCGACGTACGGGGGGTGACGGCGCAACGGTGAAGTAGCGCAGTTCGAACGCCACTTCTTCGCCCAACTTACTTGTTCCGCCTTCCTGTTCCCTTCGGCGTCTCCCTCCGACCCCGTAGCGCCGCGTTAGTATTTATTTCTAAGTGTTATTTACGTACTGCTGGAAGAAACGCGTTGCGCCGACATTATGGATGATGGATGACGTAACGCGGCGGCTATCTTGTTGCGGCGTTTCTATTTCGCGTTAGATCAACGACACACTTTATTGAGGAAACTATGAGGACAGACTCCGCCTCCCCAGCGGACGAAGAGAAGCACTTCCCTTTGATGATACGTCACCGGGCCGCCCGACGTGCTGCTGCCAGGGGCGGTGACAGAGAGAGAGAGAGCACCAGGGGACCCGGGGGGGGCCACTGCCCGCCTGGAACACTGAGCTTTTGGAGGACCCCCTTGTGGCCCCCGAATGAAGAGTCCTCAATAATGATCCAACTGTCGATTGTCTTGCCAAAACTAACAGGAATGCGTTTTGTTTTCGTTGTTGTAATTGTAGTTACTGAAACATTACTTTATGTACTGAACTAAACGTTTTGAAAGCTTGAACACTGTATGTGTCTCTTTTGGGCCCGGGTAGAATGTACTGTATGTGCCCCTCTGACCAACCCCCCCCCCCCCCCCAGTAACACGGGTCTACCCACTGGCTGTGGGTGCAGTGGGTGCTGAGGCCGTCCCTTCACGAGTCTGTCACTCGTCATGTTCTTGGTAACTAACTAGCACTTTTCAATTCTGTTTGGTCGTCGACAATTATTCCCATGACCACCATTAGATAATCTAACATTTCTACATGTTTATTGTCGTTGGCACTTTGATACTCGATACAATAACGCAAATTTAACTTTAACTTTAGGTTCAAGTATGTATACATTAGGCCTATTCTTTTTATTGTTTTTATTTGATTATACAACTATGGAGCCAAGTAATGACTGGAAAACATCAATCTCTAGATCCAAAATACAATCTTTGAGCAATGAACAACCAAGAAATGCATTGAAAGAAAAAGAGATCATAAAGCCATCATAATAATGAAACCACAATCCCCATTGCCATATACAGTATGTGGACAGATTCAAAGCTAGATCAAGACAAACAAACATTGCAGCGTTTTGAAACATTTCAGTGACATCTTGTGAAGCTGGTATACTGTACGTGAAGCTGGTCACTGAGCACAGTTTGTGAGAAGCCTTTTGTCACGGTGGTTGATTTGACTTGAATGGATGCATTGTGCAGAGCCGGGACAGCAAAGGCCTTGTTCTTGTCTACTTGATAGTCTCAGCAAGCGTCTGCCTATTCCCCGGGCTGAAGGGTGGTAGATTTGGAGTAATAGTAAACTCTCATGGACCCCTCAACCTTCTTGAAGTTCGGTCGGTCTTCGTGACTGCACAGAGAGAGAGAGAGAGAGAGAGAGAGAGAGAGAGAGAGAGAGAGAGAGAGAAAGTGGACACGACATCATGAGGTGTTGAAGGTACATGTAGGCGTTGCTACATGATGTAGCTCACAGACACACATGCAAGCGTCGGTGTATATATTATACAGTTTAACAGTAGAGAGTTCTCACTTGTACGTCCAGCATTCCAACATGAGCGCGTACATTTCTTCCGGGCACACTGTAGGACATTCCATGCGGCTCCCACTCTTGATTAAGTCTATCACCTCAGTGCTGGTCTTTTTCTGCTCGACAATAAAGAAGAGCAAATGTTATGGGTGTTTCTGGTGGGACAAAGAGGCAACATATTGTGCTGGCTGCCGGGTGCTTGTTCTTCTGAAACACAACAGTACCTTGTAAGGTTTTCCTCCGTACGAAAAGGCTTCCCACATTGTGATGCCAAAACTCCACACGTCACCTTTGCTGGAGAACTTGCGGAACGAAATGCTTTCTGGAGCGTACCACTTCAATGGCCATTTTCCAGGCAATCGAGCCTACAGGAGAAGATTTGGAAGGAAACAGGATATCAAGGATGGATAGAAACATTTCCTCGATGCATTATTATATATATTATAAGTATCCACAGGGTGCAGTAATTATTGTGTACGTGCCATTTTACCCACTTATTTTATCAATGTAATTCAAATGTATTACCGAACATACTATTTCTCGTGTATGTTACTAATTTGACCGGATTTCCCTTTTCTATGTAATTGACTCATGAATGCACCAATTTGCCGCAAGAGTTTCAGTTCCTCTACTGCTAGCCTACTGCTCGCACTACTACGACTAGATTCTGCCAATGAGCCTCTATACCTTGTAGTAGCTATCATCTGCTCCCAGGGCTTTGGACAGTCCAAAGTCACTGATCTTGGCAAAATTCTTGTTCACCAGCAGGACATTGCGCGCAGCCAGGTCTCTGTGTACAAAGTTCTTCTCCTCCAGGTACTTCATCCCCATTGACACCTGGTGCATCAGCCTCACAATTTCCACCACGCTCACTGTGGTCCTATGGATGAGACGGCAGGAAGAACAGACATTGTTGCCGGAGGATTTTCAAGTCTTTCAAAACCCCCCAAAAAATCTTATTAAAAAAGACTTGACAGCTTTCTGACTTTGAGTGGAGCGCATAGAGCTGGCTGCCAAACCATGAATGGATGATGGAGAGAAACAGGAAATAGAAAGAAGAGTCAAGGGTAGTGTGTGTGTGTGTGTGTGTGTGTGTGTGTGCGTGTGTGTGTGTGTGTGCGTGTGTGTGTTGCATGTACTCTATGTACAGCTAGCCTGGTCAGCTATAGTTTCACACCCCATGGCCAGTCTCACTAGCAATGTACTGTATGCTAGTATATTACTGTGACCCTCGCTCAGAAGGGCACATCTCTCTCCTGCTACCACATGACTCCATAGTGAAGATACAACTTCCTAAATTGAGTTTTGCAAATTGTATTGGTACACAGTATGTACATGGTACCCACAGGGCATTTTGCTAAAATAAAAAGCTTTGGTCAAGTACTTGATCTTCAAATGTTACAATATTCAGCATGCGGTATGATATCATGATAACTGGATGACATACTAACACAACATGGTCCTCTATGTTTCCTTCGAGGACATTTCTCTTTTTACTCACTTTTTTATAGTCTCCTTCAATGTTCCGTGGTTCGCCTCCAGACTGGGCTTTGTATTTTTGGTCTAAAGCCTGGTCATATTTATTTTATTGGTGGTATTGTGTGCATCTCACCATACCATCAAAACTGTTAATTGTATCTTTTGATGCAGATCGCTCCATACATCGTACATGCCAGATCATATACACCCCTATATAGCGCCACAGCGTAGCACTGATGAATCAGCAGTTTGAAACATACTTGTTGGCGTTGAGGAATTTGTGGAGTGGTCCGGCTGAAGCCATCTCCATGACCAGCATGAGGCTCTCGCCCTGGCACAGGCCCAGCATGCGCACGATGAAGGCGTTGTTCAGCTGGTGCATGATCTCAGCCTCACGCATCATCTCGTCCTTCACCAGCGTCTCGTCCTCATTCTTCAGCACCTTGATGGCCACGTCTATCTGTCCACTGGTAAAGGAACGGCAAAAACAAAACAAAATGTGTAGGATTGTAGGTGAGAGTCTGCATGCTCCCTATGCAGACCAGCTGAGAGCAACAGAGGGTGCAGCAGGGTGTTGAAGAAGTAAGGTAGCACTGTGAACTGTGAACCTGGAAACCACAGTTGCACACAATTATGTGAGTTGACACAATTGCATGGGATTGAAGGATGGTGACTTATTCGTATTCATATATTATTAATATTTACATGCATCCATTAGCAGTATCTACACACACACACACACATTTAGCACCGCTAAATGCTGTAAAATTACACCGTTGGGCCACACGCACTCCACACACTGACTGAACATTGTGCTGATGGTTATGTGCATGTGACCAATCACAGGTGATGACAGACAGAGATCATACCATCGGGTTAAAAGTTGACGGTAAACTGTTGTGAGGGACTGTGTAGTTTTCTCTTTGATTGACCTATTTATTTAGCATTTCAACACTGGCCTGACACCCAATGAGCTTGCAAGACCACCATGAATTCTTCCAGTGCTCCCAATGGCCAGTCTGCCCCTGGCTGCAGTGTATAGATACCCATTGGCACACATGTGTGTCACATATATGCCGTTACTGTATACTGTTACAGTTCTTAGTAGCTGGAGCTATTTTGGGATGTTACTGCACATGACCATGTGCACACAACACAATCACGTACCATGTTTCAGTGCACATGCGTGAAACTGTAGACGACTGCAGAGATAAGTGTACACATGAGGAAAAAAGACTCGTACAATTCACTGTCTTTCACTTTGAGGACGCCCTTTTTGACACAGCCAAAGTTCCCTGATCCCAGCTCCACCTCGTCCATCACCAGCTGATCTCTGTTGATGAAGAATTTCTTCAGGTCCTGGGGATTGTGGTACGGGTTGACGAAACCATCGCAGTCCATGGCCAGCAGTTCCTTGTCTGCTAGCTCGGGCTTTACGGTGGACTTGGAGGCCCCAGTCACTGGGAAAACAAAGCCATGGTAACCCAAGAGAAAACCATGCCAAATGTAAGTAACGTGCATGTGCATACACTAAAGTAATAAAGGTTAGTGTGTTGTTTATCTATTCAAAGTCAGTTTTCTGTACAGTTTTGTTGTGTAAATTAGTACATTTTAAGTATCCCTAAAGTGTTGATGTTCTGAAAGGAATGTGTCAGTGCAGTCGGGGTTCGAGTTGGCTGCATGTTGGCTAACTGACCCCTAGGGGGCGGTGCGTATCCATTTTGACGTCGCCTCCCTTCTGGAACAACAGGTGTTTCTGAAAGTGAAGAAAATAATGTAGGAATATTATGTCACATGTGATGACATAATTGTGTTACATGAAGTGAACGTCTCGTAGGTTAAAGGAACCATGACAATGTGTGTTTAATTACGTTCTGCCGCATTGCCGTTGACACATTCTTGGATGAGATTCGTCAAGACACCCGCGGGCTTCATCTTAAGGTACTGAATTAACTGGTAGAACAAAAAAAGACCAACAACATCATTCATTTTTTTTTTTATTATTCTTTTTTTTTAATAAGTAGAGCCTATATGTTGTTTTTGGAGTGACGGCTGTACCTGCCACACGGTATCGAACTTTGCTCCATCCTGTATGCAGTATTTGCCTGACTTCTCATGGTTGATGTAGTAGTGGTACACCTTCTTCCCGTACATCACGGACAGCGCGAAGGACCCGGCCTCACTGTCTCTCAAGCTACGGCCACAAACAGCAAGACTTCTCAGCTAATATCATCGAATACAGCAGAATACTTGTCTACATATCAGCTTATCGTGAGTTCATGTGATCCCCATGCATGCGCATTCATGACAGTGGTTTCATTGGAGTGGGCGATGTTGTGTTATGGGTGGTATTATAGTGCCACCTATCGGACGCCTGGCGGTAGTACACCTCAAGTCTCCCAGCGTGTTGCGTGTTCCATCTTTATAACAGCAAGAGCCCGAACACGTGGCACCTTGTTGTTGATGTGGATATTCTAGTAAATTCATATGCTTGCAACTCTTCAGTCATAAATATAAACATGAAAACACAATACAATAATACCCGACCCCCTCGCCGCCCCCCCCCCCCCCCCCCCCCCACCCCCACCCCATCCCCGTGGTACTTAAGAGGAACTCACAGGAACTTTCCGTCTGGCTGTGTGCCGGAGTACAGGCGCCTCTCGGCCTCCTGCCGGGGGATCTTCCCGTGGTACCAGGCCATCTTCTCATGGGCCGTGGTGGCGATCAGCCGCTCCAGCTGAGGAGCGTGGCTGATGACCGCCTGCTCTATGTCCTCCTTCTCCTGGACACATACCCACATGAAGGACACACACACGGGACACACACACACACACACACACACGGCTTGTTAGCTACCCCCCACCAGATGCCGGGCCTGCTTAGACCTAGACCATGCAGCTGCAACCCCAACCACACACACACACACACACACACACACACACACACACACACACACACACACACACACACTGGTGGGGCCCTCACCTCCAGGTTCCAGGTCAGCTTCACGTACTCCCTGAGCATGTTCTCTCTCAGGCTGTCGAACAGGCCCGGTTTGATGGCCGTGTCGGTCCCCCGCAGGCAGGGCTTCTTCAGGGTGCACACCAGCCCGTCGGTGTTCTTGTTGTGGTACTCGCAGAGCTCCGCCGGGCCGCAGTGGGGCTTGCCGCCCATCAAGCTGTAGGTGCCGTTCAGCTGCTTCTCCACAGGGTAGTGGTGGAACTCCACGCTGGACACCACCGAGAGCACGTAGCCGCCCAGGCTGCGCAGGCACTGCCGCAGCAGGAAGAGGCCGTCGGCCATGCCGGCCAGCTTCAGCTCCCGCTCCGCGTCCTGCCGGCTGATGCTGCCGTAGTAGAAGGGCAGCTCGCTGGCGGGGTCGGTGGACATGGTGGGTGAGGTGAGGCGGTGGCTGCGTCGGGGGGGGGGGGAGATGTGGATCTGTCTGCCGGCTTGGGGTGTCTGTGGTCAGGTGGATTTGGGGACTGAAGGAGAATTCTTGGTCAGACGTTGGGGTCTGGAAATGAGGAGATGGAGATGGAGATGGAAAGAGAATGGGCAGGAAAGTGATGAAAAGGGATGCGATGAAAATTGATACCACAAATATATTTATCGCACTGCTTCAATAGAACTTCAGTGGGGTTCTTCTGGTTCCATTTGTTCAGGTTAAATCCAACCCAAAAGATTAAAATGCATTAATTTGAATGAATTTGAGTTTGAATAAACCCACTCCCTATCCCGCGGCATCCCGCTTCAACATAGAATAGTTATACACAACAATTGTTATGAAGAGAAGAATACTGGTCACTATTTTAGAAGTTAATTTATATTTTTAGGGCTCATCCTTTCCAGAAGATACAGATGAAATAACTAAATGTTAATCGCTCCCTTTAAAGTTTCCGTGCATATGACTAAGGATGAGGTGTCTTGCATGTTTTCGTGTATTAAGTGTGTGGGTGCATGCACGAACAAACTGTTCATTAGAACCACAACAGGAAGTCTCATCCGCCCCCAAACCACCCACCCACCCACCCCCGCCTCTCTTCTCCAACAACTCCTCCTCCACTCAGCAGGTGCAATTTGACTCCACATTGTTGCACAAAAGATTCTCAGTTATTAAGTATTAGTAACAATTCATGTAAAACTACAAAAGTACATTTGAAGTGAACAAGAAGGCTCAACAAAAGTAATTTGCGTTGTTGGCACGATCAGTTTATACAGACACCTTTTAAAATGAAAATATTACTTTTAAATAATGGATTGAATCTCACTAATTCATCTGGGAATTGTGTACCTCAAGATGATCGAGATCCCAGTTTACACACATATTTTTAAAATGTGGAACTTTTAATGCTGCTATTTTTGCGATATTTTCAAACATCTAAAATGGGAAAGTTACAAACCTCACACACCACACACAAGGTCGCCCCAATCCAGAAGACCCCAGCGTGGCCTGTTACCTCATCTCACCACACCAAAGCGGCCAGAGTCCAGACCTCACACCCGTATGCTGGGCACATTGCTACTACATGTGCACAATATATATAGAAAGCCACTATGACACCATCACACCTGCTATTTAAGTGTTTCAGCACCTATTGTGTAAGACCTGCATTTCTGTTCTGTTCAAGACACGGATAAGGACATTTAACATTTCAACGGGAAAGAAATATATATATTTCATCTGAAATGTGCTTGATTTAAGGTATTTTATATTAGCAAAGAAAAACTATGAGTCTTGAGAGCTTTATTGTTAAAACAATTCATAAAGGGTGGGGAAGTTGGCTTATGAGGTGTTTCTGATATCTGCAATGTTTATAGTAAACTATATAAAAAATGTGTAATACCTTAATGTACTATTTTTTACAAAAAAGGCAACACAATTTCTTTCATAATAATTGTGTATTCCATCTGTGTTGTTTAAATTTTTTT